>CM076579.1:1497953016-1498183788 GCA_034641835.2 Pinus albicaulis | reverse complement strand
CTTAAGTGCTTTTTTCTTAAGCCCCTAGCCCCTCTTTCACCGTAAGACCAAGGCCCGAGACCATTAACTAAAGGTTTTATGCCCCCATCGCCATCGCACTTTGGCGATTCCAAATTCCTTTGTTCCGAGACCCTCTTCTCCTCTTATTTCCAATCTGCCGAAGTCAATCCTGACCGTCCATCTCTCTAATCTCCGCGATTTAATCCTGACCATCCATTCAAACCAGATCAACGACGTATGTTCACTGTGGGGGCATCTGACCAAAGTGGCTTGTACTCCCTAGTGGCCCCGCAGTTGACCCTTTTGACTATGGAAGATCTTCATCCTACGGTCCTTACTCACTGTGGAGGCACACCCCGAGATTTTCCTCTGTACCCCCAAGTCCCCCCGCAGTTGATCTCAGCCATATATCTTCTCCATGATCTGACAGCCATTATCACCCCTCCCACTTCCGCCTCTTTTCCTTTATATAATCGCTCCACCGTGATTATAACCCTTTATCACTATAATCCATAAGCGCACATAGTTTTACCCAACCTCAAGCCTTCCTGCTACGCAAAAAATTAGCTTCCGTCAGCTTGGCCCCACCTCATTCTTCTGCCATGCATTTTTCCTCCTATCGCGCTCATCTACAATTGTTGATCTGGACTGCCTAGATCAAACGATCCAAATTCGTTTTCGCACCCGTTTCCACCCAATTTCTCCACCATGCAACTCCTGCACGAAATTGGTGGTTTTGTGGGGGACACACGTCATCCACTCACCTGTATCACATCTGCCCATCCCATTACCGCTTACCGTCCAGATCCTATGCAAAAACCATCTCCAGTTTTCCAAAACCGCTTATTCATATTCTCGCGCCACAAGCACTTTAAACCCTGTTTTTCATTGTTTCCTCCATGAAATCCACTCCGCTGCATCCACCTTCTTCTACACTGCTCCTCCACCCCTCGTCGAGCTTCTGAAGCAGTTTAAGCCCCAGCCCGCAGGATTTATTTAATATTTTGGTTTTTTTTGCAGCTTTTAATGGTGGATTAATACACAGGCCGCCTACAGTCAAATATCAGTGGCAAAGGACTTCAGGATGACGATCCTAGGATCGTAAAATGAAAAAAGGGATTTACCATGGCTTTTATGTGTTTTTTCTGTGCCTCATGAACACTGGTAAAATCAATAAAACCTTCCAGCATGCCAAGAACACCTACACACAGAACAGAAGGAAAGATCAGTGAAGAATAAAGATAAAGGGATTAAGCATAAAGTTGAAGATCAAGAGCTTAACCCGTGAAGATTAAAGATAAATCACAGCATGAAGACAAATAAATCAAAGTTAAATCAGTCGGCAAGGACAGATCAACAAGGCAGAAGGCCTCATGCACATCAAGATAGAGCAGTTAATTCATAAAAATATCTGAAGCCACCTGTAGCCTGTGTTTCACGTACAACGACACTTTGACAGTTATCACACTGATAGAACATATTTTGACTATCAGAGCAATTGTTGTAAGACATGGGAAAACCTTAAATCCCATTCCTTTCACCTACTTTATCATCATGAAGTAAAGACAGAGTTATTAAAACAAAGAAGTAGTGCAACTCATCCCTACCTTAGGCCCTGCGTGGTTTTCAAGGCTAGGAATGCATTTACTCTGTAATCAATAACATTTTGAAACCTAAAAAGAGTTCCACCTCCTCATTCTTCTATAAATGCTCTATGAGGAGCTCTTTGTTAGGGGTTGGTTGCTGGCATTTGAACTCTTTGCAGTTGTACATAGTCTAGCTGAATTTTAAGAAGAAATTGAAGTTTTGGAAGACTGATGGTGTTTTTACATGTTTTGTTAATGAGAAGGCTCTATCATTGGATCCCTGAGCATGGTTGTTGGTGATGTATTCTAATCTGTTAATGTTTTTCCTGTTTTCCACTTTGTTCCATTATGCTTTGCTTGCAGTAGAGTAAAAATCTTAGGCTAAGAAATGTCTCCTAGAAGCACCTTAGGCCTGTTTACTCTTCATTTCCTTTATGTTTTCATCTGCTGAAGGTTTTATTGAGTAGTTTGACTGCTTTTAAAACCCTTAAGCTTGTTTATTTCAGAAATAGTTCAAACAGTTGGTCCCAAGAATGATTTATGGTTTTCCCTGCTTACTTGTTGCCACTTGAAAACTGTTTCTGAAGTCTCCCTTTAAAGTACCATTGTTTGCAATTTGCCAGAGAGGTTTGTTTGGATCATACCCTTTGTTCTTGCTGAGATAATTGTTTTGAAGGTCTTTATAATTGCAGTCTTAGATGTCTAGGAGTTCCCTCTTCTATGAATGCAGTTATTTGTGAATCTTGAATGTTTTCTAAATTCCTTGAAGGTGAAATCTGTGGATGAAATAGAGCGTTCCTCGACTGCTAGATTTCATTTAAAAAGTTTTTCCTGGAATTATTATTTGCTGAAGTGTGGTTTCTAGAATTTATGGTTAGCCCTGTCTACGAAATGCCTCTTCATGTTCAGATAATGTTTTAAGTCCCTTTGTTGAGAGGTACATATAATTAAGGATTCTTAATTGACCTTAGTTCTACTTCTCCTTCTAAATCCTTAATGTCCATTTCATTTCATCCACCAATCCCAAGATCCACTGGCCAAGTTAGATTTTCCCTTTGATATCCCATATCCATTGATTGAGCTTGTTATAACTTCTTCTTGACTCCATTGCCCAATGATTCTGATATTTCCCCTTTCTATCTATGCTTCCTAGATCATTCATGTTCAACCAACCAAACCCAAACAAACAAACTTGCACTTAATAACTAACCTAAAATCAACCTTTCAAAAGAAAACAAGTTTACATCTTTGCAAACAATTGAGAGATCCCTCTCTGAGACTAGGAGGGCTAGATCCTAGAGCTCTAAAGACTGGTTTATATGTTGCCTTGTCATTTGGTTTTCCAATCAGCTAAATCACATGACCCCAACACTCAGTATGGGGGACACCTAAATAACCAGTTGTCGATTCATTGCGACTTTTATGGTTGCTTGAATTAAGCCAATCTCTAGAATTGAATATGGTTGCAGAGTTCCGGAAAATTGTTGGAACAACAGCAAACCAAGCCATGTTGCAGAACACTATTAGGTATAGATACTGCAAATACAACATCGTTCCCAGCGCAATAGAGGAACAAAACAGTGGAGTGCACCTGAGAAAAGTGGGGAAATGTAGAATTTTTGTGAGTTACAAAATGCAGCGTTGTGAGTATGTGACTAAGATAAGTGTTAAATGAGAGACAATGTAGCAGAGGATCAATACCAGAGCTGGTTGAGAAGTAGAGAGAAAATTTCAAAGGAGAACTATTGAGTTGAAGAAAGGGAGCTGGTATTGTAGTATATTGGATTTATATTTATGTGTATATGTATTATCCTTTATTTTCAGTTTGAAAATTGTATGAAAAGTAGAACAATGGCTAGAGTAGGTAATTTCCTACATAAATAAGAGGTTGGTGACTCTTGGTAAGTAGTGACTTTCTATTTGAAGGGCGTTGGGGCCTCCCGTGAGTGGGTGCTCATAAACAATTTGATGTAATGAATTAGGTGCTTAAATTACATCATAACAATAAACATATTGCTGGTTTTTTCCTTTGGGTTTCCACATAAAAAATTATTTGTGTCAATATTTGTGTGCTACTCATTTGATGGATTATGTGTACATATGAAAGGTTTTTCTTGTCATTTATTTATATATTATGATGAAAGAGCTCACAAGTGACTAGAAGTAGTGAAAAGAAATAAAGGTTTGTTCTTAAAACTCTAATAAACTCACAATTTTTTATTCACCCCCCCCCCCCCTCCTTTCATTAATTCCTTATTCTAACAATCAGATCTACTATGATGAACTATCTAATGGAATATCCATGGTAGTTTACATATCATATTAGTATCAGATCAAGTTTATTTGGGTATATTGTGGAGATTTGTCAGGGATCTAGATTGGTTGGGCCAAAAGTCATAAAACCCTAAACATGGCTGAGGAATCTGTGAATAACGCTTATGATCCTACAGAGGAGACATTTTTATGGTTTGAACAATAAATCATGCATATAAATCATAATGTAAATCTCCTCATGACGACACTGAGCAATAATATTGGGATATTTGGAGAAGATGGGGCTTCGAATGAAAAGGAAAAATCAAAAGGAAGATACATATTAGTTTCCAAAGGAGTCATGATAACTCTAGTAGATATTACGTCAGTCATTTTTGTAGAAGAAATCGGGCTTTGAGAAATTTCCTCAACTTGTTCCTTTTTTGAGTGCTTGACTAATCCACCTTTTCCGATATATTCTTTGTTTTAACAGTAGTCTTTTGAATTTGACTTATTGATTCTTCAATTTATTTTGATATTTTCTCCCCTTGAGAATTTCTTTGTTTTTTTGTTCTTTATCTTGAAATGAATATTCAACTTGTTTCTCTAATTGTTCTTTCTTATCTTTAGATTCATGTTCCTATTGTTGATGTTGTACTTGTTTTCCCTATTCCTTTTTTTTCTCTTATACTGAAGAGGTTATTTTTTAATGGATTTTATTTGACCAAGTTGTTGATTTTCCATTCATTGGCTTGATTGTTAAGCTTCAAATCCCTTAATCCCTTTAAGTTCATTATTGTTTTATATTAAGGAAATACATATGTCTTCTCTCATTTGTAACTTGTTTATAAGTATACCAGAGAAAATATGTTATGTAAATAGATCACAAAACATTAAAAAAAAAAAAAGATCAATGACTTGAAAATAAGGCTCTTAGAGGGGGTGACCTCCTTTTACATCACATAAATGAACAATCTGTTGACTCCCTGTAATTTTCAAGATTGCAAGAACAAGTAGCAGGGAACCACATCAAACCACTTTGCAGTCCAGGACCTAGCCTTACTGGGCTCAAAGAGGGCTCTCTCTGTGTTTATGATTTACTAATTTATCTTTATGCTTATATTCTTCTAATTTTAGGCTAGTTATGAAGTTTGGGGCATTGTTTGTTTTGTTTTGATTGATCGTTGGGTTGATTGTTTTAGTTGAATAGATAGAACGTGGGAAGCTTAATCCATTGGGATATGGAGTCATAAAAGGTTTTAATTGTACATAAAATCTATAAGGGCCTTCATAGGGCAAGCTAACAATATCAAATGGATCCTTTTAGATAAGATGAGATATGAAATGACAGCAAGTGGTGAATTCAGTAAAAATAAAGGGAAATTAAGAATACTTTAACTATAATTTTAACAAGAAAAGCCTTTTAGATAACTGTTTAAGAGAAACTAAAGAGCAGGACACCCCTGAATTCTTTAGTTATTACTTTCAGACAAAGAAAACATTCAAGATAACAATTCAGTGAAATTAAAGAGCAGGACAACCCTGAATTCTTTAACTAAACTTCAAATAAGGCCTTTAAGATAATAGTTTAAGAAAAACCAAAGTGCAGGACACCCCTGAATTCTTTAGCTAAACTATACTAAGTAAACCTCAAGGCAACAAGCTAAGTGGAACAAAAGAGAAGGACACCCCTGAATTCTTTAATTAGACCTTGCAGAAGAAAACATTAAGATAAAAGTAACAGACAGAGTTAAGGTGCCAAAACAACATATCTTAATCTAAAATTTATGTTCTATTATCAGAGAAATTATGTAAAATATGGAAAACAAAATAGAAACATTGGCAAAGAGGGATAACATCACCATTAACATAGCTCAAGAATCTTGTGAACGTGCTTGTATTACTAATGTCCAAAATAGTTACAATGCTCCAGTGCAATAATCTTTGCAACTCAGAGTCTGATCAAAATCCAGCCTAGCATCCAACCAAGTAACCAACCAACAATAATAATGAAAAATACATGCAGTATTTAACTGCAGATGAGGAGGTTTCCCTAATCTAGGGTGACAGATTTGTATTTACTACAAAGTAAATGGTGTTTGATAATTGAGACAATGCAAGGCCCAATGCGAAAAATATCTCTAGCTGACCTACTGTAGTAATAACTTTCTAATTTACTACTGAGCTAACTTTTTAAGATATTTTTGACTATTTTCCTTTAACATTAACTTTTCAATAACTTATGAGCAACTTCTAAAATATCTCTGACTAAAACATTAACTGAGGAGCTTACTAAATCAAAATTAGGCTGTAGGTGGCCCATATGACTGTGTTGTGAAACCAACTCCAAAAATAGAAGAAAATAAATATCAATGCCTTAGAAATAAGCCACTTCGAGTGGGAAACCTCCAATACATTACATAGATGAACAATTCTTGGATGATACAAATCACAAACCTCCTTTATATATATAGGAGTCCATGGGGCCACAATGTAATCCTAGTGGGGCCACGATGTAATCCTAGCTAACCGAACAATAATAATTTAAGGGCACAATAATAACAATATGGGGGTTACAGGGGTACAACAATAACAATAAGGGGGTTACACTAACAACAATAAGGGACTATACTAGTAATATAAGGACCTAACATGCCCCTCTCCTTCAAAAAAGTGTTTTCCTCAACGCTTGAGTAGCTCCAGGTGCTTCTGTATAAAATTCTCATCCTCCCATGTAGAATCTTCAGTGGGTAAGTTCTTCCATTTGATGAGATACTCCGAAATTGATCGATTTCGTAGCTGTCGAGTTCTTGTTTCTGTGATTGCTGTAGGTTCCAATGTGATTTTTCCTTCCTCATCAAGTTTTGGAAATATTGTTTGACCCAGAAGTTTGTCACCCATAACCTTCTTTAAGCATGAAACATGGAAAAATGGGTGCAGTTGCGAAGAAGTAGGAAGCTCCAATTTGTATGCCATAGTACCAATATTTAGCAACACCTTGTAAGGACCATAGTAATTTGAAAATATTTTATTATCCTTCTTAGCTTGCTTGAGCGAAATTTTTTGGTATGGCTGTAGCTATAAAAATACCAAGTCTCCTACATCAAAGCTTCTCTCATTGCGATGTTGATATGCCTGTTGTTTCATTATATTTTGTGCCAAATTTAGGTTATCCTTTAAGAGTTGGAGAACTTCTTGTTGATGCTCAATATGATCTTCCTTTGCTTGAACCTTCTAAATTTTTCTGTAAAGATGATGTGATGGACAGTGGATGATATCCATAAAGTGCCATAAATGGGGTCATTTTTGTTGCAGTATGGAAGGAAGTGTTATACCACCATTCAGAGAGAGGTAACCACTTGACCCATTGTGTTTGTTTATCAGATACAAAACAACTAAGATATCCTTCCAAACATTTATTTACTATCTCGGTTTGACCATCGGATTGAGGATGATAGGATGAGCTATGAGCTAATTGAGTACCCAAACAAGAAAATAACTCCATCCAAAAATTTCCAGTAAAAAATGGATCTTTGTCGCTCACAATAACCCTTGGGTTTCCATGTAGCTTTGAATTGTGTCCATAAATGTAGTAGCAACTGTACTTTCTTTAAATGGATGAGATAATGCACAAAAGTGTGCATACTTGGTAAGTCTATCAACTACCACCATGATGACACTCTTTCTTTTGGACTTAGGTAAACTTGTGATAAAATCCATTGAAATCTCCTCCCAACGTTGACTTGGAATGGATAAAGGTTGTAGAAATTGTCTCAACTTTGTTAGCTGGCAAATCAAACGTGCCTTACAAAATTTTGAATATCGGATTTAAGGCCATCCCAAAAAAAATCTTTCTTCACCCTATGGTAAGTTTTTAAAAATCCTGAGTGTCCTCCTAAAGGAGAAGTGTGCAATTCAAAAAGAATCTTTTGTTTTAGTTGGCAATTATTGCAAATATATAAGTGATCTTTGTACCATAAGGAATCATTTTTCCAACTAAATCTATCAGATGTATGAGGATATTGCTACAACTTTTGAATGACTATCCAAACTTCTTTGTCCTTCTTCCATTCATCCCTTACTTCGGTCATCCAATCTAGTTGGATAATAGAAATGGCACAAAACAATGCTTCCACCTCTTCATCCTTTCTTGAGAGTGCATCCGCAACAAAATTTAGCTTCCCTTTTCTATAGATTATTTCAAATTCATAACCCAACATCTTTGTGACCCATTTTTGATGCTCTTCTGAAGATAGTCTTTGTTCCAAAAAGTGTTTAAGACTATCATGATTAGTTTTTACCTTGAAGTGTCTTCCCATTAAGTAAGTTCGCCATTTCATTAGTGCATGCAGTATTGCTAACATTTCCTTCTCATAAATAGGTTTCTGTAAATACTTTCCTTTGATTGGACGAATTTCAAAATAAATGGGTCTTCCTTCTTGCATTAAAATATCACCAATTCCATTTCCCGAGGCATCACATTCCACAATAAAGGTTTTTGTGAAGTCTGACGTAGCTAAGACCGGTGCTAGGCACATTGCCTCTTTAAGATGTTCAAAGGCCTTAGTTGCTTCAGGAGTCCATGAAAATGCATATTTCTTGATAATATTTGTTAGAGGTGTTGCTATTCTCCCATAATTCTTAACAAACTTGCGATAATACCATTAGCTTGAAATCCTCACAACTTCTTTATGGTTGTGGGGATTTTCCTTTCCTTAATGGAATTAATTTTTTTTGGGTCTACCATAAAGCCTCATGAGATACAATATGATCCAAATATTCCATCTCATATACTCCAAAGAAACATTTGGAGGTTTTTGCATATAATTGTTTCTCTTCTAATAGTTTGAGCTCACTGTCAACATGTTTAACATGATCCTTCCAAGACATGTGGTATATTAGTATATTATCAAAAGATAATAACACAAATTTTCTAAGGAAGGGTTGAAAATGAAGTTCATCAAACTTTGAAATGTGGAGGGTGTATTAGTAAGGCCAAAAAACATGACCAATAATTCATAATGACCCCCATGAGTTTTGATTTTTTTTTTTTTGAATATCCTTAGTCCTCATTCTAATTTTATGATATCCTAAATAAAGATCCATCTTGGTGAAGTAAATTTCTCCATGTAATTCATAAAATAATTCCTCAAGACAGGAATGGGAAATTTTTCTTTAATAGTGATACTTTTTAACTCCCTAGAATCTGGAATCATACTGATCCATCCTTCGTGTGCACCAATACTACTGGCGTAGAGAAATAATTTTGACTAGGTTGAATTATACCGACCTCTAACATTTCTGCAACCATACATTCAATTTCACACTTTTCGATATAGGGATATCTATACGGGCCTTTGTTTGGAGGAACACTTCTTGGAATCAAATGAATAGCATGATCATGATCACGAATAGGTGGGAGTCCTTTGGGGTTAAAAACCTTGGAATGATTGTCCAATACTTTTTGGAGATGCGAGAAATAGATGATTTTGATGTTGGAACTTCTAATGAGCATAATCGTGCAATTACGCCTCGTTGCTCTTTATTTAGAAGATTTTTCATGACATTAGAGCTTATTATCTTTCACGGCTTCCCCGCAATACCCTGTAATTCGACTTCCTTTCCTTCTGAAAAAAATTTCAAGAAAAGTTCTTGAAAATTAAAAGCTACCGTCCCCAAAGATTGTAACCATTGTACTCCTAGTACAACATCAGCGCCTCCCATAGGAATGGAAAGCATTGGACTAGTCAATACATATTCTCCCATGGTTAGCTTGATATTATGGCATTTTCCAGAGCAATTTATAGTTCCTCCATTTGCAACCATCACTTGACATTCTGGTGCTGGGTATAGGAAACAATTCAATTCTTTGGCTACCTTACAATGAATAAAATTATGGGTACCACCTGAATCAATCAACACTATTACCTTTTTCTTCTTGATATGTCCTTCTACCTTGAGAGTTTGAGAAGTGGTAATTCCTGCCAATGCATTACACAATATGGTTGGACTCATTTCTTCCTCTTCTAGGGTTGGTTCCTGGTGTATATCCTCTTCTTGTTCATTTTCTTCTTCCTCTTCACAATCTATGTAAAATAATTTCTTCTCAGCACACTTATGACCTTTAGTGTAGTTGTTATCACAACTGTAGCAAAGCTCTTTTGCTCTTTTTTCTTCCAATTGTTGTGGTGTCAACCTTGTAGGTTGTGGACATATAGGAATAGCAACACTTCCCTCTTTATAGAAGTGAGTGTTAGGCTTCCTTGTCACCATAATTTTACATTCAATTTTTCTTGCCAGCCTAAATGCCTTCTCCAATGAATCAGGTTCCAAAACGCGAACTTCATGTTGGATTTTATCCTTTAAATTACCTATGAAGAGATCAATCCTGTGTTCCTCTGGAATATTAGTTACCCTTATATTCAATTTTTGGAAGTCCTCAATGTGCTCCCCCACTAAACCCTTTTGTTTGAGATTTATCAATTTGCTAAATAAGGTGTTTCTCTTTGTATCCTCATAATGTGCTATCATTTCCTCCGTAAAAATTGACCAAGTGAAAAATTTTTTACGGGAGCAAAACCATCGATACCATAAAAATGTATTTTGTTCTAAATGTAAAGTTGAAATGCGTACCTTTTGTGTGTTTTGCATATTATTGAGATCAAAATATTGCTCCATCTGTAGTATACATGTTACAGGATCCTTTCCATTAAACTTCCTCATATCCATTTTTGGAATATGGTGGTTCTTACTGCCAACATTAGAGTTTATGAAATCACGGTTAACATTTATTTTGTTCTCATCATGAGATTCCTCTACTATCTTTTCACCTTTAGGAAACATTTGTTGTATCAACTTTGTCAAACCTTCCATGTCTTCTTTTAAATCATTCTTCATGTTTTCCATTTTTTCATCGATCTTAGCTTCCATGTCATCCATCTTAGATTCCATGCCATCTATCTTAGCTTCCATGTCATTCTTCAAACCACCCATCTTATATTCCATGCCTTTCTTCAAACCATCCATCTTAGTTTCCACGCCTTTCTTCAAAACTTCCATGTCATTTTTTGTTTCTCTTTGCGAGAGCGAAATTTGTTCCACTTGCTCTTGTAAATTTGATATGTCATGTTGTCATTCTTCATCTTCATGAGTCATAGTAGAGCCTTCTAAAGGCTTAATGGGTGTTGAATTATTTTTAGGGGCCATTTTAGAATCCAATACTGATATATATTCTACAATATGCCCTTGGAATCAATTCAACTTGATTCTTCAAACAAGACCTATGCAATTCAGGAAAATAAAATACACACCTTTTACTTGCTTTTGAGAAATTGAATTATATCTATAATTTCAGATCCTCAATATCTTAAATTTGGCCTTGTAGTAGCCCTATGAAGCTTCTTTCAAATGTCATGGGTCTGACCTTATTTGGATTCTTCAAGGCAAAGTTATGTCCAATCTCCCACAATCACCCAATTATGGACTGGTTCAACAGAGCGAACTTGTACTACTTGCCACGTGTCACGGTTTCCTCCTTTGGCTCTAAAATTGATAGAAAGGAAACTATATTATGTGTTCTTGTGGCGACTTTTTACATCATTCCAATCCGATGCTCAGAGAGAGAGTTATGAAGATTTTCCCACGAGAACCTCTTTGAGATGAAATTCGGTAGCCTGACAAAGACCTAACTTCCACAGATCATATCTCCGAAAATTTTGTGAACCAAGCTCTGAAATTGTGCGACAATGTTCCTTAGGATTTCAGCTTCTCTCTCTAAAAATTTCAGCTTCTAAATCTTCGTAGAAAAAAAAATTATAGCGCGAATTTTGCGATGACTTGTTTAGGTTAAATTCAGGAGCCTGCAAAAAACCCTAACTTCCATAGATTATATCTCTGAAAATATTGTGAACCAAGCTCTGAAATTTTGCGACAATGTTCCTTAGGATTTTGGCTTCGCACTCTAAATATTTTAACTTCTGAACCTTCGTAGAAAAAACTTCATAGTGAAAATTCCACAATGACATGTTTGGAGCAGCAAAAACCCTAGAATTCAAAGCTCTTATACCAAATGTTGTGAAACCAGCTCCAAAAATAGAAGAAAAGAGATATCAATGCCTTATAAATAAGCCACTTTGAGGGGGAAACCTCCAATACATTACATGAATGAATAATTCTTGGATGATACAAATTATAAAACCTCCTTTCTATATATAGGAGTCCATGGGGCCATAATGTAATCTTATTGGGGCCACTATGTAATCCTAGCCGACCTAACAATAATAATTTAAGGGCACAATAATAACAATATGGAGGTTACAAGGGTACAATAATAACAATAAGGGGGTTACACTAACAACAATAAGGGACTATACTAGTAATATAGGGACCTAATAGACTATGAAGAGGTAAATGTTGAATGGCCTTGACACCTAGCTATGTTTTCTGTTGATTTGTTTATGATTTTATCTTTGAACTTAAATCTGTTTTTAAACTTTGATTAGTCCTTTTAAACTCATATTTGTTTTTAAACCATTAAGCTCTCGTTATCTATGTCCTTATTTGTTTCTCTTTTATTGCCTTTGTTGTCTTTGTGATTTCTTCTTTAACCTTTCTTATCTGATTTTTCTCTTAACTCTGTCCTTTCACCTTTTCTTTCATCTTTTAACCTTTGATTGATCTTTAACTGTGCCTTTATAATTTTTCTTCATCTTTGCACAGCCACTATAAACCTCCTTTAATTTCTTTACCCTTTCAGTGAAGAACTCTTGTTGCCTCTGTGGTGATCATATGATCCTTATTGATCATGATCCATTGCTGCTTCTGATTTTTCTTACACTCCTAGTCCTCTGATAAATAAGGCTTCTAGATCGTCACCCAGAGAACTTATTTCAAAAAAAAATTGGACTTAGAAATGAAAATTATGCATTTATACATCGGTCACCTACAATTTTTTAATTAGAAATTAGATCCTGCAGGGTGGGGAGCAATGGTGGTTTGCAAGATCTTGGGAGGTTTGTGGCCATAGTCCGGACAATGATAGCCTCTAGTTTCTGCATCTAGTTGTGGCTTTTTAGGTCTTTTGGATGCCTTGCAGGGGTTTACATGGCATCTCGAGGCTTATCGTGATAACACAGGGTTTCAACGTGTTTGAATGGGGTCAGTGGTTTTGTTTTAGGCGGGGAGGCGATTACTTGTTTTCGCACGGCCAAAAGCGGTGTGCTGGTATTTTTTGCGGGGACGCGATAAAATGCGAGAGTGACACGTGTAGGGAAGGATGGGCTTGAATACTGCCTATTTCGCAAGCTCCAAGGGTGTTTAAAAAGTAAGATTTTGGGTGTGCGATAGGGCGCAACGATCGTCGGATTGAGAGGGGGAGACTTTACGGTGGTCGGGTGATGAGTGGATCACGAGTAGGTTTAGAAGGTGGGGCCCAAATTTTTAAATGACATGGCGGGTTTAAACAAAGTGACGAGGTTAAAAACAGAGCAAGGCCCGGGCATATTTAAAAGCGGAAGTGCTTTATAAAGGGTGGGGCCAGGGTCATATAAAAAATGGAAGGGTAATGTTTTATCAAAGCGAAGGCCTTAATAAAAGGAATTGGGGTGTTAATATAACGAGGTTGGGTGTTTTAAATAACAGTCTCAGGTGGGACCCGTGACAAAATAAATTTCAAAACAATGTAAAAAAGGGTTTTTTACATTATGTTGAATGAAATAGATGGAAATGAGCGAAGGGAAGGGTTTTTAGTGGGGAAAGTGGGGTTTTAGAATATGGAAGAGGGCTTTAAGAAAGGGGTAAGGCTAAATGAGGGATTTTAAGTCAAAAATGGGATTTTTCAGAGCATGAGAGTGTTGGAGAAGGTAAAATGAGATATAGTAAATAGGTCAAATGAGAATAATGAAGGTAGTGAGATTTCTGAAAATAAATGATAGTCAGGGAATGTTATTTTCAGCGGACTGTAGAAAATCCATAGTCATCTAGTGATACTGTAGAATACAAGAGACTAACAATGGCTTTAGCTAAGGAGGGAAGCTCCTTTAGGAGGTGTCAAGAATCTCATATCTCTAGATTTCGTAGATCAATGGCCTGTTTGTATTTGGCTCATTTTCATCATGTATTTGTTGATCTGATGCAATTTTTTGTGACTGTGACCTTCAAAAATTGAAAACCATGCTTCCTGCAAAATCATTTTGGCCTACCCAATATTTTATCCTAACACTTTTTCTTCATTCCTTGGGTGCATTCAGGCTTGCAAACCCTTGACATCATTTTTCTTTTGAAAGCGAACTATATATTTCTAACCTTATAACTTCCAAAGGCTCAAATTAGACTGATGAGCTCTTTTATTCTCTACCTAGCTACTTTTCTATCAAGATTAAATAGTTTGACATATTTTTATTCACTAACTATCAACATGAAATTTAAAGCATGATTGAATCAAGATTAAGCAATTTGATTATCATGAATTGTGGCATTTTTAGACAAGTTGCACACGATATTATTTTGCAAAAATTAAACTAAATTGAGGGCTTTAATCTTGAAATTTTCATTTATCACCTATCCCTCACTCTTCTTATTGGCTTCAGATTTTAGCCATTGGAACCAATGTCATTTTCTAACTACCTACTGATAAGCCAAGTTTGAACAGTTTGGAAAATTTTAATTTTCTAACTTATCAGCAAAAATTTAAAATTTGTACAATCATGATTAGGTTGTATGATCGAACAAGACCTTTTCAAGAGTAGTGGCATTTTGACTTGCACACTTTCAGAAACATTCATTTTTTGATATGGGGCTTACCTTTTTCTTTTTATATGCCCTCTTTTCTTCTTTCTGTCTCTTTCTTTTTTTCTTTTTGGATCATTTTTCCTGAGATTCTGTTTAAGCAATGTTATATACAATGAAGAAAACTTAAAATAATACTCTTAACTGAAATAATGCTTGAGCATCCTGCCATTGATAGGACCTCCAAACAACTCTGTTCCAACCATTTCTTGTAAGAAAAATGCCTTATTACCTCTTGTGGAATGAATGGTGTATGGACCTTTCCATAGATTATCAATTTTTCCATGTTTTCCTTTGTCTTCTCTTCTTGAATCCCATTTCAGCACTTTACCTCCAATGTTGAAATCATTTTCCTTGGTCCTTTTTTCAAATAGCTTCTTGATATTTTCTTGTAACAGCTATGTTTTTCTGTATACTCCTTCTCTGGTTTGTTGCAGCTGAATAGTTTGGCTTATCCTTCTTTGTATATCATTCTCTTCAGACTGTATCTCTTGAATAAGCTTCATTATTGGCACTCCCAAGGTTTTTGGGAAGACTGTATCTATTCCATAGACTAGATAATAGGGAGACATATCAATTGATTTCTTATTGGTTAGCCTGTCCGCCCATAGTGTATGTACCAACTTCATGTGCCATGATTTCTTGTTTTCTTCCAGCAACTTTTTAATGATGTTCACCAAAATTTTGTTTGAGGATTCAGCCAACCCATTACCTTGAGGGTAATAAGTTGTGGAATGTCCCAAAGTAATATGATATATGTTGAAAAAATCCACCATTTTCTTGGATCTAAAGGTAACAACATTGTCAATAATTATTTTTCTATGACAGCCAAGCCTAGACAAAATGTTGTTTTCAAGGAATTTGATAATTACTGAGTCTGTGGCAGTTCTGGAAGGGATGGCCTCTATCCACTTAGTGAAATAGTCAGTTGCAGTAAGGATCCATTTATGTTGGGAAGAGGAGGCAGGGTGGATTTCTCCAATGAAATCTAGACCCCATTGTTGAAAAGGAACTTCAACAGAAATGGGTTGTAAAGGCAATGGCAACAGTTTTCTTTTTCCCTCAAAGATTTGGCATTTATGACAGGTAATTACCATTTGGTGGATGTCTTGAAAGAGGGTAGGCCAATAGAAACCAACCCTAAGGATTTTATTTACAGTTTTCTTCCAATATAGGTGGCCTCCACACTCTCCTTCATGAAATTCATGCTTAATCCTATTAGCATATTCTTCAGGAAAACATTTAAGCAATACACCACCAGATTTTTTCCAATATAAAAACTTTTTCTAGAATGTAGAAATTTACAGCCTTTAGTTTCAAGAATCTGGCCTTTGTTTTGGGAAAACCATGAGGAACGTTAAGATTAAAAAACACATACAGTATATCAGCATAACAAGGATATTTTAGGAATTATTCCTCAATGGTGGAATCACCAGCTCCTCTTGTTCATCCAATGAGTCCATCATATTTATGTCTAGTTCTTGAAAAAAAAATTCAGCCATCAGTTTGTCCAGTCCTTATCCTTTGATTAGCTTGGTGGGCTTTATTTCCAGATCATATTCTAAGATAATAGCAATCCATTTACCTCTTTTCCCATCAGGATCTTGTGTAAGTATGCTTTTAACCACTGTATGAGACACAAACGCAATGATGTGTGAGTGTTGTGTAACCAGCTTCAAAAAGAGAAGAAAATAGATATAAATGCCTTAGAAATGAGCCACTTCGAGGGGGAAACCTCCAATACATTACATAAATGAACAATTCTTGGATGATACAATTCACAAAACCTCCTTTCTATATATAGGAGTCCATGGGGCCATAACGTAATCCTAGTGGGCCACAATGTAATCCTAGCCGACCTAACAATAATAATTTAAGGGCACAATAATAACAAAATGGGGGTTACAAGGGTACAATAATAACAATAAGGGGGTTACACTAACAATAATAAGGGACTATACTAGTTATATAGGGACCTAACATGCCCCTCTCCTTCAAAAAAGTGTTGTCCTCAACGCTTGAGTAGCTCCGGGTGCTTCTGTATAAAATTCTCATCCTCCCATGTAGAATCTTCAGTGGGTAAGTTCTTCCACTTGATGAGATACTCTGAAATTGATCGTGCTTGTCAGTTCTTATTTTTGTGGTAGCGAACTTCTTTCGATGTGATGTTGATATTCCTGTTGTTTCATTAGATTTTGCACCAAAGTTAGGTTATCCTTTAAGAGTTGGAGAAATTGTTGTTGATGCTCGATGCCATCTTCCACTAATTTATCATCCATATTAGCTATTAGTTTATCCTTCAAACCATCCAACTTAGCCTCCATTTCTTATTTTAAACCATCTGTAAGGTCCCACCTTACCTACCATAATTATTATAGAGAAATATTAAATCAAAATGCGATATTTTTTTTTTTTTTTTTTTTTAATTTATTTATTATTTATTTATTTATTTTTATATATAGAAGTTATTGGTGTCCTTTACACTACACCCTAACTTCTTCCAACTTATCTTCAAAGCTACAAAGTTCAAGGTTTATCAAGATCCAAAAAATACAACCATAATATTTGCTTCTCAAGACTAAAATCACCCTTAAAATATAAATGATTTAGTGGGATGAATAAATGTCAATCTTTATGAACCACAATTCACAATAAGCTAATTGTTAATTCTATTGTAATTAAATGTGTTCAAGAGTGACTAATATCATGCTTATGAATTATTTTCTTAAAAAGATAATTTAAATTATATAGAGTTGGCATCCCATAATTAGGAATTCATATGTGAGCTGATATTTCAACAAATTACTTACTGCAATTTTGAATTTTCAGCAAGACCCTTTAACTCAATGAGTTATTATACTAGAAATACCTTGATTGCAAATCTTAAATTAGCTTAAGCCTTTTGTTTTATGGACAGTTTATAAACGTAATTAGATACAGCCATTGAACATTATGAAAACTAATTTACAAGTATGAAATGTACAGCCATTGAGGCATTTTGTCAAACACTTACAACCATTATCTCTTTAAGGTGTTTTCACAATAATTAGCTAACATGAATCCAAAGTTAGATGACTTCTTTTTTGTAAGTTGTATCAATGATTGAACTTAAGATATTAATAGGCTATCAGCCATATTCATTGTTGAATCTACATCAATGAATATAAATATTTAAAAATTTCAAACATAGCTCACAATGTTTTAAGGTACAGCCATTGAGGACTTTTAACAAATAGTTGGCAGTCATAACACAAGTTGCCATGAGGTTATTTAAATTTTTAAATTATTAACCAATTATACTTTTAAAAACAATTTCCAAGTGGTTAGCCTATATCAGATTCATCACTATAAATTATCAGACAGTTCCAATATATATAAAAAAAAAACCAAACAGCAAAACAAAACAGGCGTTTCTACATGCAACAGCAAATCTGCAAAATAGAGCAGCTTTGAGAATCGATGTCCGAAACATTGATTTTTGGAATCAAACTTGGGGTGAAATGGCCTTTTGGTACGGATACACCCTGAAGTGGAGCTGAATCGCAACAGGGAGGCCCAGAAATGCGATTCTTGAAAACAACAACTACCCAAGAATCCTAAAATCTCTTTTATGACTTCTTTCAAACACATGGTATGAAAAATTATCTAGAGCTGTAGAAAGAGGAGGAGAATAGAAATTAAGTCATTAAAACATTTTTATCCAATTCATAACAGCCTACTGGATTCATCCATTATGACTTTCTTTCAATCGACTCAACATTATACAAGAAAATACTTCAACAATCGTTACTAAATTTCCTCACATTTGGTGCAACACTTCATATACATGTAAGTTTCAGAAAACAACCCAAACAAGAAAAAGCTTATAAACTAAAAAAATGCATAATATAATTTGACCCACATACCTGATAGTGAATTTGTACACTCACGGTGGATGTCTTTCGGCTTCTCTATGTAATGCCGATACCACCTCCTAATCATCTGAACCACCACGGTTTTTGCACCACCAACCATATCCAGGAAAACTTCCTCCTTGGAAACCAGGGTTTACCAGCTCTGGCACGATATCCTTCCCACAGCGATGGGGAGAGAGATCTGAGACAGCCTCAGGAAGGCAGTTTCTTCTCTAAATGCACCTGCTCATGTTCAACCTCAATAGATACTTAGTAGATTAGTAAAGAATTCAAATTTGTTTTGGAAGAAATTGGATACTCTCCATATCTCTCCCTCTCAAAATCTTCCTCATGTCTCTTCCACTCTTGGCATCACCCTCCTTCCCCAAGTGAGAATACATGAGACTCATATATAGGAGGAGAAACCAATTCTTGTCATAAAGGAGGAGCAATATGCATGCATCATATTTTGTTTAGAGGAGTGTAACTTATGGCATTAAGGAGAGGTATGCATGCCTTATTTAAGGAGAGTTTAACATATGCATTAAAGAGAGTATAAGAGGAATATTTTAAGACATATATTTAATGAGTGTAAGGGGAATATTTGCCAAACATATCGGTGTGGGTATAGAAGATAACATTCTAGATAGGTGCATAAAAAGAGGTACACAATGTAATATTTAAAATAAGAGAGTTACTTAGAAGCAATGATAGATGCTGAAAGAGAGCCACAAACATTGATTCAGATAAGGATAAAATTAATTTATAATTCTTTTAAATAAAATATCATAATCTCATAAAAAGATAATGGTAATACTAATAACGTAATGAGGAGATGGAAGTCAATATTGAACTATTAGGATTGATTAAAGATAAGTTAATTTAATTTCCTTCAACTATGCTTGATTACCAATTTATGCAAGAGATTTACTATTTTTGGAAAGTCATGCTTGAGATGCTAGACATGACTTTCTATTTTTATAAAGTCATTCCAAAATTGCCAGATTGAGATTCTATTTAAGGAAATTTATCCATGAGTGGTATTTTTCTTTTGGATAATAGGGATTCCGCACCCCTATTTCATGCATCTTCGTGCCTTAGTAGATTGAGGACTCTGCGCTCTGATCTACTCCAAAGATCTAAGATTCCATAACTTGGTCTTTTTAAATATTTAGGACTCCGCACCCTAAATATACAAGACTCCACGTCTTTATATATCTTGGATTTAGGACTCCACGCCCTAATTTCCATGCTTTATCATCTACTGTGCTTTGAAACTTCGCGTTTCTACTTATGGTATTGATTGTGAGCTTTTACCCATTTAATGGTTCATTGGTAAGGCCTTGTTCGAAGCCCTGCACACATCACAATCTCATAGATCAAAGGAATCATATGAATTTCATAATGAAATGAACTTAACCACATTTTACCATGAATGGTGCATGACTGACTCTCAGGTCATTTATATCACTTGAAGATGATATGGTCCCCTACCACATCCTGCTCATTACAATGTTAGACATATATATAATCATGCAAGTCATGTATCATCCATAAAACATAATTTAACCATTTTTTTTATTTTTTTTTTCACATAACCATGAGCATCCATGGGTCTATGTGTCTCAATCCAGGTTCTCCATCCATGTCATACACCTGATACACAAGTCAGATGCAAAAAGAGGGACATATGCATAGCATCATATAAAACACATAATCAAATATACCACACATAAGGAAAATACAACTACATAAAACATTTTTCCCAAACCAAGGGAATAATATTTATGCTGTAAACCATGGAATTATAAACACATTTATTTGCCAATATGATGATCACTATGAAAAACGCCATAGCAAAGATAAAGAAAGAAGTAATCATATTTATAAAGTATTATTTCTCAATCTAGTGATCAGGTATTTACATATATATATAACTCATCCAAAAATAACAACCAATAGGAGTAGAGCCAATATACACAAGAGGAAAAAAAATAAGGACACTACCGTACTCCCCTCTTGGGAGGCTAAACTTATTACGAAAGTTTGCCTCCCTCTGATCATAAGATACTTAATTCTTTCCAAATTCTCTTATCAATAGGTTATTATATATGTTTGATATATATATATATATATATATATATATATATATATATATATATATATATATATATATATATATATATTTTTTCTTCTTCATGCCAATCCATAGTTTGGAAGCAACTCCATGAAAACTAAACATACCATTCTTAATCAAGTAGAAAATATATCCATGCCATATTAGACGTGTTGATATAAAATACCAAATATTTCTATATCAAAACCAGCCATACAATTTATAGTGCCATATAAAAATAACATTGTATGTAATTGATATGATATCTACTTAATTTATCTATAATAATTTGATATTCTACATGTTGTTCTTTCTCATAGTCTATATGAATCCCACATGTGTCATCTTCTTGGTTCTGTAGGATGTTGAGCTTTCCAAGCTATAAATAGAACACACATTGGTTGTACACACAACAATGATGGTCCATACCATATCACAGTCAAATTGGCATAAAATAATCCACATACAATTGTGAGTGAAATTATGCAACAAAACATGATGTTATATATAAAACACACTCTTACATCCTACTTGCTTTATGTCTTTTCAATCCAATTTTCCTCTTTTAATTCCATAAGACATCCTTGTAATCGAATATCTAGGATTTATATTTACCAAGCGTTTACTCTTTAGGCAAAAATACAATATGAGGTTCAAGGCACCAAATATATATATATATATATATATATATATTAACAAAAAACCTAAGGTTAAATACATTCCTCATTGACCCACTTATGTATTATAGATCATACATTTAGTTTGCATAATCTTCATTATTATTCACTTCTCTAACTTGAGAATCAATTATGAAATGAATCTATTAGAAAATCTTCATCTAAAAGCAGATTAATGATATCTTTTTGAAAATGACTTTTAATCAAGAACAAATCTCACAATTATGCAAATATGGTATCTATATTATTGAATCTACCTTGATAACTCTAAGTCAATTTGTTTTCCAACTATGAAATCACTCATGATTTCTATTCAGTAATTAATCAATTCATTTGCTTTCATGTCTTATCCCTTACTATTAATATGTATGCAACAACAAACTATGAAAACCATAAATTTCTCAAAATGTGATGAATCTTGTCAAATTTAAATAAGATTTAGACTATCACAAGGGAATTTCTAGCCTAAAGTTAACGCTTTTTCTTTAAGGAGAATTACCACCCTCTCAAATTATTACCACATTCTATAGGACTAATAAATACTCATACAAGTATACATCCCAACACAAAATTCCTAAATCAAACAATCTCCCCCATTCCACATACAATACAATCATCATGCAATAATCCGAATCAATCAAAATGTGATCTCACTCTCCTTCAATTTCTCCCTCAAAAAATATCACAAGCACATATTCTTTTAAAACAAGAACTCAACTAAGCTTTTCATTAATCACATGCTTTTTTTCTTTTTTTCTTTTTTTTCTTTAATTTCAAATAAAACAAGTTCTCACCACATAAAATATTTACCTTCTAAACATGTTATTCTCTTCAAAATTTATAAATAATTTGAATTTTGATGCGATCGCCTAACTAACAATAGTTTAGAGAAATACATGAGTTCAATCCTCATAATTTCTCTAATTAATTTGGTTAAATAGAATGCAACCAATATTCAAGTGATAAAATCATTAAAGAGACTATTATGGTTTTCCTAGACCTAATTTGTCTTAAGCCAATATAAAAGTTATTTCATGAACTTATCACAATAATCTTTTTCTACATTTCAAGAATTTGAAAGACATTTTAGTTCTACCTAAATTCAATATATACAAAAGGATTACAATACTAGAGGATAGATATCTAGTTCACACTTCCATATATCAAGTCAATTATTCCGAACATTCTAAACCACCTAATGGTGTTTAGTATACCAATCTTAGTACCTTCATCTGTAATAATAAAAATAATGGATTTAAAGCTCAAGCAAATTTGTGTTACAAATCTCTATCCATAATTACACATAATCATTCCTTAATCATGAATATCATATTCCATCAAAATATTCTAACTAGAAGAATTACTTAGCTCATAGATATATTTTACTTTGGATTCCACACCCATACCTTACCTCATTACTTATCTCATAGATATATACTAGTATGGATTCCACACCCATACATTTTCTCATAGATATATGCTAGTATGGTTTCCACACCCATACATTAGATCATAGATATATGTTACTATGGATTCCACACCCATACATTTTCTCAAATATATATGCTAGTATGGATTCCACACCCATACATTAGCTTAAGGAAAACATAACATTCAAGTGTCCCTTAAAATGGCTTCCACAACCCATCATGCACCAATCATTTAAGCCTCTTGTTTATTAGGAAGTTCATACCTCAAACTAGTAATTGAGTAATTTAAAGCTATTTTATGCCTAATGTCAACCCAAAATACACAAAATCATGTCAAAGAAATCAGAGAAATTTCATTCTTACTCATTAAGAATGTATTCCCAAATCATATTTTAACACATCTAATTAATACACATTCATTACTCTTGAATCTACATTCACAGTTAAAAGTGACATCCTTCAAGGTAGATTTTAGTTAAGTTCCTTTTAGTGTAGGTATGAAAAGATTCAAGATTATCATGATGAACTCAATCATCAAGTTAATGGAATCTCAACCTTACACTTGTTACTCATTGCCAAAACATACACACCAAGGTCATCATATTATAGTCCAAATTAAGCCAATATTCTTCTTGGTAGATATGATTTCAGCTAGTAAAGATGGCTACTAAGCCCATATCACATTGAAAATGATGCATTAAAAATATATGAAACCATGCATGCACTCCGCCTATCTCACTCATTGATTGAAAATCAATTCATTCACATACTTGGGTTTAACCCAAACTTTCTCAAGCACATCATTTCCCAGCATGTATTTAAGCATTTTAACATATTGTTGATAATATGTCTTAACAAAAATATAAATGAATATGAGAAATATATATATATATATATATATATATATTTCATGAGTTTCTAAATGACATAATGATAATAATATCCTCTACATCACTACATATCCTCTACATCAGTAGTAGCTACAAGTCAAGATGTACAAGGAACTCAACTCGCATGCAAATCAACATTCATACACATCATCAAACTACAAATAGAAAGCATGTTGTTTGATAGGCCTAGTGTTGTAACTTGGCTCCGATACCATATGTAAGGTCCCACCTTACCTACCATAATTATTATAGAGAAATATTATATTAAATCAAAATGCGATATTTTTTTTTTATTATTTTATTTATTTATTTATTATTTATTTATTTATTTTTTATATGTAAATTGTTAGTGTCTATTACTACACCTAAATTCTTTGACATCTTCAAAGCTGCAAGTTCAGGGTTTATCAGATCAAAAAATACCTGAACTAATACAACGCCTCAAGAGAACTATCACACATGAAATATATAAA
This sequence comes from Pinus albicaulis, assembly GCA_034641835.2. NCBI lineage: Eukaryota > Viridiplantae > Streptophyta > Pinopsida > Pinales > Pinaceae > Pinus > Pinus albicaulis. The sequence continues at coordinate 1,498,159,685 of CM076579.1, read as the reverse complement.
TAGATTTAAAGGTAAATTTAGATAAATGTCAATCTTTATAGACCACAATTTATTAATATAATTGTTAATTCTATTACTTAATTTAAAAGTGTTCAAGAGTGATAATAACATGCCTTATGAATTATTTTTCTTAAAAGATTAAATTAAGTATAAGCGCATTTTAACATCGCAATTAGAATTAATATGCTTGGTGATATTTCTAACCAGTTACTTAACACCAATTTTGAATTTTTAAAATGGGTATATAATTCTATTGAGTTATTATACTAGAAAATACCGCAGTTGCAAATCTTAAATTAGCTTAAGCCTTTTGTTTTATGGACGGTTTATAAACGTAATTAGATGCAGCCATTGAACATTATGAAAACTAATTTACAAGTATGAAATGTACAGCCATTGAGGCATTTTGTCAAACACTTACAACCATTATCTCTTTAAGGTGTTTTCACAATCATTAGCTAACATGAATCCAAAGTTAGATGACTTCTTTTTGTAAGTTGTATCAATGATTGAACTTAAGATATTAATAGGCTATCAACCATATTCATTGTTGAACCTACATCACTGAATATAAATATTTAAAAATTTCAAACATAGCTCACAATGTTTTAAGGTACAGCCATTGAGGACTTTTGACAAATAGTTGGCAGTCATAAAACAAGTTGCCATAAGGTTATTTAAATTTTTAAATTATTAACCAATTATACTTTTAAAAACAATTTCCAAGTGGTTAGCCTATATCAGATTCATCACTATAAATTATCAGGCAGTTCCAATATAAAAAGAACCAAACAGCAAAACAAGACAACAGGCGTTTCTGCATGCAACAACAAATCTGCAAAACAGAGAAGATTTGAGAATCGATGTCCGAAACCTTGATTTTTGGAATCAAACTCGGGGTGAAATGGCCTATTGGTATGGATACCCCCTGAAGTGGAGCTGAATCGCAACAGGGAGGCCCAGAAATGCGATTCTTGAAAACAACAACTACCCAAGAATCCTACAATCTCTTTTATGACTTCTATCAAACAAATGGTATGAAAACTTATCTAGAGCTGTAAAAAGAGAAGAAGAATAGAAATTAAGTCATTAAAACATTTTTATCCAATTCATAACAACCTACTGGATTCATCCATTAGGACTTTCTTTCAATCGACTCAACATTATACAAGAAAATACTTCAACAATCGTTACGAAATTTCCTCACATTTGGTGCAACACTTCATATACATGTAAGTTTCAGAAAACAACCAAACAAGCAAAAGCTTATGAAATAAACTAAAAAAAATGCATAATATAATTTGACCCACATACCTGATAGTGAATTTGTACACTCGAAGAGGATGGATGTATGCTCCAGCTCCAAGAAGAGTATGCTCCAATGCCAATACCCTTACCAACTCATCATGAACCACCCGATTTTCCTCCCAACCATATCCAAGAAGAACTTCTCCCCTTGGAACCCCCGAGCTGCAAAAGCTCACAACCAGTATCACAATACAACAGTAGAGAGAGAGAGATGCAAGGCAACTCAGGAAGGTAGTTTTCACTTCCTCTAAATGCCACTCATGTTCAACCTCAATAGACACTTAGTAGATTAGTAAGGAATCAAGATTTGCTTTGGAAGAAATTGGATACTCTCCATATCTCTCACAACCTTCCTCAAGTCTCTTCCACTCTTGGCATCCTCTTCTTCCCCCAAGTGAGAATACATGAGACTCATATATAGGAGGAGAAAACCAATTCTTGTCATAAAGGAGGAGTAATATGCATGCATTGTATTCCATTTAGAGGAGTGTAACTTATGCCATTAAGGAGAGGTATGCATGCCTTATTTAAGGAGAGTGTAACATATGCATGGAAGAGAGTGTAAGAGGAATATTTTATGACATATCTTTAATGAGTGTAAGAGGAATATTTTATGACATATCATTAATGAGTGTAAGAGGAATATTTTATGACATATCATTAATGAGTGTAAGAGGAATATGTCATTCCTAGATGAGTGCATAAAAGAGAGTGCAATGTAATATTTAAAATAGAGAGAGTTACTTAGAGCCATGATAGTCATGAAAGAGATAGATGTGAATTGATTGAATGGATAAAATTAATTTTTAATTCCTTTTAAATAAAATATCATAGTCTCATAAAAGATAATGATAATACTAATAATATTGAGGATTAAGTCAATATTGAACTATTAGGATTGATTAAAGATAAGTTAAGTTAATTTCCTTCAACTGTGCTTGATTACTAATTTATGCAAGGAGATTTACTATTTCTGGAAAGTCATGCTTGAGATGCTAGACATGACTTTCTATTTTTAGAAAGTCATTCCAAAATTGTCAGATTGAGATTTATCCATGAGTGGTATTTTTCTTTTGGAGAATAGGGATTCCACACCCCTATTTCATGCATCTCCATGCCTTAGTAGATTGAGGACTCCGCGCCCTGATCTACTCCAAAGATCTAAGATTCCATAACTTGATCTTTTTTAAATATTTAGGACTCCACGCCGTAAATATACAAGACTCCACGTCTTTATATTTCTTGGATTTAGGACTCCACGCCCTAATTTCCATGCTTTCTCATCTACTGTGCTTTGAAACTCCACGTTTCTCCTTATGATACTGATTGTGAGCTTTTACCCATTTGATGGTTCGTTGGTAAGGCCTTGTTTGAAGACCTACATACATCACAACCTCATAGATCAAATGAATCATATGAATTTAATAATGAAATTAACTTAACCACATTTTACCATGAATGGTGCATGACTTCCACAGTCATTTATCCTTGAAGATGATATGGTCCCCTACCACATCCTGCTCATTACAATGTTAGACATATATATAATCATGCAAGTCATGTATCATCCATAAAACATAATTTAACCATTTTTTTCTTTTCTTTTCTTTTTATTTTTTTCCACATAACCATGAGCATCCGTGGGTTTATGTGTCTCAATCCAGGTTCTCCATCCATGTCATACACCTGATACACAAGTCAGATGCAAAAAGAGAGACATATGCATACCATCACATAATCAAATATACCACACATAAGGGAAAATACAACTACATAAAACATTTTTCCCAAACCAAGGGTCAATCTTCTTGCATAAACCATACTTTTTGGATATACTAAAACGACTGGAATACCCAATATGGTAGTCTTAGAATGACATACCATAAAGATAAAGAGAAATGCAAATCATATATTTATAAGAATGTTATTTCCTCAAATCAGTGATCAGTTATTCCATATGTATGTATAACTCACCTCAAAAATAACCTAAATGGGAGTGATAAAGTATACTAGGAAAAAAAAAGCCGGACACTACATACTCCCCTCTTGGGCCTAAGCTTGTGTGTGTGAGTTTTCCTACGGTCCTGCAAAGATACTTAGTTCTTTTAGATTCTCTTTATCGATAAGTTGATAACCTTGTGTGTTTGATATGTACTTAACATGTGTATGTGTGTATATGTATATATGTGTACACATATGTGTGTGCTTTGTGTGTATATCATATATTCTATTTCTTCGTATGGGTCACTTAGTTTGGAAGCAACTCCATGAAAACTAAGCATACCATTCTTAATCAAGTAGAAAATATATCCACGCCATATTAGAAATGTGTTGATATAGAATACCAAATATTTCTATATCAAAACCAGCCATACAATTTAAAAATACCATTGTATGTAATTGATATGATATCTACTTAACTTATCTATAATAATTTGATATTCTACATGTTCTTCTTTCTCATAGTCTATAGAATCCCACATGTGTCATCTTCTTGGTTCTGTAGGATGTTGAGCTTTCCAAGCTATAAATAGAACACACATTGGTTGTACACACAACAATGATGGTCCATACCATATCATAGTCAAATTGGCATAAAATAATCCACATACAATTGTGAGTGAAATTATGCAGCAAAACACGATGTTATATATAAAACCCACTCTTACCCAACAAAACATGACGTTATATATAAAACACACTCTTACATCCTACTTGCTTTATGTCTTTTCAATCCAATTTTCCTCTTTTCATTCCATAAGACATCCTTGCAATCGAAATATCTACGATTTATCTTTAGTTTTTTACCAAACGTTTACTCTTTAGGCAAAAATACAATTTGAGGTTCAAGGCACCAATTTTTTTTATTTTTTATTTTTTTTTAACTAAAAACCTAAGGTTAAATACATTCCTCATTGACCCACTTATGTATTATAGATCATACATTAAGTTTGCATAATCTTCATTATTATTCATTTCTCTAACTTGAGAATCAATTATGAAATGACTCTATTAGAAGATCTTAATCTAAAAGAAGATTAATTGCGTCTTTTTGAAAACGACTTTTAATCAAGAACAAATCTCATAATTATGCAAATATGGTATCTATATTATTCAATCTACCTTGATAACTCTAAGTCAATTTGTTTTCCAACTATGAAATTGCTCACGATTTCTATTCAATAATTAATCAATTCATTTTCTTTCATGTCTTATCCCTTACTATTAATACGTACGCAACAACAAACTATGAAAACCATAAATTTCTCAAAATGTGATGAATCTTGTCAAATTTAAATAAGATTTAGACTATCACAAGGGAATTTCTAGCCTAAAGTTAAACCCTTCCGCTTTAAGGAGAATTACCACCCTCTCAAATTATTACAACATTCTGTAGGACTAATAAATACTCATACAACTATACATCCCAACACAAAATTCCTAAATCAAACACTCTCCCCCATTCCACATATAATACAATCATCATGCAATAATTCGAATCAATGAAAATGTGATCTCACTCTCCTTCAATTTCTCCCTAAAAAAATATCACAAGCACATATTGTTGTAAAACAAGAACTCAACTAAGCTTTTAATTAATCACATGCGTTTTTTTTTTTTTCAAATAAAACAAGTTCTCACCACATAAAATATTTACCTTCTAAACAAGTTATTATCTTCACAATTTATAAATAATTTGAATTTGACGTGATCGCCTAACTAACAATAGTTTAGAGAAATACATGAGTTCAATACTCATAATTTCTCTAATTAATTTGGTTAAATAGAATGCAACCAATATTCAACTGATAAGATCATTAAAGAGACTATTAAGGCTTTCCTAGACCTAATTTGTCTTAAGCCAATAGAAAAGCTATTTCATCAACTTATCACAATAATCTTTTTCTACATTTCAATAATTTGAAAGACATTTTAGTTCTACCTAAATTCAATATATACAAAAGGATTACAATACTAGAGGATAGATATCTAGTTCACACTTCCATATATCAAGTCAATTATTCCAAACATTCTAAACCACCTAATGGTGTTTAGTATACCAATCTTAGTACCTTCATCTATAATAATAAAAATAATGGATTTAAAGCTCAAGCAAATTTGTGTTACAAATCTCTATCCATAATTACACATAATCATTCCTTAATCATGAATATCAGATTCCATCAAAATATTCTAACTAGAAGAATTACTTAGCTCATAGATATATTTTACTTTGGATTCCACACCCATACCGTACCTCATTACTTATCTCATAGATATATACTAGTATGGATTCCACACCCATACATTTTCTCATAGATATATGCTAGTATGGTTTCCACACCCATACATTAGATCATAGATATATGTTAGTATGGATTCCACACCCATATATTTTCTCATACATATATGCTAGTATGGATTCCACACTCATACATTAGCTTAAGGAAAACATAGCATTCAAGTGTTCCTTAAAATGGCTTCCACAACCCTTCATGCACCAATCATTTAAGCCTCTTGTTTATTAGGAAGTTCATACCTCAACCTAGTATTTGAGTAATTTAAAGTTATTTGATGCCCAATGTCAACCCAAAATACACAAAATCATGTCAAATAAATCAAAGAAATTTCATTCTTACTCATTAAGAATGTATTCCCAAACCATATTTTAACACATCTAATTAATACACATACATTACTCTTGAATTTACATTCACAGTTAAAAGTGACATCTTTCAAGGTAGCTTTTAGTTAAGTTTCCTTTAGTGTAGGTACGAAAAGATTCAAAATTATCATAATGAACTCAATCATCACGTTAACGGAATCTCAGCCTTACACTTGTTACTCATTCCCAAAGCATACACACCAAGGTCATCATACTATAGTCCAAATTAAGCCAATATTCTTCTTGGTAGATATGATTTCAGCTAGTAAAGATGGCTACTAAGCCCATATCACAATGAAAATGATGGATTAAAAATATATGAAACCATGCATGCACTCCACCTATCTCACTCATTGATTGAGAATCAATTCATTCACATACTTGGGTTTCCAACCTTCAAACTTTCTCAACACATCCTTTCCATTATGTATTTTAAGCATTTTACAACATATTGTTACATTAATATATATATAAAAATATAAATGGAATATCAAAATATATATATATATATATATATATATATATATATATATACATACTTATTACTATATTCTAAAGCCAAGTTTCATTTAAACATAGCGAAAATATCCACCATGCAACTTCAATATACTTCCAGTCAAGATATACAAGAGCTCATCCTCCTCTTCGAGCACTAATGCAAAATCTAACACATTCATACATCTCATCATAAACTACAAAATAAATATATTATTGCATTAGGCTAGTGTTGTAACTTGCTTTGATATATGTAAAGGTCCACCTTACCTACCATAATATTATAGAGAAATATTATGTTAAATCCAAAATATGATATTTTTTTTATTCTTTATTTTATTTATTTAACTATTTTTTTATTATTATTTTATATAGAATTTTTTGGTGTCCTTTACACTACACCCTAAATTCTTCCAACTTATCTTCAAAGCTACAAAGTTCAAGGTTTATCAAGATCCAAAAAAATACAACCATAATACTTGCTTCTCAAGACTAAAAATCACCCTTAAAATATAAATGATTTAGTGGGATGAATAAATGTCAACCTTTTTGAACCACAATTTGCAATAAGCTAATTGTTAATTCTGTTGTAATTAAATGTGTTCAAGAGTGACTAATAACATGCTTATGAATGATTTTCTTAAAAGGATAATTTAAATTATATAGAGTTTTGGCATCTCATAATTTAGGAATTCATATGTGAGCTGCTATTGCAACAAATTACTTACTGCAATTTTGAATTTTCAGCAAGACCCTTTAACTCAATGAGTTATTATACTAGAAATACCTTGACTGCAAATCTTAAATTAACTTAAGCCTTTTGTTTTATGGAAAGTTCATAAACATAATTAGATGCAACCATTGAACATTATGAAAACCAATTTACAAGCATGAAATTTACAGCCATTGAGGCATTTCGTCAAACACTTACAACCATTATCTCTTTAAGGTGTTTTCACAATAATTAGCTAACATGAATCCACGGGATTAGATGACTACTTTTACGTAAAGTTATCAATGATTGAACTTGAATATTGTGAGGCTATCATATATGTGTGTTTGTTGAATCTACATCAATGAATATAAATATTTAAAAATTTCAAACATAGCTCACAATGTTTTAAGGTACAGTCATTGAGGACTTTTGACAAATAGTTGGCAGTCATAAAACAAGTTGCCATAAGGTTATTTAAAATTTTAAATTATTAACCAATTATAATTTTAAAAACAATTTCCAAGTGGTTAGCCTATATCAGATTCATCACTATAAATTATCGGCGTTCAATACTAAAAAAAAACTAAAGCCAATGAAAACAAAGCAAATTTCTACATGCATATGACAAATGTGTAAGCACAGGATCAGTTTGAAGATGATATCAAGAAACATGATTTTTAAAATCAAGCAGTGAATTGAAGTAATGATCTGTTGATGCAGATATACAGTGGGTAGATGCGACAAAGGAGGCCAAATCTGGATTCTTGAAAACAACAACTACCCAAGAATCCTAAAATCTCTTTTATGAATTCTATCAAACACATGGTATGAAAACTTATCTAGAGCTGTAGAAAGAGAAGGAGAATAGAAATTAATTCATTAAAACATTTTTATCCAATTCATAACAGCCTACTGGATTCATCCATTAGGACTTTCTTTCAATCGACTCAACATTATACAAGAAAATACTTCAACAATCGTTACTAAATTTCCTCACATTTGGTGCAACACTTCATATACATGTAAGTTTCAGAAAACAACCCAAACAAGCAAAAGCTTATAAACTAAAAAAAAAAATGCATAATATAATTTGACCCACATACCTGATAGTGAATTTGTACACTCGAAGAGGCTGGATGTATGCTCCAGCTCCAAGAAGAGTATGCTCCTATGCCAATACCCTTACCAAATCATCATGAACCACCCGGTTTTCCTCCCAACCATATCCAAGAAGAACTTCTCCCCTTGGAACCCCCGAGCTGCAAAAGCTCACAACCAGTATCACAATACAACAGTAGAGAGAGAGAGATGCAAGGCAACTCGGGAAGGTAGTTTTCACTTCCTCTAAATACCACTCATGTTAAACCTCAATAGACACTTAGTAGATTAGTAAGGAATCAAGATTTGCTTTGGAAGAAATTGGATACTCTCCATATCTCTCACAACCTTCCTCAAGTCTCTTCCACTCTTGGCATCCTCCTCCCCCAAGTGAGAATACATGAGACTCATATATAAGAGGAGAAACCAATTCTTGTCATAAAGGAGGAGTAATATGCATGCATTGTATTCCATTTAGAGGAGTGTAACTTATGCCATTAAGGAGAGGTATGCATGCCTTATTTAAGGAGAGTGTAACATATGCATTAAAGAGAGTGTAAGAGGAATATTTTATGACATATCTTTAATGAGTGTAAAAGGAATATTTTATGTCATATCTTTAATGAGTGTAAGAGGAATATGCCATTCCTTGATGAGTGCATAAAAGGGAGTGCAATGTAATATTTAAAATAGAGAGAGTTACATAGAGCCATGAGAGTCATGAAAGAGATAGGTGTGAATTGATTGAATAGATAAAGTTAATTTGCAATTCCCTTTTAATAAAATATCATAGTCTCATAAAAGATGATGATAATACTAATAATATTGAGGATTAAGTCAATATTGAACTATTAGGATTGATTATAGATAAGTTAATTTAATTTCCTTCAACTATGCTTGATTACCAATTTATGCAAGGATATTTACTATTTTTGGAATGTCATGCTTGAGATGCTAGACATGACTTTATATTTTTAGAAATTCATTCCAAAATTGTCAGATTGAGATTCTATTTAAGGAAATTTATCCATGAGTGGTATTTTTCTTTCGAAGAATAGGGATTTTTCACCCCTATTTCATGCATCTCCATGCCTTAGTAGATTGAGTACTCCACGCCCTGATCTACTCCAAAGATCTAAGATTCCATAAATTGATCTTTTTAAATATTTAGGACTCCGCGCCCTAAATATAAAAGACTCCACGTCTTTATATTTCTTGGATTTAGGACTCCACACCCTAATTTCCATGCTTTCTCATCTGTGCTTTAGATTTTAGAAACTTCGTTTTTCTCTACTTGCCAATCTTGATTGTGAGCTTTTACCCATTTGATGGTTCGTTGGTAAGGCCTTGTTCGAAGACCTGCACACATCACAATCTCATAGATCAAATGAATCATATGAATTTCATAATGAAATTAACTTAACCACATTTTACCATGAATGGTGCATGACTTCCATGGTCATTTATCCTTGTTGGAAAATGATCAGGTCCCCTACCACACCCTACTCAGTACAAGGTTAGACATATATATAATCATGCAAGTCAGGTATCATCCATAAATCATAATTAAACCATTTTTTTCCACATAACCATGAGCATCCATGGGTCTATGTGTCTCAATCCAGGATCTCCATCCATGTCATACACCTGATACACAAGTCAGATGCAAAAAGAGAGACATATGCATAACATCATATAAAACACATAATCAAATATACCACACATAAGGGAAAATACAACTATATAAAACATTTTTCCCAAACCAATGGTCAATTTTCCATACATAAACTATGGATATAAAACATTGTTACCCATTCCAGTGATCACTATGACATACATAAACATAAAGAGGAAATACAATCATGTATATAAAACATTATTCCTCAATCTAGTGATCAATATTCCATATATATAATGTAAAATATTTCAAAATGAATTTTGACCAAAATATATGGAAAGTAGGACTGCTCTTTCCTCTTGGAGAGCTAAGACTTAGCGAAGTTTTCCACCTACGGTCATAAGTGTACTTAGTTCTTTTTAGTTCTCTTCTCGATAAGTTTATTTAACATATGTATTTGATGTATATGTATATGCTTTATATATGTATCTTGTATGTATGTGTATACATATATGTATGTATGTGTGTTTGCTGCTGTATATCATATGTATGTTTTCCTTTCAGTACTTGATCATAGTTTGGAAGCAATACTCCATGAAACTAAACTATACCATTCTGCCAATCAAGTAGAAAATATATCCATGCCATATTAGACATGTTTTGATATAAAATACCAAATATTTCTATATCAAAACCAGCCATACAATTTATAGTACCATATAAAAATACTATTGTATGTAATTTATATGATATCTACTTAGTTTATCTATAATAATTTCATATTATACATGTTCTTCTTTCTCATAGTCTATATGAATCCTACAAGTGGCATCTTCAAGGTTCTATAGTATGTTGAGATTTCCAAGCTATAAATAGAAAACACATTGGTTTTATATACAACAATGATGGTCCACATACCATATCACAATCAAATTGGCATAAAATAATCCACATACAATTGTGAGTGAAATTATGCAACAAAACATGATGTTATATATAAAACCCACTCTTACCCAACAAAACATGACGTTATATATAAAACACACTCTTACATCCTACTTGCTTTATGTCTTTTCAATCCAATTTTCCTCTTTTAATTCCATAAGACATCCTTGTAATCGAATATCCTAAGTTTATATTTACCAATTTTTACTCTTTAGGCAAAAATACAATATGAAGGTTCAAGGCACAAATATATATATATATATATATATATATATATATATATATATATATATATATATATATGTGTAAAGCCTAAGGTTAAATACATTCCTCATTGACCCTTGTGTGATATAGATCACACATTTTAGTTTGCATAATCTTCATTGTTATTCACTTCTCTATTGAGAATCAATTATGAAATGAATCTGTTAGAAAATGTTCATCTAAAAGCTTAGATTAATGATATCTTTTGAAAATGACATTTAATCAGAACAAAATCTCACAATTATGCAAATGGTATCTAATACGAATCTGCCTTGATAACTCTAAGTCAATTTGTTTTCCAACTACGAAATCGCTCATGATTTCTATTCGGTAATTAATCCAATTAGTTTAACAACATTTATCCCTTACTATTAATACGTATGCAACAACAAACCATGAAAACCATAAATTTCTCAAAATGTGATGAATCTTGTCAAATTTAAATACAAGGTTAGACTATCACAAAGATTTCTGACTTAAAGTTAAACCCTTTGCTTTAAGGAGAATTACTACCCTCTCAAATTATTACAACATTCTGTAGGACTAATAAATACTCATACAATATATACATTTCAACAAAATTTCTAAATCAAACAATCTCCCCCATTCCACATACAATACAATCATCATCCAATAATCCGAATCAATCAAATGTGATCTCACTCTCCTTCAATTTCCCCTCAAAAAATATCCTGGCCATATTCTTTAAAAACAAAACTCCCAACTAAGCTTTTCATTAATCACATGCTTTTTTTTTTTTTTTCAAATAAAACAAGTTCTTCCCTTAAAATATTTACCTTCTAAACATATTTATTCTCTTCAAAATTTATAAATAATTTGAATTTTGAGTGCGATGTACAACTTGTAATGAACAGAAATACATGAAGTTCAATCCTCATAATTTCTCTAATTAATTTGGTTAAATAGAATTCAACCAATATTCAACTGATAAAATCATTAAAGAGACTATTATGGCTTTCCTAGACCTAATTTGTCTTAAGCCAATAGAAAAGTTATTTCATCAACTTATCAAAATAAACTTTTTCTACATTTCAAGAATTTGAAAGTCATTTTAATTCTCCCTAAATTCAATACATACAAAAGGATTACAATACTAGAGGATATAGATCTAGTTCACACTTCCATATATCAAAATCATTTATTCCAAACATTCTAAACCACCTAATGGTGTTTAGTATACCAATATTAGTATCTTCATTTGTAATAAAAATAAAATAATGGATTTAAAGCTCAAGCAAATTTGTGTTACAAATCTCTATTCATTTAACTTTAATTACACATAATCACTCCTTAATCATGAATATCAGATTCCATCAAAATATTCTAACTAGAAGAATTACTTAGCTCATAGATATATTTTACTTTGGATTCCACACCCATACCTTACCTCATTACTTATCTCATAGATATATACTAGTATGGATTCCACACCCATACATTTTCTCATAGAGATATGCTAGTATGGTTTCCACACCTATACATTAGATCATAGATATATGTTAGTATGGATTCCACACCCATACATTTTCTCAAAGATATATGCTAGTATGGATTCCACACCCATACATTAGCTTAAGGAAAACATAACATTCAAGTGTTCCTTAAAATGGCTTCCACAGCCCTTCATGCACCAATCATTCAAGCCTCTTGTTTATTAGGAAGGTTATACCTCAACCTAGTAATTGAGTAATTTAAAGTTATTTGATGCCTAATGTCAACCCAAAATACACAAAATCATGTCAAAGAAATCAGAGAAATTTCATTCTTACTCATTAAGAATGTATTCCCAAATCATATTTTAACACATCTAATTAATACACATTCATTACTCTTGAATCTACATTCACAGTTAAAAGTGACATCCTTCAAGGTAGATTTTAGTTAAGTTTCTTTTAGTGTAGGTATGAAAAGATTCAAGATTATCATGATGAACTCAATCATCAAGTTAATGGAATCTCAACCTTACACTTGTTACTCATTGCCAAAACATACACACCCAGGTCATCATACTATAGTCCAAATTAAGCCAATATTCTTCTTGGTAGATATGATTTCAGCTAGTAAAGATGGCTACTAAGCCCATATCACATTGAAAATGATGCATTAAAAATATATGAAACCATGCATGCACTCCACTTATCTCACTCATTGATTGAAAATCAATTCATTCACATACTTGGGTTTAACCCAAACTTTCTCAAGCACATCCTTTCCCAGCATGTATTTAAGCATTTTAACATATTGTTGATAATATGTCTTAACAAAAATATAAAGGAAAATCAGAAATATATATATATATATTTCATGAGTTTCTAAATGACATAATGATAATAATATCCTCTATGCAACCAATATGCTTCCAAGTCAAGATATACAAGAACTCAACTCGCATGCAAAATCAACATTCATACATCATCAAACTACAAATAAGCATGTTGGCCCATTAGGCCTAGTGTTGTAACTTGGCTCTGATACCATATGTAAGGTCCCACCTTACCTACCATAATTATTATAGAGAAATATTATATTAAATCAAAATGCGATATTTTTTTTTTTATTATTTTTTTTATTTATTTATTATTTATTTATTTATTTTTATATATAGAAGTTATTGGTGTCCTTTACACTACACCCTAAATTCTTCCAACTTATCTTCAAAGCTACAAAGTTCAAGGTTTATCAAGATCCAAAAAATACAACCATAATACTTGCTTCTCAAGACTAAAATCACCCTTAAAATATAAATGATTTAGTGGGATGAATAAATGTCAATCTTTATGAACCACAATTTACAATAAGCTAACTGTTAATTCTATTGTAATTAAATGTGTTCAAGAGTGACTAATATCATGCTTATGAATTATTTTCTTAAAAGGATAATTTAAATTATATAGAGTTGGCATCCCATAATTAGGAATTCATATGTGAGCTGATATTTCAACAAATTACTTACCGCAATTTTGAATTTTCAGCAAGACCCTTTAACTCAATGAGTTATTATACTAGAAATACCTTGATTGCAAATCTTAAATTAGCTTAAGCCTTTTGTTTTATGGACGGTTTATAAACGTAATTAGATGCAGCCATTGAACATTATGAAAACTAATTTACAAGTATGAAATGTACAGCCATTGAGGCATTTTGTCAAACACTTACAACCATTATCTCTTTAAGGTGTTTTCACAATAATTAGCTAACATGAATCCAAAGTTAGATGACTTCATTTTTTGTAAGTTGTATCAATGATTGAACTTAAGATATTAATAGGCTATCAGCCATATTCATTGTTGAATCTACATCAATGAATATAAATATTTAAAAATTTCAAACATAGCTCACAATGTTTTAAGGTACAGCCATTGAGGACTTTTGACAAATAGTTGGCAGTCATAAAACAAGTTGCCATTAAATTTTTAAATTATTAACCAATTATACTTTTAAAAACAATTTCCAAGTGGTTAGCCTATATTAGATTCATCACTATAAATTATCAGGCAGTTCCAATATAAAAAAAAACCAAACAGCAAAACAAAACAGGCGTTTCTACATGCAACAACAAATCTGCAAAACAGAGCAGATTTGAGAATCGATGTCCGAAACCTTGATTTTTGGAATCAAACTTGGGGTGAAATGGCCAATTGGTACGGACACCCCCTGAAGTGGAGCTGAATCGCAACAGGGAGGCCCAGAAATGTGATTCTTGAAAACAACAACTACCCAAGAATCCTAAAATCTCTTTTATGACTTCTGTCAAACACATGGTATGAAAAATTATCTAGAGCTGTAGAAAGAGGAGGAGAATAGAAATTAAGTCATTAAAACATTTTTATCCAATTCATAACAGCCTACTGGATTCATCCATTATGACTTTCTTTCAATCGACTCAACATTATACAAGAAAATACTTCAACAATCGTTACTAAATTTCCTCACATTTGGTGCAACACTTCATATACATTTAAGTTTCAGAAAACAACCCAAACAAGCAAAAGCTTATAAACTAAAAAAAAAATGCATAATATAATTTGACCCACATACCTGATAGTGAATTTGTACACTCGAAGAGGCTCGATGTATGCTCCAGCTCCAAGAAGAGTATGCTCCAATGCCAATACCCTTACCAAATCATCATGAACCATCCGGTTTTCCTCCCAACCATATCCAAGAAGAACTTCTCCCCTTGGAACCCCCGAGCTGCAAAAGCTCACAACTAGTATCACAATACAACAGTAGAGAGAGAGAGATGCAAGGCAACTCAGGAAGGTAGTTTTCACTTCCTCTAAATACCACTCATGTTCAACCTCAATAGACACTTAGTAGATTAGTAAGGAATCAAGATTTTCTTTGGAAGAAATTGGATACTCTCCATATCTCTCACAACCTTCCTCAAGTCTCTTCCACTCTTGGCATCCTCCTCCCCCAAGTGAGAATACATGAGACTCATATATAGGAGGAGAAACCAATTCTTGTCATAAAGGAGGAGTAATATGCATGCATTGTATTCCATTTAGAGGAGTGTAACTTATGCCATTAAGGAGAGGTATGCATGCCTTATTTAAGGAGAGTGTAACATATTCATTAAAGAGAGTGTAAGAGGAATATTTTATGACATATCTTTAATGAGTGTAGGAGGAATATTTTATGACATATCATTAATGAGTGTAAGAGGAATATGCCATTCCTCAATGAGTGCATAAAAGAGAGTGCAATGTAATATTTAAAATAGAGACAGTTACATAGAGCCATGATAGTCATGAAAGAGATAGGTGTGAATCGATTGAATGGATAAAGTTAATTTGTAATTCCTTTTTAATACAATATCATAGTCTCATAAAAGATAATGATAATAATAATAATATTGAGGATTAAGTCAATATTGAACTATTAGGATTGATTAAAGATAAGTTAAGTTAATTTCCTTCAACTGTGCTTGATTACTAATTTATGCAAGGAGATTTACTATTTTTGGAAAGTCATGCTTGAGATGCTAGACATGAATTTCTATTTTTAGAAAGTCATTCCAAAATTGTCAGATTGAGATTTATCCATGAGTGGTATTTTTCTTTCGGAGAATAGGGATTCCGCACCCCTATTTCATGCATCTCCGTGCCTTAGTAGATTGAGGACTTCGCGTCCTGATCTACTCCAAAGATCTAGGATTCCTTAACTTCATCTTTTTACATATTTAGGACTCCACGCCCTAATTTCCATGCTTTCTCATCTACTGTGCTTTGAAACTCCACATTTCTCCTTATGATACTGATTGTGAGCTTTTACCAATTTGATGGTTCGTTGGTAAGGCCTTGTTTGAAGACCTACATACATCACAATCTCATAGATCAAATGAATCATATGAATTTCATAATGAAATTAACTTAACCACATTTTACCATGAATGGTGCATGACTTCCACAGTCATTTGGGTTTTGAAGAAATGCCTTCCACAGTCATTTATCCTTGTTGGAAGATGATATGGTCCCCTACCACATCCTGCTCATTACAATGTTAGACATATATATAATCATGCAAGTCATGTATCATCCATAAAACATAATTTAACCATTTTTTTTTTTTTCCACATAACCATGAGCATCCATGGGTTTATGTGTCTCAATCCAGGTTCTCCATCCATGTCATACACCTGATACACAAGTCAGATGCAAAAAGAGAGACATATGCATACCATCATATAAAACAGATAATCAAATATACCACACATAAGGGAAAATACAACTACATAAAACATTTTTCCCAAACCAAGGGTCAATCTTCCATACATAAACCATGGATATAAAACATTGTTACCCAATATAGTGATCACTATGACATACATAAAGATAAAGAGTAAATACAATCATATATTTATAAAATGTTATTCCTCAATCTAGTGATCAGTATTCCATATATATATAACTCATCAGAAATAACCCTAAATAGGAGTGACAAAATATACTAGGAAAAAAAATAGGACACTACATACTCCCCCTCTTGGGCTAAACTTGGCCCGAAGTTTTTCCTACGGTCATAAGATACTTAGTTCTTTTAGATTCTCTTATCAATAAGTTGTTAACCTTAAGTATTTGATATATATATATATATATATATATATATATATATATATATATATATATATATATATATATATATATATATATATATATATATATATATATTTTTTTTTTTTTTTTTTTTTTTTTTCATGCCAATCCATAGTTTGGAAGCAACTCCATGAAAACTAAACATACCATTCTTAATCAAGTAGAAAATATATCCACGCCATATTAGAAATGTGTTGATATAGAATACCAAATATTTCTATATCAAACCACCATACAATTTAAAAATACCATTGTATGTAATTGATATGATATCTACTTAACTTATCTATAATAATTTGATATTCTACATGTTCTTCTTCTCATAGTCTATAGAATCCCACATGTGTGTCATCTTCTTTGTCTCCGTAGGATGTTGAGCTTCCCAAGCTATAAATAGAACACACATTGGTTGTACATACAACAATGATGGTCCATACCATATCACAATCAAATTGGCATAAAATAATCCACATATACAATTGTGAGTGAAATTATGCAAACAAACATGATGTTATATATAAAACACACTCTTACATCCTACTTGCTTTATGTCTTTCAATCCAATTTTCCTTTAATTCCATAAGACATCCTTGTAATCGAATATCTAGGATTTATATTTACCAAACGTTTACTCTTTAGGCAAAAATACAATATGAGGTTCAAGGTACCAAATATCTATATATATATATATATATATATATATATATATATATATTAACAAAAACCTAAGGTTAAATACAATCCTCATTGACCCACTTATGTATTATAGATCATTCCTTTTGTTTCCATAATCTTCATTATTAGTCACTTCTCTAACTTGAGAATCAATTATGAATGACTCTATTAGAAGATCTTAATCTAAAAGCAGATTAATGATATATTTTTGAAAACGACTTTTAATCAAGAAAAAATCTCACAATTATGCAAATATGGTATCTATATTATTGAATCTACCTTGATAACTCTAAGTCAATTTGTTTTCCAACTATGAAATCGCTCATGATTTCTATTCAGTAATTAATCAATTCATTTGCTTTCATGTCTTATCCCTTACTATTAATACGTACGCAACAACAAACTATGAAAACCATAAATTTCTCAAAATGTGATGAATCTTGTCAAATTTAAATAAGATTTAGACTATCACAAGGGAATTTCTAGCCTAAAGTTAAACCCTTTTGCTTTAAGGAGAATTACCACCCTCTCAAATTATTACAACATTCTGTAGGACTAATAAATACTCATACAACTATACATTTCAACACAAAATTTCTAAATCAAACAATCTCCCCCATTCCACATACAATACAATCATCATCCAATAATCCGAATCAATCAAAATGTGATCTCACTCTCCTTCAATTTCCCCCTCAAAAAATATCACAAGCACATATTCTTTTAAAACAAGAACTCAACTAAGATTTTCATTAATCACATGCTTCTTTTTTTTTTTCAAATAAAACAAGTTTTCACCACATAAAATATTTACCTTCTAAACATGTTATTCCCTTCAACATTTATAAATAATTTGAATTTTGATGCGATCGCCTAACTAACAATAGTTTAGAGAAATACATGAGTTCAATCCTCATAATTTCTCTAATTAATTTGGTTAAATAGAATGCAACCAATATTCAACTTATAAGATCATTAAAGAGACTAGTATGGCTTTCCTAGACCTAATTTGTCTTAAGCCAATAGAAAAGTTATTTCATCAACTTATCACAATAATCTTTTTTTCTACATTTCAAGAATTTGAAAGACATTTTAGTTCTACCTAAATTCAATATATACAAAAGGATTACAATACTAGAGGATAGATATCTAGTTCACACTTCCATATATCAAGTCAATTATTCCAAACATTCTAAACCACCTAATGGTGTTTAGTATACCAATCTTAGTACCTTCATCTGTAATAATAAAAATAATGGATTTAAAGCTCAAGAAAATTTGTGTTACAAATCTCTATCCATAATTACACATAATCATTCCTTAATCATGAATATCAGATTCCATCAAAATATTCTAACTAGAAGAATTACTTAGCTCATAGATATATTTTACTTTGGATTCCACACCCATACCTTACCTCATTACTTATCTCATAGATATATACTAGTATGGATTCCACACCCATACATTTTCTCATAGATATATACTAGTATGGATTCCACACCCATACCTTTTCTCATAGATATATGCTAGTATGGTTTCCACACCCATACATTAGATCATAGATATATGTTACTATGGATTCCACACCCATACATTTTCTCAAAGATATATGCTAGTATGGATTCCACACCCATACATTAGCTTAAGGAAAACATAACATTCAAGTGTTCCTTAAAATGGCTTCCACAACCCATCATGCACCAATCATTTAAGCCTCTTGTTTATTAGGAAGTTCATACCTCAACCTAGTATTTGAGTAATTTAAAGTTATTTGATGCCTAATGTCAACCCAAAATACACAAAATCATGTCAAAGAAATCAAAGAAATTTCATTCTCACTCATTAAGAATGTATTCCCAAATCCTATTTTAACACATGTAATTAACACACATACATTACTCTTGAATCTACATTCACAGTTAAAAGTGACATCCTTCAAGGTAGATTTTAGTTAAGTTTTTTTCTTTTTAGTGTAGGTACGAAAAGATTCAAGATTATCATGATGAACTCAATCATCAAGTTAATGGAATCTCAACCTTACACTTGTTACTCATTCCCAAAGCATACACACCAAGGTCATCATACTATAGTCCAAATTAAGCCAATATTCTTCTTGGTAGATATGATTTCAGCTAGTAAAGATGGCTACTAAGCCCATATCACATTGAAAATGATGCATTAAAAATATATGAAACCATGCATGCACTCCACCTATCTCACTCATTGATTGAAAATCAATTCATTAACATACTTGGGTTTAACCCAAACTTTCTCAAGCACATCCTTTCCCAGCATGTATTTAAGCATTTTAACATATTGTTGATAATATGTCTTAACAAAAATATAAATGAATATCAGAAATATTTATATATATATATATATATATATTTCATGAGTTTCTAAATGACATAATGATAATAATATCCTCTATGCAACCAATATGCTTCCAAGTCAAGATATACAAGAACTCAACTCGCATGCAAAATCAACATTCATACATCATCAAACTACAAATAAGCATGTTGGCCCATTAGGCCTAGTGTTGTAACTCGCTCTGATACCATATGTAAGGTCCCGCCTTACCTACCATAATAGAGAAATATTATATTAAATCAAAATGCGATATATATTTCTTTTTTTCTTTTTTCTTTTTAATTTTTATTTATTTATTTATTATTATTATTCTTTATTTTATTTAATTTTATTTTTATTATTATTTTTATATATATATAAGTTATTGGTGTCCTTTACACTACACCCTGAATTCTATCAACTTATCTTCAAAGCTACCAAGTTCAAGGTTTATCAAGATCCAAAAAAAACTACAACCATAATACTTGCTTCTCAAGACTAAAATCACCTTTAAAATATAAATTATTTAGTGGGATGAATAAATGTCAACCTTTATGAACCACAATTTACAATAAGATAATTGTTAATTCTGTTGTAATTAAATGTGTTCAAGAGTGACTAATAACATGCTTATGATTTATTTTCTTAAAAGGATAATTTAAATTATATAGAGTTGGCATCCCATAATTAGGAATTCATATGTGAGCTAATATTGCAACACATTACTTACTGCAATTTTGACTTTTCAGCGAGACCCTTTAACTCAATGAGTTATTACGCTAGAAATACCTTGATTGCAAATCTTAAATTAACTTAAGCCTTTTGTTTTGTGGATGGTTCATAAACGTAATTATATGCAACCATTGAACATTATGAAAACCAATTTACAAGTATGGAATGTACAGCCATTGAGGCATTTTATGAAACACTTACAACCATTATCTCTTTAAGGTGTTTTCACAACAATTAGCTAACATGAATCCAAAGTTACATGACTTCATTTTTATTTTTTTGTAAGTAGTGTCAATAATTGAACTTAAGATATTAGTAGACTATCATTCATATTCATTGTTGAATCTATACCAATGAATATAAATATTTAGAAATTTCAAACATAGCTCACAATATTGTAAGGTACAGCTATTGAGGAATTTTGACAAATAGTTGGCAGTCATAAAATAAGTTGCCATAAGGTTATTTAAATTTTCAAATTATTAACCATTTATACTTTAAAAACCATTTCCAAGTGGTTATCCCATATCAGATTCATCACTATAAATTATCAGGTAGTTCCAATATAAAAAGAACCAAACAACAAAACAAAACAACAGGCGGTTCTACATGCAACAACAAATCTGCAAAACAGAGCAGATTTGGGAATCGATGTCCGAAACCTTGATTTTTGAAATCAAAGTTGGGGTGAAATGGCCTATTGGTACGGATACTCCCTGAAGTGGAGCTGAATCGCAACAGGGACGCCCATAAATGAGATTCTTTAAAACAACAACATTTATAGCCTAAATGTTTCATTTATGACTTTTGTCAAACATATGGAATGAAAACTTATCTAGAGCTGTAGAAAGAGAAGGAGAATAGAATTTAAGTCTTTAAAACATTTTTATCCAATTCATAAAAGCCTACTGGATTCATCCATTATGACTTTCTTTCAATCGACTCAACATTATACAAGAAAATACTTCAACAATCGTTACTAAATTTCCTCACATTTGGTGCAACACTTCATATACATGTAAGTTTCAGAAAACAACCCAAACAAGAAAAAGCTTATAAACTAAAACAAATGCATAATATAATTTGACCCACATACCTGATAGTGAATTTGTACACTCGAAGAGGCTGGATGTATGCTCCAGCTCCAAGAAGAGTAGAGAGAGAGAGATGCAAAAGCTCACAACCAGTATCACAATACAACAGTAGAGAGAGAGAGATGCAAGGCAACTCAGGAAGGTAGTTTTCACTTCCTCTAAATACCACTCATGTTCAACCTCAATAGACACTTAGTAGATTAGTAAGGAATCAATATTTGCTTTGGAAGAAATTGGATACTCTCCATATCTCTCACAACCTTCCTCAAGTCTCTTCCACTCTTGGCATCCTCCTCCTCCCAAGTGAGAATACATGAGACTCATATATAGGAGGAGAAACCAATTCTTGTCATAAAGGAGGAGTAATATGCATGCATTGTATTCCATTTAGAGGAGTGTAACCTATGCCATTAAGGAGAGGTATGCATGCCTTATTTAAGGAGAGTGTAACATATGCATTGAAGAGAGTGTAAGAGGAATATTTTATGACATATCTTTAATGAGTGTAAGAGGAATATTTTATGACATATCATTAATGAGTGTAAGAGGAATATTTTATGACATATCATTAATGAGTGTAAGAGGAATATGTCATTCCTAGATGAGTGCATAAAAGAGAGTGCAATGTAATATTTAAAATAGAGAGAGTTACTTAGAGCCATGATAGTCATGAAAGAGATAGATGTGAATTGATTGAATGGATGAAATTAATTTGTAATTCCTTTTAAATAAAATATCATAGTCTAATAAAAGATAATGATAATACTAATAATATTGAGGATTAATTCAATATTGAACTATTAGGATTGATTAAAGATAAGTTAAGTTAATTTCCTTCAACTGAGCTTGATTACTAATTTATGCAAGGAGATTTACTATTTTTGGAAAGTCATGCTTGAGATGCTAGACATGACTCTCTATTTTTAGAAAGTCATTCCAAAATTGCCAGATTGAGATTTATCCATGAGTGGTATTTTTCTTTCGGAGAATAGGGATTCCGCACCCCTATTTCATGCATCTCCGTGCCTTAGTAGATTGAGGACTCCACGCCCTGATCTACTCCAAAGATCTAAGATTCCATAACTTGATCTTTTTAAATATTTAGGACTCCACGTCTTTATATTTCTTGGATTTAGGACTCCACGCCCTAATTTCCATGCTTTCTCATCTACTGTGCTTTGAAACTCCACGTTTCTCCTTATGATACTGATTGTGAGCTTTTACCCATTTGATGGTTCGTTGGTAAGGCCTTGTTTGAAGACCTACATACATCACAACCTCATAGATCAAATGAATCATATGAGTTTAAAAATGAAATTAACTTAACCACATTTTACCATGAATGGTGCATGACTTCCACAGTCATTTATCCTTGAAGATGATATGGTCCCCTACCACATCCTGCTCATTACAATGTTAGACATATATATAATCATGCAAGTCATGTATCATCCATAAAACATAATTTAACCATTTTTTTTCTTTTTTTTCTTTTTTTTTTTTCCACATAACCATGAGCATCCATGGGTTTATGTGTCTCAATCCAGGTTCTCCATCCACGTCATACACCTGATACACAAGTCAGATGCAAAAAGAGAGACATATGAATACCATCATATAAAACACATAATCAAATATACCACACATAAGGGAAAATACAACTACATAAAACATTTTTCCCAAACCAAGGGTCAATCTTCCATACATAAACCATGGATATAAAACATTGTTACCCAATATAGTGATCACTATGACATACATAAAGATAAAGAGGAAATACAAGCATATATTTATGTGTATTATTCCCCAACCTCTGTAGATCAAAGATTCTACAGTACATATAAACTCAATGTAAATAACCCTAAATAGGAGGACAAAGGCATGTTAGAAAAAAAAATGTGACACTTACATACTTCCCCCTCCTGGGCTTAAACTTTGGCTCGAAGTTTTTTCACGAATCATAATACTTGGTTTTTTAGATTTCCATCAAAATAGTTGTTAACATCTATATTTGATATATATATATATATATATATATATATATATATATATATATATATATATATATTTTTTTTTTTTTCATGCCAATCCATAGTTTGGAAGCAACTCCATGAAAACTAAACATACCATTCTTAATCAAGTAGAAAATATATCCACGCCATATTAGAAATGTGTTGATATAGAATACCAAATATTTCTATATCAAAACCAGCCATACAATTTAAAAATACCATTGTATGTAATTGATATGATATCTACTTAACTTATCTATAATAATTTGATATTCTACATGTTCTTCTTTCTCATAGTCTATAGAATCCGACATGTGTCATCTTCTTGGTTCTGTAGGATGTTGAGCTTCCCAAGCTATAAATAGAACACACATTGGTTGTACACACAACAATGATGGTCCATACCATATCACAATCAAATTGGCATAAAATAATCCACATACAATTGTGAGTGAAATTATGCAACAAAACATGATGTTATATATAAAACACACTCTTACATCCTACTTGCTTTATGTCTTTTCAATCCAATTTTCCTCTTTTAATTCCATAAGACATCCTTGTAATCGAATATCTAGGATTTATATTTACCAAACGTTTACTCTTTAGGAAAAAATACAATATGAGGTTCAAGGCACCAAATATATATATATATATATATATTAACAAAAAACCTAAGGTTAAATACATTCCTCATTGACCCACTTATGTATTATAGATCATACATTTAGTTTGCATAATCTTCATTATTATTCACTTCTCTAACTTGAGAATCAATTATGAAATGAATCTATTAGAAAATCTTCATCTAAAAGAAGATTAATGATATCTTTTTGAAAATGACTTTTAATCAAGAACAAATCTCACAATTATGCAAATATGGTATCTATATTACTGAATCTACCTTGATAACTCTAAGTCAATTTGTTTTCCAAATATGAAATCGCTCATGATTTCTATTCAGTAATTAATCAATTCGTTTGCTTTCATGTTTTATCCCTTACTATTAATACGTATGCAACAACAAACCATGAAAACCATAAATTTCTCAAAATGTGATGAATCTTGTCAAATTTAAATAAGATTTATACTATCACAAGGGAATTTCTAGCCTAAAGTTAAACCCTTTTTCTTTAAGGAGAATTACCACCCTCTCAAATTATTACAACATTCTGTAGGACTAATAAATACTCATACAACTATACATCCCAACACAAAATTCCTAAATCAAACAATCTCCCTCATTCCACATATAATACAATCATCATGAAATAATTCGAATCAATCACAATGTGATCTCACTCTCCAATTTCTCCCTAAAAAAATATCACAAGCACATATTCTTGTAAAACAAGAACTCAACTAAGCTTTTAATTAATCACATGCGTTTTTTTTTTTTTCATTAATTTCAAATAAAACAAGTTCTCACCACATAAAATATTTACCTTCTAAACATGTTATTCTCTTCACAATTTATAAATAATTTGAATTTTGATGCGATCGCCTAACTAACAATAGTTTAGAGAAATACATGAGTTCAATCCTCATAATTTCTCTAATTAATTTGGTTAAATAGAATGCAACCAATATTCAACTGATAAAATCATTAAAGAGACTATTATGGCTTTCCTAGACCTAATTTGTCTTAAGCCAATAGAAAAGTTGTTTCATCAACTTATCACAATAATAATTTTCTAAATTTCAAGAATTTGAAAGTCATTTTAATTCTACCTAAATTCAACACATACAAAAGGATTACAATACTAGAGTATATATATCTAGTTCACACTTGACTCCATATATCAAAATCAATTATTCCAAACATACTAAACCACCTAATGGTGTTCAGTATATCAATATTGGTATCTTCATTTAAATAAAAATAAAATAATGGATTTAAAGCTCAAGAAAATTCACGTTACAAATCTCTATCCATTTAACTTTAATTACACATAATCACTCCTTAATCATGAATATGAGATTCCATCAAAATATTCTAACCAGAAGAATTACTTAGCTCATAGATATATTTTAGTATGGATTCCACACCCATACCTTACCTCATTACTTATCTCATAGATATATACTAGTATGGATTCCACACCCATACATTTTCTCATAGATATATGCTAGTATGGTTTCCACACCCATACATTAAATCATAGATATATGTTAGTATGGATTCCACAGCCATACATTTTCTCAAAGATATATGCTAGTATGGATTCCACACCCATACATTTTCTCAAAGATATATGCTAGTATGGATTCCACAGGAAAACATAACATTCAAGTGTTCCTTAAAATGGCTTCCACAACCCATCATGCACCAATCATTTACGCCTCTTCTTTATTAGGAAGTTCATACCTCAACCTAGTATTTGAGTAATTTAAAGTTATTTGATGCCCAATGTCAACCCAAAATACACAAAATCATGTCAAATAAATCAAAGAAATTTCATTCTTACTCATTAAGAATGTATTCCCAAACCATATTTTAACACATCTAATTAATACACATACATTACTCTTGAATTTACATTCACAGTTAAAAGTGACATCTTTCAAGGTAGCTTTTAGTTAAGTTTCCTTTAGTGTAGGTACGAAAAGATTCAAAATTATCATGATGAACTCAATCATCACGTTAATGGAATCTCAGCCTTACACTTGTTACTCATTCCCAAAGCATACACACCAAGGTCATCACACTATAGTCCATATTAAGCCAATATTCTTCTTGGTAGATACGATTTCAGCAAGTAAAGATGGCTACTAAACCCATATCACATTGAAAATGATGCACTAAAAATTTATGAAACCATGCATTCACTCCACCTATCTCACTTATTGATTTAAAATCAAGTCATTCACATACTTGGGTTTAACCCCAACTTTCTCAAGCACATCCTTTCTCAGCACGTCTTTAAGCATTTTAACATATTGTTGATAATGTGTCTTAACAAAAATATAAAGGAATATAAGGGATTTTTTTATTTTATTTCATGAGTCACTAAATGACATAATGATAATAATATCCTCTATGCAACCAATATGCTTCCAAGTCAAGATATACAACAACTCAACATGCATGCAAAATCAACATTCATACATCATCAACCTACAAGTAAGCATATTGGCCCATTAGGCCCTAGCGTTGTAACCTTCGCTCTAACACCATATGTAAGGTCCCACCTTACCTACCATAATTATTATAGAGAAATATTATATTAACTCAAAATGCGATATTTATTTTATTTTTATTTTTATTTATTTATTTATTATTATTATTCTTTATTTTATTATATTATTATTATTATATAGAAGTTATTGGTGTCCTTTACACTACACCCTAAATTCTATCAACTTATCTTCAAAGCTACCAAGTTCAAGGTTTATCAAGATCCAAAAAAATACAACCATAATACTTGCTTCTCAAGACTAAAGTTACCTTTAAAATATAAATTGTTTAGTGGGATGAATTAATGTCAACCTTTATGAACCACAATTTACAATAAGCTAATTGTTAATTCCATTGTAATTAAATGTGTTCAAGAGTGACTAATAACATGCTTATGAATTATTTTCTTAAAAGGTTAATTTAAATTATATAGAGTTGGCATCCCATAATTAGGAATTCATACGTGAGCTGATATTGCAACAAATTACCTACTGCAATTTTGAATTTTCAGCAAGACCCTTTAGCTCAATCAGTTATTACACTAGAAATACCTTGATTGCAAATCTTAAATTAACTTAAGCCTTTTGTTTTATGGATGGTTCATAAACGTAATTAGATGAAACCATTGAACATTATGAAAACCAATTTACAAGTATGGAATGTACAGCCATTGAGGCATTTTTTCAAACACTTACAACCATTATCTCTTTAAAGTGTTTTCACAACAATTAGCTAACATGAATCCAAAGTTACATGACTTCATTTTTGTTGTAAGTAGTGTCAATAATTGAACTTAAGATATTAGTTGACTATTAGCCATATTCATTGTTGAATCTATACCAATGAATATAAATATTTAGAAATTTCAAACATAGCTCACAATATTGTAAGGTACAACCATTGAGGAATTTTAACAAATAGTTGGTAGCCATAAAACAAGTTGCCATAAGGTTATTTAAATTTTCAAATTATTAACCATTTATACTTTAAAAAACCATTTCCAAGCGGTTAGCCTATATTGGATTCATCACTATAAATTATTAGGTAGTTCCAATATAAAAAGAACCAAACAACAAAACAAAACAACAGGCGGTTCTACATGCAACAACAAATCTGCAAAACAGAGCATATTTGGGAGTTGATGTCCGAAACCTTGTTTTTTGAAATCAAAGTTGGGGTGAAATGGTCTATAGGTATGGATACCCCCTGAAGTGGAGCTGAATCACAACAGGGACGCCCAGAAATGCGATTCTTGAAAACAACAACTACCCAAGAATCCTACAATCTCATTTATGACTTCTATCCAACACATAGTATGAAAACTTATCTAGAGCTGTAAAAAGAGGAGGAGAACAGAAATTAAGCCATTAAAAATTTTTCATCTAATTCATGATAGCCTATAAGATTCACCCATTAAGACTTTCTTTTAATCTATTCAACATTATACAAGAAAATACTTCAACAATCATTACGAAATTTCCTCACATTTGGTGTGCAACACTTCATATACATGTAAGTTTCAGCAAACAACCAAACAAGCAAAAGATTATGAAATAAACTAAAAAAAATGCATAATATAATTTGACCCACATACCTGGCAGTGAATTTGTACAACTCCAAGAGGATGGATGTATGCTCCAACTCCAATAAGAGTATGCTCCAACACCCATATCCTTACCAACTCATCATGAACCACCCGGTTTTCCTCCCAACCATATCCAGGAATAACTTCCCCCCCTGGAACACCCGAGCTGCAAAAGCTCACAACCAGTACCACAATACAACACTAGAGAGAGATATGCAAGGCAACTCAGGAAGATAGTTTTCACTTTCTCTAAATACCACTCATGCTCAACCTCAATAGACACTTAGTAGATTAGTAAGGAATCCAGATTTGTTTTGGAAGAAATTGGATACTCTCCATATCTCTCACAACCTTCCTCAAGTCTCTTCCCCTCTTGGCATCACCCTCCTCCCCCAAATGAGAATACATGAGACTCATATATAGGAGGAGAAACCAATTCTTGTCATAAAGGAGGAGTAATATGCATGCATTGTATTCCATTTAAAGGAGTGTAGCTTATGCCATTAAGGAGAGGTATGCATGCCTTATTTAAGGTGAGTGTAAGATATGCATTAAAGAGAGTGTAAGAGGAATATTTTCTGACATATCTTTAATGAGTGTAAGAGGAATATTTTATGACATATCATTAATGAGTGTAAGAGGAATATGCCATTCCTCAATGAGTGCATAAAAGAGAGTGGAATGTAATATTTAAAATAGAGAGAGTTACATAGAGCCATGATAGTCATGAAAGAGATAGGTGTGAATTGATTGAATGGATAAAGTTAATTTGTAATTCCTTTTTAATAAAATATCATAGTCTCATAAAAGATAATGATAATACTAATAATATTGAGGATTAGGTCAATATTGAACTATTAGGATTGATTAAAGATAAGTTATTAATTTTCAACCCAGCTTGATTACTAATTTACGCAAGGATTGATTATTTTTATGTCATGTCAGAGATGCTGTGGGACATGACTTTCTATTTTTAGAAAGTCATTCCAAAATTGCCAGATTGAGATTTATCCATGAGTGGTATTTTTCTTTCGGAGAATAGGGATTCCACACCCCTATTTCATGCATCTCCGTGCCTTAGTAGATTGAGGACTCCACACCCTGATCTACTGCAAAGATCTAAGATTCCATAACTTGATCTTTTTAAATATTTAGGACTCCGCGCCCTAAATATACAAGACTCCACGTCTTTATATTTCTTGGATTTAGGACTCCACGCCCTAATTTCCATGCTTTCTCATCTACTGTGCTTTGAAACTCCACGTTTCTCCTTATGATACTAATTGTGAGCTTTTACCCACTTGATGGTTCATTGGTAAGGCCTTGTTTGAAGACCTACATACATCACAATCTCATAGATCAAATGAATCATATGAATTTAATAATGAAATTAACTTAACCAATTTTACCATGAATGGTGCATGACTTCCACAGTCATTTGGGTTTTTAAGAAATGACTTCCACAGTCATTTATCCTTGTTGGAAGATGATATGGTCCCCTACCACATCCTGCTCATTACAATGTTAGACATATATATAATCATGCAAGTCATGTATCATCCATAAAACATAATTTAACCATTTTTTTTTTCCACATAACCATGAGCTTCCATGGGTCTATGTGTCTCAATCCAGGTTCTCCATCCATGTCATACACCTGATACACAAGTCAGATGCAAAAAGAGAGACATATGCATAACATCATATAAAACACATAATCAAATATACCACACATAAGGGAAAATACAACTACATAAAACATTTTTCCCAAACCAAGGGTCAATCTTCCATACATAAAACATGGATATAAAACATTGTTACCCAATATAGTGATCACTATGACATACATAAAGATAAAGAGGAAATACAATCATATATTTATAAAATGTTATTCCTCAATCTAGTGATCAGTATTCCATATATATATAACTCATCAGAAATAACCCTAAATAGGAGTGACAAAATATACTAGGAAAAAAATAGGACACTACACAAATCATAAATATTTGTTTTATAATGCACAAAATGACAACAATAACCCTAGGAACTTAGTGAAATCATGAGGAATTTCAGAGGAAAAAGTGATGTAAACCAAACAAAATGGAGGTTTGACACCTATGAATTTGAGAAATGGTTTTTCCTACATCCAAGTGACTAGAAATAATATAATTTTGGGCTTCCCTTATGACATTGACTCTTTCACCCTGTGGAACACATAATTTTCCAAGATGCTACAACAACTTATTATTAACATGATAATCCAACTCTTCAACATGATTTCCTTAACTCAAAGTTGCATAAAAATCTTTAAAAAATTCATCTTGAGCATAGTATTCAATATAAATTTCATCATAATTGAGTTATTCTTAATAATAACATATGCATTAACAACAGACCTTGATAACATATCAACAACTTTGTTGTATACACCTTTCTTAAACCTTATTACCAAATGTAATTATTGTAGGAATCACATCCATGTGAAACGTCTAGCTTGTTGTATCTTGGTTTGTGATTGTAAATATTGAAAAGGTTGATGGTCAATATGAAATTTTTTTTCTTTACCCATCAAATAATGCTTCCATTGCTTCATGCTTTATACCAAAGCATACAAGTTTTTATTATAATTTGGATACATAATTACTACATTGGTAAATGTTTTAGAATTATAACATATTAGATTACCTTGTTTCATTCAAATTTCTCCCATAGCATATTCTCTTGCATCTATTTGAATTTGAAATGGATTTTTAAGGTATGGAAGTGCTAGAACTGGTGTTGCACTGATTTTCTCTTTTAATGTGTTGAATAATTTATGTAGTTTTTCCTCCTCACTGAAATACATTTTTCACACTTGTCAAAGCATGTAATGTTGTTACAATGAGTGAGAAGTTAGTGGTAAAGTTTCTCTAATATTGGGTTTCTCCCAAAAACCTACTAACTTCTATTACATTGTTGGGTTTAGGCCAATTCACAATAACATCAATTCACCCCCTCCTGTAATATGACCCAAATAAACCAAAGAGGTTTTCACAAATTCACATTTAGACATCTTAAAATAAAAATTTTCCTGTTTCAAGACATCTAAAACATGTTTCACGTTATTAACATGATCTTCAAGAGTCTTAATGAAAATCATAATATCATCAATGTAGGCTATGAAAAAATCATCAAGGAATGGTCTCAACACATCATTCATAAGTTCCATGAATGTCGCAAGTGTATTTCAAAGCCAAAATGGCATCACTAACCATTCAAACAAACCTTTTTTTGTCTTCAAAGAAATTTTCCAAATATCATCTTCATTAATCCTTATCTAATAATAGTTTCTTCTCAAGTATAAATTAGTAAAGTAAACAACTTCCTTTAACTGATAGAGTGAATAATCAATGAGAGGAAGAGGAAAGAAATCATTTACCATGATCTTGTTCAAAGCTCAAAAATCCACACATATGCACCATGTACCATCTTTCTTTGGAACCAAGACAATATGATACCCATAAGGAGATGTGCTAGGCCTTTTTACCCCTTTTTCAAGTAGCTCTATAATTTTTCTCTTTATCTATGCATTCTCCAAAACTAGCATTCTATACATGCCAATATTTGTAAGTGGTGCATCTTAATGCAAGTGAATCCCCTGTTGGATTCCTCTTTTTGGATGCAACCCTGCAGGTTCCTCAAACATATTTTCATCAGTGTTAAAAAATTAAAACAATTCATTCTTAAGTTTAGAATCACATCCTGTGAAAGATTCAGATTTAACAATATCTTTATCTTTAATAATCAACAACACAAAATTCTTACTTGCATTTTCAATCCTTTTAATCTAACTAGCACTAAGAAGATATGAGTCCATATTCTTGTGATGTTCTCTAAAAAGATACCCAAACCCATCTTTAAAAGGATAATATTTTTTCTCATGAAGATACAATATGGTTTTTCATTTACACAAGTATGAAATCCCAATAACAATCCTGTAAATATCAAGTGGTACCACATCAAGCTCTACCTCATCTATAATATTAGCAACGATGGAGAATTTGAGTTTACATTTTCCTGTCGCTTGTAATTTGGAATCATTACATACCCAACCGAAAGGGTATGGCTTAGTATGAGGTGTAGTTTCTAGATTAAGTTTCTTGATAATTTCTTCAGAGATAATATTGACTTGGGATCCACTATCAAATGATATATCAACTTTTGTATGTTATATAATGACCTTGATATGGAAAATCTCAATTCTTTCTTTATAATTTTGAGATTCAATAGGCTTACTAGAAGAAATAGTAATTGCATTATAATTATTCCCATGGCTATGATTTTGGTTTCATCACCTGAATTAGATCCTACATGTTATTGAGTTGTAGCAGCAGTCTTTTGTTTCCCCTTGTGATTGAACTTCTTTGTTATCATTTCTGGGTGTAATTTCCAACAGTCATCCTCATCATGGCCTTCTTTTGAACAATTTTTACAGGTAAGTTTCTCCTTATTTATTTATAATATATTTTTTTTTACCTTTTCCTTTAACTTTCCCCTTTCCTTTGTCTCGATATTTAGAGGATTTCTTGCAAGTCTCTTGAGGAACGTTCTTTCCTCTTGATTCTAAATGAGTCCCTTGAACACATACATCATCTCAATTGGTGGGATTAAAATCAAGTATAGTATGTCTCAAATAACTATCTAATCCAATTATGTATTTAAGGAGAGTATCTTGTGAATACAAATAAACACCCAAGATAAAATATCATCTTCTAAATTATTGTGTAACTTTGAACACTATGACCTTTAGCTTGTCTAAAAATTTTTCAATCCATTATTAATTTTTGCATGTAAGCTAATGCATAATATTTCCTTCTTAATGAAGCTATTAAATACTTAAATAAGGGATATTTTTACCACTTTTCTTTAAATATTCTTTAGTTTTCTCCTCCCATCAGACGAGGGCTACACTTTCCAAATGAAGAGAAGCACGCTGAATATTTGTGACATCATCATCAATATTTTGAATCCTAAGATAAACTTCAATTTGAAGAACCTAATTATCCAACTTTTCATCATTTAATTCCCCATTGTACATAGGCAATTCAAACTTGACATGAAGCTTAAGCAAATGAGAGTTAGCATGTCCTTTTGGAGATGGAGGAGGAGTAGGTATATGCGATGAAGGAGGTGGAGAAGGAGGTGAATATGGAGGTGAAGGCGGAAGTATAGATGGAGCATTTCTTCCATCACCACCATTAACTTTTTCTTGATCAAAAATTCCTCCTTGCAACCTTGTTGTCTTCTCATTGTACAACACTTTCACCATCTCAGACATATCATAGAAATCCTTTCTAAAATATCTCTCATCCTCAGATGTCAATTGTTTTGCTTATTCATGTGCCATGACTGGTGGAGTTTATGGATTTTGAAACATCCTTGATCCAATTTGAAGGTTGGGTTCTTAAAGCACTCCTTCACCTCTTCTCAATTTAGACCTGGTAGTCATTAAAAAAAAAACTTGCAAAAAATATCAAACATTCACAACAACCATGCTTTGATACCAAAATTGATCTAAAATTATAATTGAAGGTTTCATGTAAAGTTCTGCATTCTATTTTATGTCTTATGGGAAATGGATTGATAATTAAAAAGGCTATAAACTAAGTAAAATTTTGCAGATTTTAACAATGAAAAACAGAGAACAAGTACCATCACAAAACAAAATTTTGATAACAAAGTTCACCCTCCTAGTCTACATCTCTACGTCAAGCTTCCATTATTGTTCCTTTATATTATATGCTCAAATTTGAAATTACACCAATATACAATTGCCAATTTGAAAAAATGACACTATAATTGTGCCCAGAACACCTAAAAACCCCTATGTAGACTCTTCTTGGGATCAAAAATGCTGAAAAATGGCCAACTTTGAAGCATTCTTCTTCATTTCTCTGCTAACTGTTCTGCAAATTTTCCTCTCTATCAATAATGGAAACGAAATTTGGCTTTGGTGATCTTGCACAATAACAATTCTGCAACAATAGGTGGTGGGTTCAATGACAAAACCTGTCGTGCCGGGTGCAATTTTCTATACAATTAGGAGTGCCAATAGGGTCGTGCCCTTATTCTTACACCCTTGGGTTGTTCGAATGGCAGGTAATGTGACCATGGGGTGCAGGCTAGAGGCCACATGCTTGTTGGAACCGCTCCTTATTGTTTGATATTTAATGTGACTAGGGGATCTGTGCGAGCAATGTGGCACGCGCTTGCCCCTCCCAACCTTCCACCAGTGGTTACAATATGTTAATGGAACCCAGGGTTGGGGCATGGGTAGGGTGCCATGCACAAAACCCTCTCCACTTTGTGTATGGTCATACGATATTCCATATAACTTGTGATTGGGCCAGTCGGCCGTGCCCATTAGTCGAGATCTCCCCGAAAGATGGATTTGAAACACGCTAAATATAAATCACTTGCCATGTATTAATACGAACCATCGTGGTGCAATGGTGGGGAGTATGTTGTGTTTTTTTTTGAGGTCATGGGCTCGAACTCTGTGGAGGTATATCGGTCCATAACCAAAATTTTAGCACCAAATACTAAGCCACATGGCAACCTTCCATAGGGCTATCTGGTAGCCTTTCATTGGACCATGTGGTGGTCTATGGATGCCCCCCAAAAAAATTCATTTTCCAATAAAAACATGCCACTTTTCCTCATGGGATTGGCCCATCTGACTACCATGTAACCCAGTCATCATGCTGACATTAGCACTACATCATTGTTTCGTCTTCCCATTCAACCCTGCAAGTTGACTTTTTAGATGTTTGTTACAAATTTGATAATGCAACAAATTGCTCATACGATGTCAGATTGAGGTGATTCAAGAATTGTGGGAATCAAAAATATGATATCTATGATTTGGCATTGGTTTTGGGAGAATTTGAACACTTTCATTTTTTAGGATATTTTTTATCCCTCGGATCATCAAACCTACAAAAAATTGTTCATGGATCTTCTCTAGTCCCTTCTCTAGGATCCATCTACTAATGATTCAGTCTTTGAATGGTTTTTAGTGTAGATTATCCACCGGATTTACATATTGGCTTCTATATTTTCCAATTTATAGAGTGGAATCTAGGAACAATAAGTGGACGTGCACCAATAATTAATCACAATTAATTGGATGAAAAACTTATTTTTCTACTGTGGAATACTATGGATAGATATAGAACCTAATAGGGCCATGACTCCTTCCACTCTAATGCCCACATATGCAAAGGAGGAGAGAAGAGTTATCATGGTGTGTTCTAACTAGAAGAAATTTAAGAACCATGAGAGTAAAAGTGTGATTGAGGAAAAATCATGCTCATCACCTATGGCTACTCGATTTTTTTTTTTTTTTTAATTATAAAGAGAGATATTTCATAAGAAATAACTATATAAAGTTAAAATTGAAATCCTTGGGGCCCCTCTTGCTACTAATACCACTTCGATAATGTTATTTGGTAGCATTCTTCAGAAAATTTTCATGAGATCAAAATATTTGAATAATTTCATTGTAATTGAATATCTAATAATTTTTTATAGATCAACGAGATGTAGATACTTGTTTTAGAGTAATCTAGTAAGTGAATTATAGGTAGCGGAGAAGTGGTATAGGTTGGGAGTAAGAAGTGGTGACAAAGTCTTGATTGGGCATGATCCTTGCATTTGCGTGCGAAGTGATAGGAATCATAGGTAGAAATAATTTTTTTAACTTATTTGAAATCCATTGGAAATTATTATTTGGCACATGTGACAAGAGGAGATAACCCACGCTTGGATAATCTAGAGTGGGTCTGTATGTTAGAGTTGAAAATTCTAGCGGGTCATAAAGAGGACTAGAATTGGTATTTGTTGATATCAAGGAAATTGGGAAACATCACAAGTAGGGAGTAAGTGTATCATCTGGTGTGTTATAATAATATATAAACATGTGAGATTAATGCTAAATATGGGTATAATGCGATCATTCAACAAAATTCATCGTGGGAATCCAAGTGGTAGCATAAGATAGTTTGGTAAGGTCAAGATTTTAACAAACATAGAATTGTTATGTGGATGGTGATGGAAAGGAAAATATTAACATGGTATGTTCACTTAAAGAAAGGAGGGTAAGTCCTAGTGTATATTTCTTCTTTATGCAGATGACAGTGAAATCATTTTATTTGTAAACTTCCATGGATATTCCACTAGAAAATTTCTCACAATGGATTTGATAAAATTATACTTAAATGTTCCAAAGTATACATTATTATAGTTTATATCTCTTTATATTTTTGGATATGTAGATTTTTGTTAATAGGGCATGCATGAAAGCTTAAATTATGTAGAAAATATATAACAAAAAACTAAAATCTCACAGACATATTTTACAGACGATATGACTTGGGAAATCCTTTCAGAAGAAAGACCTAGCTAGAAGGTGAGGCTACTCCATTGTCTTTATCTGAATAGAAATATGGTTGTGAGTACAAAGAAGGATGGCACGTGGCCCTTCGGCTGAAACAGTGCACAAATCCTCTCTGTGCTCTCTACCCCCTATCCCTTTTAGCTATTTTTCTCAGCCATGGAATAAATGCACTTGAAACAATGAAACCCCTTTTCTTCCTAGTGGCATGGTTATAACACAACATGAAAGCCTATTAGTGGTTAAGTTTGGTTAGCTCATTTATTAACTATAGTTACAATATAGACTATTGGGCCTCTATTTTTCCTTTCTTTGTATCATCTGTTACTCAATATCCCTCATGCTTTTGTTTAGTTTGAATAATTATTGTCATAGTTTTTTGCATTTCGAGAGATAATAGAGTGAATATTTTTTATTCCCTTTTTTTAACAAAATTTAAACATGGAAAACATCATAAATAATATTTTTTATGTTTTCAAGTTTAAAATTGAGTTGATTATATGCATATGCTAACAGGCCTTGATCCTGCATTCACCTTCCTGTACTACACAATAGGTTTTTGTACCAATTGGGATTCCTACACTCTAAAGAGTTCCTGCACCACATTCTTGCATGAGCTTACTATGGGTTTCCTGTACCACACATTCCTACACCATGCATAAAGTTCCTGCACCACGCAACAAGTTCATATACCACACATTCCTACACCACGCATCAAGTTCCTGTACCATGCATCAACTTCTTGTACCATGCACCAGTTTCTACACCATGCATTCTTGTACCACACATCAGTTCCTGCACCACACATTATTGTACCATACATCAGTTCCTGCACCACGCATTCATGTACCACGCACCAGTTCTTGCATCACCCATTCCTGTACCATGCATCAATTCTTGCACTACAATCACGTTCCTGCAGTGGACATTGAACAATCTATTTGGAATTTCTATTATCATTAGCTGCATCAGTGACGTCTGGCCTCCCAATATAAAGACCTTTGCTCTGCTGCTAGTTTTCTTATTTGTGTATGACATCGTATGGGTCTATTACAATAAGCACATGTTTTTGAAACAAAGAAATAATAATGCATAGCATTTCAAATATGGGTACATGATCAGTATTGATATCGACAACGATGAAACATTTTTTAGAAGCAATGTTGGACTGGTGCTTCACACACAAATCCTCTTGGCCATGCAATATTTTCACTTATATATCAAATGCAACCTTGTGATCCTCCGTCCACATTCTGACATCCAAAATAATGAGGAAAATATTACACCTAATACGAAGTGGCATCAAAGTGTTCAGTTAAATTTTTCTAGAAGTCACGAGGATTAATAACAACACGATATGTCGATGGACATGACGAAGAAAGGTTCGATGATTCAATACCGTATTTTTTATTTATATAGAACCTCAAACTAATGGGAATCCCGTTGAATATGCAAGATCCTTATTTTTCCTAGAAATCGGTTCAGGATTCTAAAATTATATGCATTGTTTAACCTCCAACCCGAAATTGGGAAACACTATTTTTATAAATCTGAGGATCTTGTATTTCAGAAGGGAGGATGTCGAGAGATAGAATATAGATCAGAGAGTTGTAGTTTGACAAACAGAGAACGAAGGAAGGAGAGGAGATGGTCCCAATGTAGCACCATGCAGGATTAACCCATGAATCGCTCCCTCGGTTGTTGGAGCTCGATCTTTTCCTACAATATGTAAAGCATAATATTTCAATATTAATCAATGTGTTTTCAACCTTGTTCCATTCAATTCATTTATGTACTTCATGATTATACTCTCTATGTAAATTAAATCGTTGACAGAGGGTGTGAGCTAGCTGGGTTAGCTGTCAGATCAACTCGACACCACTCGAAGTTATTTAGGATTATTTAAATTATGGTTTTTTAGGTGAGTGCGCTTAATTCTTTTTTATTTGATCTTAATTTCACAATTTCAGGTTGTGCATATTTTTTCCCTTTTCAAATTGCATCATAGCGCACATGATAAGAAAGTTATTCAGATTCCAGATGCTTCTTTTTTCCTTTACACGTTTTGATTTCGTAAATCCTTGATAGGAATCCATGACCTCGTGTTCCATAAATACAAGACTCACTCTCATCTTTCGAATTCATTTTAATTGTAATGATTGTGATATGTGGTAAACATATATGGATGCACGGATAAGCTGAATTATAAACAAATATGAAGGTGCGTACTCATACTCATCAGTTTAGAATGGAGGTCTCATATCTCTATTATATGGTAATTTATAATCATGGTCCAGTATTATTTTCAAAGCATTTTGAGAGCGAGAGTGATTTCTGTCTCGATCTTATTCACATAGTAAATGTGTTTTAAGTTATTAAAGGGTTTTGTTACACAGAGGTAAATTAGGAAGAATTAGTGCAGAATTTTAATTGCCCTTTCTCAATATATTTTGCATAAAGAATGGTTTTGAATTGATCTTTAATTTATTCCAACATTTAAACTTGTTCAGGCATTGCATGGTTTCTAGTGAAACAATAGTTAGGATTTACTTCATGTTTGTCAATAATTAGGATTTCCTTTCACAATTGCTAATAGTTCAAGTTTTCCTTTCATTTATCGAGTGTTTGATCAAAACTTGTTTTCAATTGTCAGAATTGGTGTTTTTCTCAAGTTTTCTTTCAAGTGTAGGAATCAATTTAATTTGTTGAGATTTATTCGCAAGTTAGACTAGAGTTTCATTTGCAGGTTGTTGGGGGCTCTCGTTGGCATTTCTAGTGATGTGCCTCGAATTTCACTAACTCTTAGATTGAAAATTAAATGTTGGTCCATTAATATGCCCTATACTACACCCAACATAGACTCTTCTGGATTTTTCTTCATCATAATCAAATGGATAGTCACTTTTCCATGAATAATGCAAGCTAACATAGGATCCTCTCAAATTATGATGGTCAAAACATGAAGGTCAACTTCTGAGTGACATTAATTTTTCATACAAACTTTGATTAAAATCATTCTTGTGTTTTTCAAAAGGCCTTTGTGTTCATAATAGGAAAAAAAGTGTTGCACTAAAGCGAGAATGTTTTACCCTCACAAGACATCAACTGCAACACCAGAATGTTCAAGGAGAGTTTCAAACCCCTATTTTACAAGCAATGTCTTGTTGGTCTTGTTGGTAAATTGGTACTAAGAGTTTATTTCTCCATTTTTTCCACTATGAAAGCATTGAGATGGATGAAAAATAATATAATGATCTTATCAAGATCACCATTGACAAAATTTTCATATTACACCCTTTTGTGAAAGATTTCTAGCATAATGTGATCTCTGCTTTCATTTTAAATGGTGGTTGGGAAATTCTATAAAAGATTGTTTATTGTATACAGGTATACAACTTCTTAGTTTAAATTTCTTCCAATCATTGTTTTCTAGGATGTGTGGCTAGGAAGGAATAGAGTTCTCTTTCAAAACACCAGAATCCCTTCATGATCTATTGCACACAACATAAAAGTGGCATATTGGAATAGGAAAAGCCTATTAAGAGTAAAAATAAAAGAGATGAGAAGGGTTTGGAGGTTAAATATGGTTCACTATTTGGATTCTTCGATGGTGCTAGTCAAAGTAGATGTGGAGATGGGGAAATTATATATTTAGAGGATGATGTAATGATTAAATGTAAGTTAGGGGTGGGAAATGGGAAAATTTAGATATAGAACTAATGGTGATATGGATACTTATGGGTGTAGTTGTTTGGAAATACGTGAGTGTATTCAAATTGGCATGGGATTCATACATATTAGTGGAATGCTTTAATGAATGAAATGAATTGAAAATTCTTCATTTAGAAGAACGACAATAGAAAGTTTGACAATGATGATATTCGTACATGGATAGGGAGAACAACGCCATTGCAAATCTGTTTCCTAAGCAAGCTCTTCTACTAAACGGTGGAGTTGTCTATATTTTGGAATTTAAGAGAAATGTTCTAGTCTCTAATCTATACTTCAATTTGTTTGAGTATTTCAATCCTTTTATAAAATAAATTTCTTTTTGGTTTGTGTGATATAATCTTTGATAACTGTTTTTTTTTGCTTTGCTTTTTGGTTTGTGTAAAGTAATCTTTGATAACTGTTTTTTTTTTTTGGCTTTGTGATGTTATCTTTGATAGTAAGTTCCTTGAGTGGACAAGGTTATTTATTATTTATAGGTGGTATTTTTTTCCTGACAAAATGGAGCCGTGATAAGTGAGCCTGATTGTATTATTGGACACATAAATAAACAAAGGTTTGAAATCATGTCTCGATAACGAAATAAGCAAATATATTCGATACAGATATAAACAAAGATCTGAAATCGGCTAAGCTAGCCGTATATTCGAGACAGAAATAAGCAAAGATCTTAAATCATGTGTTTCCACGAAATGAAAATATTTCGATGATACATAAGGGAAAGTGTTTTATGATATTGACAATTTAGAAATTATAACACACGGCCTACCTCCTCCAGCGATATCTCATATCTCCGATATTATTTTATTTAGATAATTATGCATTTGGAAAGTAAATTTTTTGAATGATTAAAATATTGATTTTTATGAAGGAAACTAGTTCAATGGTTTGGTCAAATATCTAGGTCGGGCAACTGTTCGAAATTTCTGAGAAGCAGTTCATTGGTTCCCGGAAAATGGGCAGGGTGACCTCCCCCTAGAGAATTGTCATATTCAATGTTTCTTCCCCAGGTCCGTGGAAGCCAGGAACCTTGGGACCGGACATAATTGTATTCCTATATATATGCATTTTGTAAAGTAAAATTTTTTAAAGATAAAATAAATGATTTTAATATAGAAAATAGAGTGACTTTTACATCAATGTTTTGTTTTAGAAACACATTGATGTCTTTATTAAATATTTATGATTTTAGCTAGTAATATAATATTTGGGATGTTGTTATTTTTATTTTGAAATGTGTTTTTAAATATAAATAGAGATTTACAATAAGTCCAAGATCTCAAACATCCTGTATAAATTTTAGCAACTTAAGTTTATCATTTCAACCATTCAAATTTACTATTTTAATAATCCCTCATGAAATAAAATTTGTAAACATTAGACCAACCTAAAACTTATTCTTCATTAATTGGTTAGTCGATCAGCAGAAAGTGGCATTAATGGGGAGCGTAATCAATACCGTCTTCTGTGGGAAAACTCATTGTTATTTGCCTTTCGCTGAGGGTAATCAGGGAAAGCCGTTCAAGAAGCTATGTACATGTCACCATAATGGTCCCTTGAAAGTTTTAAATGTACACAAAGTTGCGACGTTGCCAAATCTGTGACCGTGTTAACTGTACTCAACTGGTTGACGGATTATTATCGTGCATTCTCGCAAACTTACAATGTGCCACGTCAGGAAAGCTGTGAGGATGTAACAAAGGATATTAGCTTCCGCACGTGTCTTATCCCGTGTCAACTCACTATCACAAGTGTTTTTAGCTTCCGCACGTGTCTTATCCCGTGTCAACTCACTATCACAAGTGTTTTCAGTTCACGAGGAGAAGAGAAAAAAATAAAAAAATATTACAAAGGGAAAAAATATTCGGTGAGAACAACTTTTTAAGCACATATATAATTTGTATATATCATTTTATGTGTAAATAAATAAAGGATAAAAAGTTTGTTAAATCAAAAAGATATTATAATTTATATAATTTATTGAGTTTATTAAGGTAAAAAATCTGATATATCATTTCGT
This sequence comes from Pinus albicaulis, assembly GCA_034641835.2. Classification (NCBI taxonomy): domain Eukaryota; kingdom Viridiplantae; phylum Streptophyta; class Pinopsida; order Pinales; family Pinaceae; genus Pinus; species Pinus albicaulis. The sequence continues at coordinate 1,498,116,643 of CM076579.1, read as the reverse complement.
CATGAATATACATAGTAATATACACTAAATAATAATTATTTATTACAAGGTAAAAATTTAAATAATGATCTATTAAATATAGTAACGGTATATAAATACAATATCTAATAATTTTAATATACACTAAATAATAATTATTTATTTATTATAAGAATGTAAATATTTAAATAAAGTTTTATTAAATATAATAATGGCTTATAAATACATATGGTTGTGGTTAAATGTGTATTTTAATTGTTTTACATTTTAATCAGAATTCAGTGGTGTAAGTTTTGGTGAAATTGCATTTTTTTTTAATTGTTTAAATGTGTTTTTAAATGTATAATACATAGCTCAAGCATCTGATTCCAACATATCCCTAATGTATTTTGGGAAATTTTTAATAAGAAATATCTTTAAAACTAGAAATGATAAAATAATTAAAAATTGTAGTGTAAAAAATAACATAACTTATCATTATTAGTCATAATTTCTTAATAATGATTTAAATAATCAAATTATTTTGTTATCAAAATATAGTTTTGGAAAAGATTTACATATTAATGTCTTCTCATTTCTTTATTCTTAACTCTTAACTTTGTCATGGTTGATAATATGAGTTATTAAGAGTTCAACAAAATAATTGAAGTCTAAAAAGGTCATATCATTCTAATTCATTTTTTTCTAAAACTATATGCAACAACTTTTATTATTTGATGCTTGATTTTTTGGGAGATGCAAGTATCAAGTATTTAGCTTCTTAATATGATTTCTTTTTTGGATAATTTGATGAATAATGTGATCAAATTTATAATCTAAAAGATGATAAAACTTCTTTGTATCTTTCATCTTATTTTTTAAAATCTCATAATAAGTTTGTTTATAAAATTTAGTATAGATTGGTATGGGTTCCATTTTTATATGGTTTGTTTATTAATTAGTTATTTGCTGTTGGTAAGTTGTTTCAGTGTATATTGTTGTAACTTCTCTTCTTTTCTTTTTGCAACTTTTTCATTTTTGTTAGTAGAATTTTATTATGTTTTTTCCAATTAAAATATAGTTTTATGAAGTTATTTTTCCTAATTATGTCATCCGCTTTTTTCTTCAAAGAATTAAGGGTGAATTGTGATACAAAAGTAAAGTTTTTAACACTTGTATCTCATATTATTTTTTATTTTACTAATTTATCTTGTTAATCATTTTTTATTTAGAAATCAATAATTGGTTAACACATTAACTAAAAACAATAAAGGTATAGATATATTTTTATGAAAGTGTAACAATATGCTCTTTTTCTCTTTTTCTCTCTTAATTTTTTTTTGTTTTTTTGTTTTTTCTAATTATTAAATTTAATTTTTTTTTCAAAATATTCGATCATATTATTTTGTCACTTTTATGATTGTATTATATAATACTCTTTTTAATTAAATATTGGATAGAATATATATTTATAATAGTATCTGGTCTTAATAATATAAATAAATGGTTTCATCTTTATTTATGATAGTACTCTAAATATTTTAATATTCTTTTTTTTAAATAAAATAAACTCAATAAATAAATAAATAAATATTTTCATTATTTTTATATTTTTTTGCAAAATTTCCACATTATTTACTTTTTTTTCTTCTATTTTAACTATGAATAAATTCACCTTAGCCTTTTCCACTTACTATTTATAAAATTTATTCACTTTTACATCACTATTTATAAAACTTATTTTCAACCTAGAAAAAGTTATATATATCAAAAAAATTACCCAAAATAAAACTCCAAATAAAAATAAAGATATATATAGACTAAATTTAATTTCATATGCAAAATTTACTCCAAATAAAAATAAAGATATACATAAATTGAATTCAATATTCTTTCTTTAAGTACAATTGCAAGTACATGGAAAACATTTTTTTTATAATCTATCTCTTTACCATATACATAGGAATTCAACTTCCTTATTTCACTATAAAACCTATTGGTTAACTTGACACTTGAACAATCATGTTTCAATTATCTCTTCTTTCCACTATATACGTATTAATTTAGGCCAACTTTAATTTAATGTTGTCATGGCCTTTAATATTTGCAAACCTGACCTGAACTAAGGTTACCATGCAGTTATCTTGCCATTGAAGAAGAGAATTAATCCCTAGTCGCATCACTCTTAATTGATGGTCCAGTGCAACATTCAGGTGGAGTTGGAACATTCTTGTCACGTTGAGATTTTGGCGGGGAGTCGCGAGAAAAAGTGACATGTGGCTGTGAAATAGTTGGAGAATCTGGGTTTTGCAGCCGTGTGGGAGGAGCAGCAGCCACTAGCATTGGGACTTCCTTGCACAAAAGTGCAACCATGACGAATCATAAATTCTACTATTTTCAACATTCATAAAATTGCATCCCAATTTAATATTGTTATTTCCATGTTTCAATTCTGAAGAAAAGACTGAATCTATACTAACATATGCAAAATTGTGTTTGGGCTGTATTGAGAAAAACCCTTACCCGCAGTAGTAATGGTCAAAAAGCTAATAGAACGGCCACTGGGCAGTGCAATTTGAAAGAGTCCAGCACTAAGCAGCAGCACCACCAAGGTGAAAATTCCGGCCCGTCGAAAGTGTTTCGCCATGATATTGGAAAATTTTTAGACTCTGTTGTTTATCCCGGGGGTGATAGCCATGGGCGTGAGTCAATTTAAATGGGAAAATAGCAGTGTGCATTATGGATGTATTACCAATAGAAATTTCGTGAGAAATTTCGTTGCGCCCTTCATCACGCCGAAAATACGATAGTGCTCACGTCAATAATACGATATTGCAAGCACGTTGGTATTTCCCACTATCTTTTTCCTATAAACAATACGTGATATCCTCCGTTGGAGAGCACTCGTGACTGTGCTGTCATAAATTATGCAATACAAGGCCAACATATATATAGCTTTTATATCTGTTGAAGTTAACCTGCAAAACACATAAAGTGTTCAAGCAAAGACTACGAAGCAATATTTATATGTTAAAGTTTGCGCGTGGACACAAACATTTCCAGTAAGATGCCATTGATTAATTTTTATATCTGAAGGATTTCCTTTCCAATTATTCTTGCTTTTCTTTTTATTTATTTTTGGTTAGCTTTTTATTAAATTTTATTAGTTTTCTCTTTCCTTTTTCTAAGCTTTTTAAATTATATTTTTAGGTTTATCCATACGCATAGTTACAACCAATTAAATTAAAATTTTAAGGAAGAATGGTGCAATTAACGTGAAGGTCCTTGCCACTATCTACTTCCAAAATTTGACACCATCATATGTGAAAGAAAATGATAGGAAGTTCAAAAAGGGTGCGGAGGGCTAAATATAAAAAACCCAATCCCATCTAAATATTTTAGAAACAAAGCTTCAACTAAAGGCAATAGAAATGAAAGCAACATTAAATCACTATCATAGTCCTTGTTAGCCACCTATAATATTTGTTATAGAAAAATGTTAGGTCCTTATATCACTAGTATAGTCCCTTATTATTGTTAGTGTAACCCCCTTATTGTTATTATTGTACCCTTGTAACCCCCATTTTGTTATTATTGTGCCCTTAAATTATTATTGTTAGGTCGGCTAGGATTACATTGTGGCCCACTAGGATTACATTATGGCCCCAGGGACTCCTATATATAGAAATGACGTTTTGTAAATTGTATCATCCAAGAATTGTTCATTTATGTAATGTATTGGAGGTTGTCCCCTCGAAGTGGCTCATTTCTAAGGCATTGATATCTCTTTTCTTCTCTTTTTGGAGCTGGTTACACAACATTTGGTATCAGAGGTTTGGATTCTAGGGTTTCACTGCTCCAAACAGGTCATCGTGGAATTTTCGCTATAAATTTTTTTCTACGAAGTTTCAGAAGCTGAAATTTTTAAGGTGCGAAGCCGAAATCCTGAGGACGATTGTCTAAATATTTTAGAGCTTGGTTCACAATATTTTCAGAGATATGATCTGTGGAAGTTAGGTCTGTGTTCAGGCTCCTAAACAGGTCATCGTGGCATTTTCACTATAACTTTTTTTCTACGAAGGTTCAGAATCTGAAATTCCTATGGTACGAAGCTGAAATCCTGAGAAAATTCGTCAAAAACTTTCAGAGCTTGGTTCGCAATATTTTTGGAGATATGATCTGTGGAAGGTAGTGATTTTTCAGGCTCCTGAATTGCATCTCAAAGAGGTGATCGTGGGAAAAGTTCAATAACTCTCTCTCTGGGCATCGGATTGGAGTGTCGTAAAAAGTGGTCGCAAGTACACAGACTGTAGTTTCTTGGCTATCAATTTCAGAGACAAAGGACGAAACAGTGACACGTGGCAATTCGTACAAGTTCGCTCTACTGAACCAGTCCATAATTAGGTCATTGTGGGAGATTGGACACAACTTTGTCTTGGAGAATCCAAATCGAGGTCGGACTGTGGCATTCAAAGAGAATTTAGAGGGCACAACGAGTGCTGAATTTCGGATATTGAAGATCCGCAAATGCAGAGATAATACAATTTCAATATCGAGCTCCTCAAAGCAAGTAAAAGGTGTGTATTTTTTTCTTGGTGCATAAGTCTTCTTTGAAGAGTCAAGTTGAATTGGGTGCAAGGGAATGTTGTAGAATACATATTAGTATTGGGTTCTAAAATTCCCCCAAAAAGGAATTCAACACCCATTAAGCCTTCAGAAGGCTCTACTATGACTCATGAAGAAGAAGAAACGCAACATGAGATATGAAAATTACAAGAGCAAGTGCACCAAATTTCGCTATCGCAAAGAGAAAAAAAAATTAAATAGAAGTTTTGAACAAGGGAATGGAAGCTAAGATGGATGGTTTGAAGAAAGGCGTGGAAGGTAATATGAATGGTTTGGAAGCTAAAATGGATGCCATGGAAGTGGGCATGGAAGCTAAGAGGGATGACAGGGAAGCTAAGATCAATGAGAAAATGAAAGACAACATGGAAAACATGAAGAATGATCTAAAAGCAGACATGGAAGGTTTGACAAAGTTGATACAATAAATGATTCCTAATGGCAAAAATATAGTAGAAGAAACTCATGATGAGAACAAACTAGATGTTAATCATGATTTCATAACTCTAATGTTGGATGGAAAATCCACCATATTCCAAAGATGGATATGAGGAAGTTTGATGGCAAGGATCTCGTAACATGGATACTACAGATGGAGCAATATTTTGATCTCAATAACGTGCAAAACACACAAAATGTACGCATTGCAACTTTACATTTAGAACATAATACATTTGTATGGTATCGATGACTTTGCTCCCGTAAAAAAATTGTCACTTGGTCAATTTTTATGGAGGAAATGATAGCACACTATGAGGATACAAAGAGAAACAGCTTCTTTAGCCAATTGATAAATCTCAAACAAAAGGGTGTAGGGGGGCAGCACATTGAGGACTTCCAAAAATTGAATATAAGGGTAACTGATATTCCAGAGGAACACAAGATTGATCTCTTCATAGGAACTTTAAAGGATAACATCCAACATGAGGTTTGTGTTTTGGAACACGATTCATTGGAGAAGGAATTAAAGTTGGAAAGAAAAGTTGAATGTAAAATAATGGCGACAAGGAAGCCTACCACTCAATTCTATAAAGAAGGAAGTGTTGCTATGTCTATATTTCCACAACCTACAAGGTTGACACCACAAAAATTGGAAGAAAAAAGAGCAGAAGGGCTTTGCTACAGTTGTGATAGCAAATACACTAAAGGTCATAAGTGTGCTGAGAAGAAATTATTTTACATAGATTGTGAAGAGGAAGAAGAAAATGAACAAGAAGAGGATATACACCAGGAACCAGCCCTAGAAGAGGAAGAAATGAATCCCACCATATCGTGTAATGCACTGGCAGGAATTACCACTCCTCAAACTCTCAAGATAGAAGGACAAATCAAGAAGAAAAAGGTAATAGTGTTGATTGATTCAGGTAGCACCTATAATTTTATTCATTGTAAGGTAGCCAAGGAATTAAATTGTTTCCTATACCCAAAGACGGAATGCTATATATTGTAAATGATATCCATAATTGCTCGCAAATGCATAATATTAAGCTTAATCATAGGGAATGGCATTGAATTAGTCCAATGTCTATCTTTGTGAGAAAGCATATTAATAGAGTGCTAAATGGTTATAATCTTTGGGGATGGTAGCTTTTAATTTTCAAGAACTTTTCTTTAATTTTTCAAGGAAAGAAGTCAACATGTGTAATTAATTGGGTTGTGAGCTGATAATATTTGGTTGCTACACAAAGCTTCTGAAGAAATAACAACGAGGCGTAATTGCAAAATTATGCTCACTAGAAGTTCCAACATCAAAATCATATATTTCTCTAGATCTCCAAAAAGTCTTAGACAATTATTCCAAGGTGTTTGAAACTCCCAAAGAACTCCCACCTATTCGTGATCATGATCATGCTATTCATTTGATTCCAGGAAGTGTTCCTCCAAACATCAGGCCTTATAGATATCCTTACTTCCAAAAGAGCGAAATTGAACGTATGATTGCAGAAATGTTAGAGGCGGGTATAATTCAACCTAGTCAAAGTTCTTTCTTTGCTCCTATAGTTTTGGTACACAAGAAGGATGGATCATGGCGAATGTGTCCGGATTATAGGGAGCTCAATAAGCTCACCATTAAAGACAAATTTCCCATTCCTGTGATTGATGAATTATTGGATGAATTACATGGAGCAATTTGTTTTACCAAGTTGGATCTTCGTTCAGGATATCATCAAATTAGAATGAAGACTGAAGATATTTCAAAAACAACATTTCGAACTCATGAGGGTCATTATGAATTTTTGGTCATGCCTTTTGGCCTTACCAATGCACCTTCTACATTTCAAGGGTTGATGAATTTTATTTTCAAACCCTTCCTTAGAAAATTTGTGCTAGTATTTTTTGATGATATACTAATCTACAGCAGGTCTTGGAAGGATCATGTTGAACATGTTGACAGGGTGCTCAAACTATTGCAGGAGAAACAATTATATGCAAAAATCAAAATGTTTCTTTGGAGTACAAGAGGTGGAATATCTGGGTCATATTGTATCTCACGAGGGTGTTAAATTAGACCCTAACAAAATTAAAGCCATTAAGGAATGGAAAGTCCCCACAACCATAACGAAGTTGCGAGGATTTCTCGGGTTAACAGGGTATTATCGCAAGTTTGTTAAGAATTATGGGAGAATAGCAGCACCTCTAACAACATTATTGAAGAAAGATGCATTTTCATGGACTCCTGAAGCAACTAAGGCCTTTGAACGCCTTAAAGAGGCAATGTGCCTAGCACCGGTCTTAGCTACACCAGACTTCACAAAAACCTTTATTGTGGAATGTGATGCCTCAGGAAATGGAATTGGTGCAGCTTTAATGCAGGAAGGAAGACCCATTGCTTTTGAAAGTCGTCCAATCAAAGGAAAGTATTTACAGAAACCTATTTATGAGAAGGAAATGTTAGCAATACTGCATGCACTAAAGAAATGGAGAACTTACCTAATGGGAAGACACTTCAAGGTAAAAACTGATCAAGATAGTCTTAAACACTTTTTGGAACAAAGACTATCTTCAGAAGAGCAGCAAAAATGGGTCACAAAGATGTTGGGTTATGACTTTGAAATAATCTACAAAAAAGGAAAGCTTAATGTTGTTGCAGATGCACTCTCAAGAAAGAATGAAGAGGTGGAAGCATTGCTTTGTGCCATTTCTATTATCCAACAAGATTGGATAACCGAAGCAAGAGATGAATGGAAGAAGGACAAAGATGTATGGACACTCATTCAAAAGTTGCAGCAAGATCCTAGTACATCCGATACATTTAGTTGGAAAAATGATTCCTTATGGTACAAAGATCGCTTATATCTTTGTAAGAATTCCCAACTAAAACAAAAGATTCTTCTGGAATTGCACACTTCTCCTTTAGAAGGACACTCAGGATTTTTAAAAACTTACCACAGGGTGAAGAAAGAATTTTTTTGGGATGGCCTTAAATCTGATATTCAAAAGTTTGTGGCGGAATTTTTGGTTTGCCAACAGAATAAAGTGGAAACAATTAAGACCCCAGGACTTCTACAACCTTTATCCATTCCAGGTCAACGTTGGGAGGAGATTTCAATGGATTTTATCACAGGTTTACCTAAGTCCGAAGGAAAGAGTGTCATCATGGTGGTAGCTGATAGACTTACCAAGTATGCACACTTTGTGCATTATCTCATCCATTTAAATCAAGTACAGTTGCTACTACATTTATGGACACAATTCAAAAGCTACATGGAAACCCAAGGGTTATTGTGAGCGACAGAGATCCCATTTTTACTGGAAATTTTTGGACGGAGTTATTTTCTTGTTTGGGTACTCAATTAGCTCATAGCTCATCTTATTATCCTCAATCTGATGGTCAAACTGAGATCATAAATAAATGTTTGGAAGGATATCTTCGTTGTTTTGTATCTGATAAACAAACACAATGGGTCAAGTGGTTACCTCTTGTTGAATGGTGGTATAACACTTCCTTCCATACTGCAGCAAAAATGACCCCATTTATGGCACTTTATGGATATCATCCACCATTTATCACATCATCTTTAAGAGAAAATTCGAGGGTTCAAGCAGTGGAAGATCACATCAAGCATCAACAATAAGTTCTCCAACTCTTAAAGGATAACCTGAATTTGGCACAAAATCTAATGAAACAACAGGAAGATCAACATCGCAGCGAGAGAATTTTTGATGTAGGAGATTGGGTATTTTTACGGCTACAACCATACAAAAAAATGTCCCTCAAGCAAGCTAAGAAGGATAATAAATTATCACCAAAGTACTATGGTCCTTACAAAGTGTTGCAAAAGATTGGTTCTATGGCATACAAATTGGAGCTTCCTGCTTCTTCGCGAGTACATCCAGTTTTCCATGTTTCATGCTTAAAGAAGGTTATAGGTGAAAATATTCCAATTCAAACAATATTGCCAGAACTTGATGAGGAAGGAAAAATCATATTGGAACCAGAAGCAGTCATGGAAACAAGAACTCGACAACTACGGAATCGATCAATTTCAGAGTATCTCATCAAGTGGAAGAACTTACCCACTCAAGATTCTACATGGGAGGATGAGAATTTTATACAGAAGCACCCAGAGCTACTCAAGCATTGAGGACAACACTTTTTTGAAGGAGAGGGGCATGTTAGGTCCCTATATTACTAGTATAGTCCCTTATTGTTGTTAGTGTAACCCCCTTATTGTTATTATTGTACCCTTGTAACCCCCATTTTGCTATTATTGTGCCCTTAAATTATTATTGTTAGGTCGGCTAGGATTACATTGTGGCCCACTAGGATTACATTATGGCCCCATGGACTCCCATATATAGAAAGGAGGTTTTGTAAATTGTATCATCCAAGAATTGTTCATTTATGTAATGTATTGGAGGTTTCCCCCTCGAAGTGGCTCATTTCTAAGGCGCTGATATCTATTTTCTTCTCTTTTTGGAGCTGGTTACACAACACAAAAGATGGCTAAGACATTTTGAGCCTTCAAAGAACAAATTTCATTTCTAAAAATTGTTGGCTCTTGAAGACCCTTCTAGGCCTCATGCCTCTATCCCAAAATATTCATTACTGTTTCCATTTCATACTCTGAAATTTCTGCTAAAAATCCAAGAGAAAAACTACTGCAAAATCATCATTTTCCCCTTCTCCCACTCACAACTAACCTTCATTTGTTTCCCCTTTTTTCCCCATAAATTTCCTTTATTATTCATATTTTCCTTTCTTCCCTTCATGAAAATCACCCTTCCATAGTTAAAAACTCATTTTCTAACTATTTCGAAACCCCCGATTCCTTTGAAAACCATGAAAAAATTCATAAAAAATACAAGTATTTGCTATGGACCTAAGCCCCTTTGGGCTAAGTCCTAAACCACTTCCCCCACATGCCCGCACCTTGAAACTAGGCGCTTAAACCATATGGCACTTATCGGCGTCGGAAACTTTTGGCAAGAGCATTTGTCATGTTACATAAAATCCCAATGCGATCAGCACCCTTATTATAAACTCCAGACCGCATGCATTCATTGTAAAGAACCAAGATTTATAACCACAAAGCGCTTTATTGCATCGCAAAAATTCATTTGCGCAAGTCTTTTGCCGTGTTTAAAAACTTCGATGCGATCAAACTTTGTATTATAAAAACTCCTGATCGCATCAATTTATATATATATGTCCTGTGGGCCCGCCTCCAGCGCTTAAAACCTTTGTTTTTCTTTCCCGACCTATTTTTCCTTTGAAAAATCCAAAAACCCACTTTTCCAAAGTTTTAACTTAAAAAGCGAAAATCACGTGTTAAAAATAAAAATGGGTTGATTAAAAAGAATTGATCACGCAATTGCAATCGGAGAAACCAAATGGGTAGATTAAAAATACCCGCATCAAACTTCTGATACGATTGGAATTTATACGTATATATACCATGGGCCCGTCTTCCGTACTTAAAACCTTATAAATAAATCCATCCTGATTACCTTTTTTCCTTCGTAAATTATAAAACCCACTTTTCCAAGGTTTTGGTCTAAAAACCAAAGTCACGTGTTAGATATGAATGGGTTGATTAAAAAGACTGCGTCAGAATTTCCGATGTGATTGAGTCTTATTTTAAACTCCGCCCCTCTGATTGCGATATCCTGATCACATCGGAAACCTTTGCAAGGCTCTTCCGATTGTGTTCGGTTGAAAATTCCGATTGCGATGGCCTGATTGCACCATCACGTCAGCCCTCCCCGATCGTTCAATCGCATCGCATTCTTTCCATCGCATGCACTTGTTCGCCCCTACCGATCGGCCACCCCTGATTAATTTTTTACTGTTGATCTGGTCCTCGGATCAATGGTCTATGCTACATCGCATCACAGTTTTAAATCACATCGCATTCTTTCCATCGCGTGCACTTGTTCACCCCCGACGATCGGGATCCCCCGATTAAATCTAGACCGTCCACGTGTCCAAATCGGACGATCCGGGATCACTCCTCTTTATTCTTCTTCCACTCTTCTTTTTGTCTATTATTCACAGATCTCCACCATTGGAGGCTTTCATCCAACGGCCACGCTCCTCTCCCACCCTCTTAAGCAGTTAAACCTAAAAAATGCAGGATTTTTATAATTTTCGTTTGTATTTTGCAGGTTTGAATGGGTTGTCCCTTATAATAAAGGAAACCCGAAGGCAGGGAATGATGATTCCTATGCCTTTGAAATATCAAAGGGAACCATCCACTGGGCTCTATTTTCACGTTTTATCAAATGCTCCATGGGCGTCGATACCATAAAAAGTCCTGTGCAGCCCTGCACATCGACAAGACATTGTTTTATTCAAAAGAACAGTTAAAGAGTATAAGTTTGAAGACAAAGCACAACAGATGAATATTAAAGACAGATCTGGGGAATTACGGCTAAAAATAATTATCAAAAGCCTAATTCCCTCGATTAAAACACAATCAAAGGAAATTCATAAGTGTTTAACTAGCAGAAAGGACCTCCACCGCTACGTTTGAGGCGAATTGATTCTTAAGCTACCACAAGAGCCACCTGTTGCCTCAAGCCATTCAAAACAGAGGCCGAAGTTATTGATTAAATAAATATCTACCTCCAACACTTCCAAGAAGTTAGTTCTGCCAAAGGATTTTAATAGAAAATATCTGCGGAGTTACTCCAGACAGAACATAGAGCCTCAAAGTCAAATAGAGCTCCCATCGAGCTTAAATCATAATTGTAAATAGTTAATGCAGAAAAAATGATCGTAAACTTCTCCTCGAGCCCCTCAAAATGCCCAGGAGTCTTAAAATCTGCATTAATGATCCTTGAGATATTTTGTTAGTTCTCACCTCCTCATTCTTCTATAAATACCTCAATAGAAGATGAGCAACTGTTGGTTGACCACGTTGCTGAGCATTGTTATGTAATTGAGCTTGAAACTTCAGATTGTAAATATTATTCACTGGCCCTTGAAGCTCTATTTGTAATAGATAAGTTAGGCGGAATAGTAAAGATGATTGCTGAACTGAAACACTGGACTTGAAGACTGTAACTGATTTGACATCAATAACAAGCTATTTCTTGGGATCCTGGTCTATATTACTGGTGAGGTGCCCTTTCTTTTTTATTTGTTTCCCCTTCTAAGTATGCCATATTGTTCACTATTCTCTCATAAAGAACAACATTTACAGAGTTAGGATTTACTTTTTATCAGTTCCCTTCTCTAACTGAAAATATTTATATTAATGTTTTCCTCTTATTTGTTTATTCAAGAATGATTTAGTACAGTTCAAGCAGTTAGGAATGCTAGATTTCCCTCATCCTACTATTTTCTTTAAACATTTTTCTTCAAAGTTATTTTCCTTATTTACTTATTAAATTTAGACTAGAAAGTGATGGTTTTCCCTGTTTCTAGATTCTATTCTCCAAAGGCAGATTCTGAAAGTTTCCCTTGGTGTTGGTTGAAAGAAGACTAGGTTTAAAAGTACTTTATCTGATCTTAAGTTTCACTTTTTTTTCTCTTAGGTGTTTTCATACTTTCTAAAGGTAATTATGTGGATTACTGGATTGTTTGTCAATTAAGCTACTTTAATACAAACTTGCCCAAGAATTCAATGGTTAGCCCTGCACTTGGTTGGTTCTAAACAGTTACTTAACAGACTTTTTCTTGTTTGGACTGAATATAAATCCCTTGTGAAATTATTATCAGTTTCCACCCCTCCAACACTTTATTGTTTCCATCCCATCATTTCAATCTCAATGATCTTGTGACATAGATGACTTGCCCCTTGGATCACTCTTGATGTTGTTGTTCAATTAAATCCCTATTATGACTCCATAGCCCAATGGACTAAAAACCAGCGTTATATCTATCTTTTAACCTAGCTGTTCTATTCACTTGCAACTTCTCACATTTGAAACTCTTTGCACTTAGAACTTTCCCCTAAAATCAGTATTCATGCTCAATCATCCAAAAACAAACAAAACCCTTGGCCTTCATAACTAGCATAATATCATTACCTCAAACTTCAAAGACAAATCCATCTTTGCACTTATTGGAGAGATCCCTCTCCAGATTCAGGAGGGCTAGATCCTAGAATCCCAAAGTTGGTTGAAACGATGTTGTTTCTGCAGTTTTAGTCTCACCAATCTGCTAAAATTACAGATCCCTAACATTTCTGACGACTCTGTTGGGGATCTAAGTGCATTTTATCTTACACACCATTAGGCACTCAAAAGACCCAAGATCTCTGGTTAGATTGGTATCCAATAAACATGGTGGTGGACCATTAAACCTTTTACCTCCTTAGGAGTTAAAAACATCTTCCACCTAGTGACTCCACACTCCACAATCATGAGCAGACCTTAAGACTCCACTGGGAAGAACCCTTATCATTGTAATATCATTCAAACTCAGTTAGAGGACTGTAGGATTAAAATTTGTGTAAACAGACTAGTTAACCTCTCAAAGATTGTCATATCTGGTTGAATTTTTCTTGTTTAAGTTAGGTCTAAAAAACACAGCATAGTGGCTCCTAGAAAGATTCACACTAGTGCCTATCCTGACCCTAATCCACCTGAAGTAGTTGATAACCCAGAAGGTATTCTTAGGAAGTCTCCTAAGATAAAATTATCAATTGTTTTCATATCACCCTTGAGAGCTAATTCATTTCCTAAGAACCTTGCAGCTCTACAAGAAACACATGGTGGTGGAACCATTAAAAAATTTTACCTCCCTAGAAGCTAAAAATATTCCACCTGGCGACTCCACACTCTCCACACTCTAAAACTCCTAGAAGACCAAATGACTCCACTGGTAGAAGACCCTAAACTGATTGACTAGACACAGTGACCTCTTTCTTGATTTAAAAACATGATTCCAAGAATACAACGAAGATATGCCCCAATGAGTAGAGATCATATCCCTGGGTTTCCACATAAGATGCCCTAGGTGAATTGGGATGACAACCTGCCTATTTTTCAAGGTGAAAAGTTTGATGACCCTTTATTACATCTTATCAAATTTCACATACATGTATGGAGGTTGAAAGTTGAATGGCATGAAGACTGCCTAATGAAAATGTTCATGTTAACATTAGAAGGAAAAGCTAGGGATTGGTATGAATGCTTAAGATCTAGTAGTTTGTTTTATTTAAGATACCTTGAATATGTGTTCTATGAGAACTATAAAGAAAACACTACATCATTATCATTGGGTGCAATATATTATGATCCATCACAAAACATCACCCAACGCATCATAGATAATGACAAAGCTTTGGAAGAGATGCATCCTGAAGATATTGTAACAACCATTCATGAGTTTAAAATCCTATTGAAAAATTTTAAGCAAATTTTAAGAATCAGTTGAGGAAGAGATCCAAGAAATAAAGAACATTCCTCAATATATCCCTGAAAACTCAAAAATTGATTCTTAATCCCTTATAGCTGAGGCTCAAGAAGACATCCAGCCTTGAACTCAGTCTTCACAAGAGACAGAGAACTGCTATACTACTGTTCAAAGGAACGTAGAAACATCCTTCCCTTTGACAGAAAAAGAGATAGATCAGACTATTTATAAATGGTCCGTCTTTGAAACGTTTTGTAAAACAAACACTCTTGCCCATTAACATAGAGAACTTTGTTGTACAGATTTAGAAATTTCTTTTGTAGATCAGAATGAAGAAGGACCTGCTGATAACCCAGCATGTTTGATTGGTAGTATTACTTATATTCGTAATTCTCCTAACTTTGATCTATCTAGTGATGATGCTTCCCAAAAAGAAGTTAATTTTGCAGGATCATCATTAGTAGATTTATGGGAGGAAGATCAGTTCCTTCAAAGAAGTAATGAGCCAGTGTAGACTATTCATGATACTGATGATGAAAGTTTTCAAATTCTAGAAGTGAGTGAAGATTCATTATATCTTTGCTCTGTTTCATTTCAGATCATCAGTAATAGTTTGCATGTGATTGAGAATCAACAGAATTTTAGCTCAAAGGATGAGGAGGAAAGAAACGGAGAAATTTTTGGGCAGGTGGAAATCAAGGAGCTTTCTCTTGAAAAAGAGGAAGCAATTAAACATACCCTTGCTCAAGAATATAATAACCTCCTCATAGAGTACAATCCACTAAACCAGAGCATACTAGGGCTACAAGAGGACAGCACTACCAAATATGATGAGTCCTCCAGTTCAGATGATGCTTCCAAACAACTTTCTAAAGATATGCTCCTCAAAGCTAAAGTCTTGGAAGTAGACAATCTACCAGACATAGAGGACCAAAAAGAAGAGAATCTTCACCTTTTCTTTGTTGATCCTATGGAAGAGTATGTGGAAATCCAAACTGGCTCAAATTATCAAGCAGCGATCCTTTGCACGAGCCAGAGACATGAAAAGATATCACCTTCTATGATAGCCTTGATATTGAAGGTTAATCTTCAATATGTTCTCTGGATACCTCTGACAAGCAGCCAAAGTTTCTACTTCCTCTTGACATTACTCAGCTGGCTGCATTGGCATTTTTGTATCATATGATAAATGTAAAGACTCCATGTTTAGAATAGGTTAGAATGTCAATAAAGCTCAGTTCTGAGCATGTAGTTAGTTGTTGTTTTCTGCTTTTAAGAAAAATCAAGATTCAAAAAATAAAAAAACAAAGAAAGAAAGAAAAGAGGGCAGATTGTAAAACAAGAAAGGTATAGCCCCATAGCAAAAAAGAGAAACAAATTCTGAAAGTGTGCAAGCTCAAATGCCACTCCTGAATGACACACTTCTAGTTAGTCAAACAACCTAATCTTGACTAATTAGTTTTAAATTTTCTGCTGATAGGATAGTAAAATCGATTTTCCAAACTGTTTAATCTTGGCTTATCAATAGATAGTTTAGGATAGAAATTGAAGGTTCAAACATGATCAAAATCTGAACCTCAGTTTCCAAAGATAAATTGACTCAAATCTGTTTTATTTTTCGAGTCAAAAAAGATGTAAATCTGGTTCTAATTAGCTCAAAATCTGAACCCGAGAACAAAGAAAAACAACTCAAACAAGAGTCAAAACAGAGCTGTAGAAAAGAGGAAGGAAATGTTTTCAATTTTCAAATCTTAAGCCTCCCATTTTTGGTTTAATTTTCTGCAAAATAAATTTCTTTGTGCAGATTTTTTTTATGCCATAGATCACAGCGAGTCAAACAACTTAATCTCGACTTGGCTGTTTATAAATTTTTGTTGTAGAATTTAGAGAATAAAATCTGTTAGACTGTTTAATCCTAACATATTGATAGAAGAGGTAGAGAATCATATGGGCTCGACTGCTTAATCTGAGTCCATGGAGAAATAAGGAGTAGAAATAGATTAGATTTTTGATTTCAAAAAGAATAAAATGTTGTAAGAGAGTTTGCCAATCCAAGTGCACTCTAAGAAGAAAAAATGTTAGATCTGTAGGATTGGGTAGGTAGAAAGCTTGTAGATGAAAGTCCATTGTTATTATAGCTGCTAATATGTTCAGAACAAGATCATCCTAGCAAAGGAAGAGCAGCCCAAAGGATCAGGAACAGGTCAGCCTCCCAGAAAAAATAATGGATGTGGCATAGGTCAGCCTCCCAGAGAAAGCAAGTCTGAAGTTCTTGATGCCTTCAAGAAGGCACCATCCCCAAGTGGAGCCACTGTTAGCCACCTATAATATTTGTTATAGCAAAAGGTGGCTAAGAATTTTTGAGCCTTCAAAGAACAAATTTCATTTCTAAAAATTGTTGGCTCTTGAAGACTCTTCTAGGCCTCATGCCTCTATCCCAAAATCTTCATTGCTGTTTCCATTTCATACTCTAAAATTTCTGCTAAAAATCCAAGAGAAAAACTGCTGCAAAATCATCATTTTCCCCTTCTCCCACTCACAACTAACCTTCATTTGTTTCCCCTTTTTTCCCCATAAATTTCCTCTATTATTCATATTTTCCTTTCTTCCCTTCATGAAAATCACCCTTCCATAGTTAAAAACTCATTTTTTAACTATTTCGAAACCCCCAATTCCTTTGAAAACCATGAAAAAGTTCATAAAAAATACAAGTCTTTGCTATGGACCTAAGCCCCTTTGGGCTAAGTCCTAAACAGATTCCCCCATATGCCCGCACCTTGAAACCAGGCGCTTAACCCATATGGCGCTTATCGGCATCAGAAACTTTTAGCAAGAGCATTTGTCGTGTTGCATAAAAATCCCGATGCGATCACCACCCAATTATAAACTCCAGACCGCATGCATTCATTGTAAAGAACCAAGAGTTATAACCACAAAGCGCTTTATCGCATCGCAAAAATCCATTTGTGCAAGTCTTTTTCCATGTTTAAAAACTCCGATGCGATCAGCCTTTGTATTATAAAAACTCCCAATCGCATCAATTTTTATATATATGTCCTGTGGGCCTGCCTCCAGCGCTTAAAACCTTTATTTTTCTTGCCCGACTTGTTTTTCCTTTGAAAAATCCAAAAACCCACTTTTCCAAAGTTTTAACTTAAGAAGCGAAAATCACGTGTTAAAAATAAAAATGGGTTGATTGAAAAGAACCGATTGTGCAATCGCAATCAGAGAAACCAAATGGGTAGATTAAAAAGACCCGCATCAAACTTCCGATGCTATTGGCATTTATATGTATATACCATGGACTTGCCTTCCATACTTAAAACCTTATAAATAAATCCATCCTGATTACCTTTTTTCCTTTGTAAATTATAAAACCCACTTTTCGAAGGTTTTGGTCTAAAAGCCAAAGTCGCGTGTTAAATATGAATGGGTGGATTAAAAAGACCGCATTGAAACTTCCGATGTGATTGAGTCTTATTATAAACTCCGCCCCTCTGATTGTGATAGCCCGATCGCATTGAAAACCTTTGCAAGGCTCCTCCGATTGTGTTTGGTTGAAACTTACGATTGCGACGCCCCGATCGCACCATCGCATCGGCTCTCCCCGATCGCTCAATCGCATCGCATTCTTTCCATCGCATGCAATTTTCCGCCCTCGCCGATCGGCCACCCCCGATTAATTTTTTACCGTTGATCTGATCCTCAGATCAACGGTCTGCGCTACATCGCATCGTATTTTTAAATCGCATCGCATTCTTTCCATCGTGTGCACTTGTTCGCCCCTGATGATCGGGATCCCCCGATTAAATCTGGACTGTCGACATGTCCAGATCGGAAGGTCCGGGATCACTCTGATTTATTCATCTTCCGCTCTTCTTTTTGTCTATTATTCACAGATCTCCACCATTGGATGCTTTCATCCAACGGCCACCCTCCTCTCCCACCCTCTAAAGCAGTTAAACCTAAAAAACGCAAGATTTTTATAATTTTGGTTTGTATTTTGAAGGTTTGAATGGGTTGTTCCTTATAATAAAGGAAACTCGAAGGCAGGGAATTAAGATTCCTACACCTTTGAAATATCAAAGGGAACCATCCACTGGGCTCTATTTTCACGTTTTATCAAATTCTCCATGGGCGTTGATACCATAAAAAGCCCTGTGTGGTCCTGCCAATCGACAAGAAACTGTTCTATTCAAAAGAACAGTTAAAGAGTATAAGTTTGAAGAAAAAGCATAGTAGATGAATATTAAAGACAGAGCTAGGGAATTACGGCTAAAAATAATTATCAAAAGCCTAATTCCCTGGATTAAAACACAGTCAAAGGAAATTCGTAAGTGTTTAACTGGCAGAAAGGACCTCCACCGCTGCATTTGAGGCGAATTGATTCCTCAGCTCCCACAAGAGCCACTTGTTGCCTCAAGCCATTCAAAATAGAGGCCGAAGTTATTGATTAAAGAAATATCTACCTCCAGCGCTACCAAGAAGTTAATTCTGCCAAAGGAGTTTAATAGAAAATATCTGCGGAGTTACTCCATACAGAACATAGAGCCTCAAAGTCAAATAGAGCTCCCATCGAGCTTAAATCATAATTGTAAACAGTTAATGCAGAAAGAATGACCGTAAAATTCTCCTCGAGCCCCTCACAATGCCCAGGAGTCTTAAAATGTGCATTAATGATCCTTGATATCTTTTGTTAGTTCTCACCTCCTCATTCTTCTATAAATACCTCAGTTGTAGATGAGCAACTGTTGGTTGACCACGTTGCTGAGCATTGTTATGTAATTGAGCTTGAAACTTCTGATTGTAAATATTATTCACTGGCCCTTAAAGCTCTATTTGTAATAGATAAGTTAGGCTGAATGGTGAAGATGATTGCTGAAATGAAACACTGGACTTGAGACTGTAACTGGTTTGACATCAATAACAAGCTGTTTCTTGGGATCCTGATCTACATTACTGGTGAAGTGCCCTTTCTTTGTTATTTGTTTTCCCTTCTAAGTATGCCATATTTTTCACTATTCTCTCATAAATAACAACATTTATAGAGTTAGGATTTACTGTTTATCAGTTCTCTTCTCTAACTGAAAATATTTATCTTAATTTTTTCCTCTTATTTGTTTATTCAAGAATGATTTAGTACAATTCAAGAAGTTAGGAATGCTGGATTTTCCTCATCCTACTGTTTGCTTTAAACATTGTTCTTGAAAGTTATTTTCCTTATTTAATTATTAAATATAGACTAGAAAGTGATGGTTTTCCCTGTTTCTAGCTTCTATTCTCCAGAGGCAGATTCTGAAAGTTTCCCTTGGTGTTGGCTGAAAGCAGACTAGGTTTAAAATTACTTTATCTGATCTTAATATGCACTTTGTTTTCTCTTAGGTGTTTTCATACTTTCTGAAGGTAATTATGTGGATTACTGGATTGTTTGTCAATTAATCTGCTTTAATACAAAATTTCCCAAGAAGTCAATGGTTAGCCTTGCACTTGGTTGGTTTTAAACAATTACTTAACAGGATTTTTCTTGTTCGGATTGACTATAAATCCCTTGTGAAATTATTATCAATTTCCACCCCTCCAACACTTTATTGTTTCCATCCCATCATTTCAATCTCAATGATCTTGTGACATAGATGACTTGCCCCTTGGATCACTCTTGATGTTGTTGTTCAATTAAATCCCTGTTATGACTCCATAGCCCAATGGCCTAAAAACCAACGTTATATCTATCTTTTAACCTAGCTGTTCTATTCACTTGCAACTTCTCACCTTTGAAACTCTTTGCACTTAGAACTTTCCCCTCAAATCATTATTCATGCTCAATCATCAAAAAACAAATAAAACCCTTGGCCTTCATAACTAGCCTAATATCATTACCCCAAACGTCAAAGACAAATCCATCTTTGCACTTATTGGAGAGAGCCCTCTCCGGATTCAGGAGGGCATGATCCTAGAATCCCAAAGTTGGTCGAAACGATGTTGTTTCTGCAGTTTTAGTCTTACCAATCTGCTAAAATTACATATCCCTAACAGTCCTCATCATAATTGTTGATCCTGAAAAATAAATATATTGTAGATAAATATAGGGAGGAGACAATTCATTTATTTTCGATGTTGGAGTTAGATTGAAATTTCTCAATCTAGAGCATGAACAGTAACGCAAGAGGGAGGGTGTCTCTAAGCTGTGTGGAAATGTAAATATGGAAAAATAAATTTGTTAATTTAGAGATGATTGGAAATACACAATGATTTGAATATGTTGTGAGAATATAACATGTAATAAATTAAATTAGCTTTTAAAACCTATAATTTTTATTCATAAAATTTTTGTAATGATTATGGTTCCTTGTAAAACTTTGCACAAGAAAAGAGGATTGCCTTGGTGGACAACTAATTTTATAACACCTTAATTTTTTGTCTTCATGTATATAATATAAATACTTTTATAAAAGAAATATGGCTTGGGTTAAGGGACATGTATTCCAGATGTTGGGCAGGGTAATTGCTTGGGATGCTCAAGTCTACTTGTTGTGAGAAAGATATGAATTATGTGATAGCCATTGAAGATTAGTTGTGGTGCTTTAATGACCTGATGTTCCTCTAATTTATAGGATTGAATTAGAAGTACAAGAAGCATACTTTCCTTGGGATATGGGGGAAAGCAAACAGGATGAGCATTTATTGAGCATGGACTATGAAGAGAATGGGGGGGGGGGGGGGGGGAGAGGATTCAAACGAGAATTATTGCAACAGTAGCAAGGGAGGAGACAAATTTCAATTTGAAAGGAGTTGGGGATGAAATCACTTATACATGGGAAATAAATTTTCTCTCGATTTTCCAGTAGAAATAGGGTGGAGATGGTGATTCTCAACATATTTTGAAGGGATGCGATGGAGGAATTATGCCTCAAACAATTACTACAAGATTTAGAGATGGATTCTTTGCAGTAGGTTTTATTTTGTGTGGCTCTAGAGTCCCCAAGTTAGGTGGAACCATGGTGTGAGTTTTGGAGGGTGGAGAAAATGAGTCTCTTCATTCTCAATGCTTTCGTAGTTGGTGACAGAGTTGGAGGGTATAGGTGGAAGGATCTTTGGAGTCCCTAAGGAAACTAAACACTTTGTTTTCAACCTTTGTCCAAAAGGCCCTCAGTCTCTGTAATCTGGCTCAGGGGTGATTGTGGCAAGTAAGAATTGACCATTGTTATTTATGGTTGGGTGGAGAGTCACAGTCCTAGACTAAGTTTCCTAGAACTCAAAATACAAGTGTCTCTCATGTATCCTCTATGTTAATGAATTATGTAATTAAATTCTTGTTTGGAATGGTGTAAATTTGCATGAGACATAATTTTATGAAGCAATATTGCAAGATTGACTAATATGTTGCACTAATGATAAAGGAACTATGATGGTCTTTAAGAATAATGGCTAATATTAGAATTATTTAGCTTGAGTATTCTTATTAGTTATAACAATATGACATCTCTATTGATTTCAGGCTTGTGTTGCATTGTGGTGTTGAAATGTGGTAATATGCAGGATTTACAGTTCTTTTATCCTTATTGGCTAATTTTTTATATGACGGTCTTCTTCAAGTCTTCAGTAATGTGTACCTTGGTGTTGGGGATGTCCATCCATTTTATGAAGGGTTAAATCTAATAGATTTATACCATGTGCTATGTGAGGCATGCCCTAATGATATGGAATAAAATGAATTTAAAGTCTTTTTATTTCATACAAAGATAAATCCATGCTAGGCACTTGTTAATGTCCAAGTATCAATGTTGAATATGCCACATTTGTGCAGATATGACGTGGGAAAATACCTGATTAAATGACTAGTTTCAACCCTGGTGTTTAGTTCGATTGGTACTCGATAGTGGGTATTGAAATATTGACAATTTTGTTGTCAAACTGCTTGGAATTCATGTTCAAATACATGATATTACTACAAGCTTGTTATCATTTGTTAAGTGATTGTGTGTATGTTCAATGTAGCTCATTTGACTTAATAGGAGAATTCCTTGTTTCCTTGAGTACCGTTGATTCCTTTTCAAAATTTTGGGCATCATATCCTTTCCAGTCGTCGTTTTAAGCTTTTCCTGTTGGTTGGAAGTTCAAAAGGGCCATTGCGATCTCTAAACTAAGATATGCCTATTCTCCATACATTAATAAGGAACCATAGAGACCAAAAGTTTTGGAGGGTTAAATGGGAAAGTCTTTATTTCTTGTTTTGTGTTTTCTAATGTTAAAAAGCTTAAGCAAACCATCTAGTCGTAAGGTGAGAAGGGTTTGAACCAGTGCATACTCCACATAACTTGGTAGCGATGTTGAGTTTTGGTGTGAGTTAAAGTACTTGCAGAACCACCATGGTAGAGACATGGTCGTAAGCCCTCACAAATGAATTTTGCAAAAAAGGCCTTATCCTTAGCCTCTTTTATCTTATCTATTGTCACATCAGAATTTATCAGGTTGAGTAAGGGTTGGCTTCAAGTAACGTTTACTAGCCATAAGACTAAATAACTGAACCTAGTTCCATGCCAATGTAATTATCATCCAAGATTGAATGGGGGATGTTGTACATATCACCCCCCTCTATTTAAATTTTGGCCACCATCTCCCTTTGAATCTGTTCAAAATATCTTTCGCAGCCAAAAACCTGCATATTACACTCGTCGCCACCTTTTTCGCCCAAAAATACATTGTGCAAAAGTCTAAACCCATCATTTGAAATTTATCGGGCCCAGCCCCAAAGATCTCAACCCTCCATGTTTTGGTTTCCACATGACCCGAGCGCAAAACCACAGGCCAGAAGGGAAATGGGGCTTAACGATAAATGTTTCGAGCGCACCTGCAACCGTTCGATCTCAGTTAAATCTACAGGCCGCAATCAACGTAGTAATGGTGGTCTTCGCACCCGAAAATCGGCGGTTAATTCCGCACAACTTTGGACGGGTCAGCGGTTTTCATTCAAATGCCAGCAATTCCATTGAAAACACGCCGCGTGTCTTTTGTACGGCGTTCAAAACCACCTTTTTGCGCATTAAAAGTCGGACGATGGCCGGGCAGCGGAATTCATCCGCGTCATTGGATCTCTTGATCTCCATCCTATGGCAGATATCCTCCAAAGCCACCCGCCCGTTAACCTGTGTCCGTTGCGTCTTGTGGCCCACCATTGCGTCGCCCCAGCGTCTCCAAGCCGTTGATTTGGTTTCAAGATCCAACGGCCCTAGCCGTGTTCTCCTCCGTCCGTTGACTCCACAGCCACGTCAGTTTGCCACCTGTCCTTCGTACATCCATGCGTCATATTCCAGTGTGTCCATGTCATTTTCCCCTGCCATATATATGTGTGTGTACTTCATTCATTTTCATTGTTTTATTCCGCCACCACGTTCAAAAATTTTTACGTGGAAAACCTGCGTTCCCGCTGATTATCAAAGGCTTCCATCGCATTTTCTCCACTATCCTGCGCGTTCTTATCGTTCAGCCTTGTTCTCACCACCATTATCGTTGACACCTCCCTGTCCATCACCCTGGTATCTGGTTTTTCTAACATAGTGGTGGATTTTGCAGGGTTTCAACAAACAGAAAGATATTTTAATTCACAGTTTTGGCTACAGCGATCAAGCATCTCAGACAGTAATTCGACTGAAGCTGCCATTTATGAGGAAGGGTCCTGAAAGCCACCATGATAAGACATCCCTCGCAGGAGTAGGATTTAAGATATTTTGAACTCTCCAGGGACAATTTAAAAGATGCCAGTCAGCATATGGGTATATAAATGTTCCTGCAAAGAACAACAACAAAGAATTAAAGATTTTAACAACCCCATTGAAGATTATGAACTCGTATCTGGTGTTAAAAGACAAGGGGATCGGACTAGAGATTTTCCAGATCAAGCTGAGGGTACAGTACATTAAAAACATACCTTGCAGATTATACTTCATCTAATTTTCTTCTCAGGAAAGTACAGAAGGTTCATGAAGATTTTCTCTTATACCGTTTCTCTGAAGAGATCTTCTACCCAGTTCATTTATTCTTACAAGCAACCCCGAGGTTTTATCGCAGCAGATTTTCCTCCTCTAGTCAAGTACATAGAGAAATTGTATATTTTATTATTGGTGTCTTGTTTATAAGGAGATTTTCATCCTCCAACATTTATTTCTAGAGACAGATTGTAAAGTACAGTCATTCATAGAGTGGGCGCGAATGTTTTCCGCCATTTTGTTTAAATTAAGTCATTAAATGTGCTCCATCTACCTCCTTCTCTAGAGTTTTCTATCTTCTCTATAAAAACCCAGAAATAAGACATTAGAGGGGTTCCATATTTCTATCAGCAGACTGTGCAGTGAAAAGGCTTCTGTATACATTTTGTAACACTTCTGTATGAAGGCTCAGAGCCCGTAGGGTCTCAGTGAGGAGGAGTTATAACTGTAATGAGGATTCTGGTCTCTAGTATCTCACAGTATGTAATTTTCTCTTATGTGTTAATACAATATCTCATTTCATGCTTATTATCTTCTTGTATCATGTTCTAGAATGCGAGTGGCTCACTAATCTTGAGTAAGGATTCATCCTAGTTGATGCCCATACTGGGGTTAGTCAAGCGCTTTAAATAGGCCTAGTCATGATATACTGTTCCATGTTCATCTTATCCATATTTTCTGCTATATTAGTTACTTGAGGAGGGTGCTTTTAAAACGCCATTTTCATGTATGGATTCTTAGTTGGATAAGCCCATATGTGATTCTGTTGTGTATCTGGGTATCAGTCTCATGTTAGCTAATATCTTCTTCATGCTTCTTCACTGCATCCATTTTCTGATATTTGATTTCTATGAAATATTATTTGAACTGGCCCTCTTTACAGTAAGCTGTCTCTTAACTGTCTGATGCCTTTGTATTGGAGTTTTGCATGATGTTCCTACACTATTCTTATCTTTGTATCAGCTTCTGAGAGAGATTGGTCCCATTTAAACTAATTTCCTTGTTTAACAAGAGATAGTAAGAGAGCTTTTGGACTGACAACCCAAGCTATATAATGAGCTCCTTGCTATATTAAGATGTCCTAGGCACTGGTCTATGGCAACTCTAGACTGTCTCTAGGGGTGACAAAATTGTCCACAACAGGGGTAATCAATGACTAGGCAAGGGCCTAAGTGTGAGATACCTAACTTTCATATTTAATTTTTTTCTTCCATGCTATGTTTAGTTAAATAATAGCATGTATCTTGTGTATTATTCCATATTAAACTTGCATATGTCATCAATAGTGAAGTACTTGGATATATCCTCAATATTGAAGTATGAGGGTTTTCCACATTGACTTGTATAAGCATTTATTTGGTTTAAAATTAGTTTCCACTTGCCACAATACTTTATCCATATTTAATGTTTTATTTTTACTATATCACACTTGATGTGTATAGTTATATTATTTTGTGTTAACCCAAATACCCCATTTGAGGCTAATAACCCATGTTGCACATATGAGTTAATACTCTTCCTTTGTCTCGAGTGCATATCATAAAATAATTTTCAGTCTAGCTCTAATATCCCTTCCAATTTGTATCCTTTTGTTGTTTTCTTGTCTTTTATTACTTTTTCTATTAAGTGATGGTGTAGATGTAGGATAATGGGACTTTCCTAGGGTTTAATGTTGCATGTGATTGCATTTGGAAATTCCAGAGTTCCCCGCAATACTCCTACACATGTGATTCCTATGTAACATTGGTACTTATTCATTATAATGGTGGATATTAAATTGGGTTTATCCAAGGGCTGAAATTTGACTCGGACAAAAAATAACCATATTTCATAGTATCCCTTTGTATATTAGACCTTCTTTTTCTATGGACATTCAACACATTGCCGCTTTAGGGTTCTAAGATATCATTGCATTTGTTCCATTTTTAGATGTTCGTTTGTCCTTCCCTACATTTTAGCTTTTATATCAAGGTGCTCGTCGCCTCTAGGAGGAAAAGGACAAGCTCACACAAAGATAACATATGGTATTTATTTGGTGCTTACTTTCTATTTATTTCCCTTTTTAGTTTCTCATATACCACAATGATTAACTAATTTGTGAAGTCTTTTAGGTTCCGTGGCTTGCTACTAATATCATGGTGGAATTAATAAAATAATTACAACCCTGTTGTGGACTAAGGTTTTAGGTTTTATTTTTTCTTTTTCCTCCTGTTACCACATAGGTAATTTTCATAAATCATTGTGACCTAACTGGTAAACTCACTTCAAAGGTGGTATCAATAGTTTGTAGACACCAAATTTGGACCTTACAAACCTTATTTTGATTACAAAATTCTGGCGAAGTATAGCTTGTAGTGTGGCTTTAGGCGATAAAATAGGTAATTTCATGGGTTTAACTTTACCCTCTTCTTCCAACCACTCAATTTTCCATAGTGTAAATGGAGGGCCTAGTATAATTTTCCCTTTTGATTTTATTTAGCCACAACTTTTGTATACTCATAATTTCCATATAAGGGTTTTAGGTTTTTTTTTTCTTGCTTTATATGAAGGAATCTGTAGTGTCTCTTATGGGTGAGATAAATTTTATGACACTTAGAGAGGGTGATTTTGATATAATGATATAATATTTATGCATGACCGACTTATGTACATGATTATATGCTATAGACCTGGTTTGGGTCACCTGGTTGTTGTGTGCTTATGATAATATCTATGGTTTTGTGTATAAGAACCGATTTTGGTTAAGAGCATATTAGCTATGTTTTAGGTTTTGTCATCCTAGTTTTGACATAGTTGTATGACATGGATGGTCATCTAGGATTTGGACACATACATCCATTGATGATCATGGTTATGTCGAACGTATGGTTAATTATGATTTATGGATGGTACATGATTTCTATGATTACATGTGCTTAATCGCGTACTAAGAATGATGTCGCAGGGGACTTGGTCATTGCCAACAAGGATACTTGACTTATAAATGACCACGGAAGTCATTTCTCCAAAACCAAAATGATGGTGGAAGTCATGCACAATTCTTGGTAAAATTTGAATAAGTTAATTATGAAATTCATTTGATTCCTTTGAGCTATGAGATTGTGTTGTGTGCAGGACTTGGAAGAAGACCTTATCAATGAATCCTCATATAGGTATGAGCTCACAATCAATACCCTAAGGTGAAGCGTAGAGATTCAAAGAAGAGTATATGAGAAGCCATGAAAACTAGGGCAGGGAGTCCTAAATCCATGAAATATAAACACGTGGAGTCTTGGATATATAATAAAAGGATTAGGGCACGAAGTCCTAAATCCATTAAAGATAAAGACATGGAGTCTTGGATCTATAATTAAACTTTTAGGGTGCAAATTCATGAATATTTAAAAAATATCAAGGTGTGGAATCTTGGATCTTTAGAGTAGATCAGGGCACAATGTCCTCAATCTACTAAGGCATGAAGATGCATGTGATAGGGGTGCATAATCCCTATTCTCTGGAAGAAAAATAGCACTCATGGGAAGCTCATGGATGAATTTCCTAAATAAAATCTCATTCCTAACCATTTTGGAGTGACTTTCTAAAAATAGAAAGTCATGTCAAGTATGACTTTCCAAAAATAGTAAATCACCTCCAATAAATGGCTAATCAAGTATACTTGAAGGAAAATCACTTAAATTGTCATTGATAAATCATAATAGTTCAATATCAACTTAATCCTCAATGTTATTCATATTATTAATATTATTGTTATCTTTTATGAGACTACTATATTATTATTAAAAGGGAATTATATCTCCTCAATCACTTTACACCTCTATCCTTGATGATTCTCATGGCTCTATGTAACTCTCTCTCTCTTTTAATAATACCTTACACTATATTTTAAGCACTCATCAAAGAATAGAATATTCCTCTTACACTCATTAAATACATGTCATAAATGATTCCTCTTACACTCGTGTTAATGCATATGTTACACTCTCCTTAGCTAAGGCATGCACATCTCTCCTTAATATGAGTTACACTCCTCTAAATTGAATACAAGACATGCATATTACTCATCTTTTATGACAAGAATTTGTTGCTCCTCCTATATATGTGTCCTATATATAGCTTTGGGATCCTGGTCTACATTACTGGTGAAGTGCCCTTTCTTTGTTATTTGTTTTCCCTTCTAAGTATGCCATATTGTTTACTATTCTCTCATAAAGAACAACATTTACAGAGTTAGGATTTACTATTTATCATTTCCCTTCTCTAACTGAAAATCTTTATCTTAATGTTTTTCTCTTATTTTTTTATTCAAGAATGATTTAGTACAGTTCAAGAAGTTAGGAATACTGGATTTCCCTCATCCTATTGTTTGATTTAAACATTGTTCTTGAAAGTTGTTTTCCTTATTTACTTATTAAATTTAGACTAGAAAGTGATGGTTTTCCCTATTTCTAGCTTCTATTCTCCAAAGGAAAATTCTGAAAGTTTCCCTTGGTGTTGGCTGAAAGCAGACTATGTTTAAAAGTACTTTATCCGATCTTAAGTTGCACTTTGTTTTCTCTTAGGTGTTTTCATACTTTCTGAAGGTAATTACGTGGATTATTGGATTGTTTTTCAATTAAGCTGCTTTAATGCAAACTTTCCCAAGAAGTCAATGGTTAGCCTTGCACTTGGTTGGTTTTAAACAGTTACTTAACAGGATTTTTCTTGTTCGGACTGACTATAAATCCCTTGTGAAATTATTATCAGTTTCCACCCCTCCAACACTTTATTGTTTCCATCCCATCATTTCAATCTCAATGATCTTGTGACATAGATGACTTCCCCCCTTAGATCACTCTTGATGTTGTTGTTCAATTAAATCCCTGTTATGACTCCATAGCCCAATGGACTAAAAACCAGCATTATATCTATCTTTTAACCTAGTTGTTCTATTCACTTGCAACTTCTCACCTTTGAAACTCTTTGCACTTAGAACTTTCCCCTCAAATCAGTATTCATGCTCAATCATCAAAAAAAAAAAAAAACCCTTGGCCTTCATAACTAGCCTAATATCATTATCCCAAACGCCAAAGACAAATCCATCTTTGCACTTATTGGAGAGATCCCTCTCCGGATTCAGGAGGCCTAGATCCTAGAATCCCAAAGTTGGTTGAAACGATGTTGTTTCTGCAGTTTTAGTCTCACCAATCTGCTAAAATTACAGATCCCTAACAATCCTCATCATAATTGTTGATCTTGAAAAATAAATATATTGTAGATAAATATAAGGAGGAGACAATTCATTTATTTTCGATGTTGGAGTTAGATTGAAATTTCTCAATCTAGAGCATGAACACTAATGCAAGAGGGAGGGTGTCTCCAAGCTGTGTGGAAATGTGAATATGGAAAATAAATTTGTTAATTTAGAGATGATTGGAGACACACAATGATTTGAATATGTTGTAAGAATATAACATGTAATAAATTAAATTAGCTTTTAAAACCTATAATTTTTATTCATAAAATTTTTGTAATGATTATGTTTCCTTGTAAAACTTTGCACAAGAAAAGAAGATTGCTTTAGTGGACAACTAATTTTGTAACACCTTAATTTTTTGTCTTCATGTATACAATATAAATACTTTTATAAAATAAATATGGGTTGGGTTAAGGGACATGTATTCCAGATGTTGGGCAGGGTAATTGCTTGGGATGCCCAAGTCTACTTGTTGTGGGAAAGATATGAATTATGTGATAGCCATTGAAGATTAGTTGTGGTGCTTTAATAACCTGGTGTTCCTCTAATTTATAGGAGTGAATTAGAAGTACAAGAAGCATACTTTCCTTGGGATATGGGGGAAAGCAAATAGGATGAGCATTTATTGAGCATGGAATATGAAGAGAATGGGCGGGGGGGGATTCAAATGAGAATTATTGCAACAGTAGCAAGGGAGGAGACAAATTTCAATTTGAAAGGAGTTGGGGATGAAATCAATTATACATGGGAAATAAATTTTCTCTCGATTCGCCAGTAGACAGAGGGTGGAGATGGTGATTCTCGACATATTCTGAAGGGATGCGGTGGAGGAATTATCCCTCAAAAAATTACTACAAGATTTCGAGATGGATTCTTTTCAGTAGGTTTTATTTTGTGTGGCTCTAGAGTCCCCAAGTTAGGTGGAACCATGGTGTGAGTTTTGGAGGGTGGAGAAAATGAGTCTCTTCATTCTCAATGCTTTCGTTGTTGGTGACAGTGTTGGAGGGTATAGGTGGAAGGATATTTGGAGTCCCTAAGGAAACTAAAGACTTTGTTTTCAACCTTTGTCCAAAAGGCCCTCAATCTCTGTAATCTGGCTCGGGGGTGATTGCGGCAAGTAAGAATTGACCATTGTTATTTATGGTTGGGGGGAGAGTCATAGTCCTAGATTGAGTTTCCTAGAACTCAAAATACAAGTGTCTCTCATGTATCCTCTATGTTAATGAATTATGTAATTAAATTCTTGTTTGGAATAGTGTAACTTTGCATGAGACATGATTTTATGAAGCAATATTGCAAGATTGACTAATATGTTGCACTAATGATAAAGGAACTATGATGGTCTGTAAGAATAATGGCTAATATTAGAATTATTTAGCTTGAGTATTCTTATTAGTTATAACAATATGACATTTCTATTGATTTCAGGCGTGTGTTGCATTGTGGTGTTGAAATGTGGTAATATGCAGGATTTACAGTTCTTTTATCCTTATTCGCTGATTTTTTATATTACGGTCTTCTTCAAGTCTTCAGTGATGTGTACCTTGGTGTTGGGGATGTCCATCCATTTTATGAAGGGTTAAATCTAATAGATTTATACCATGTGCTATGTGAGGCATGCCCTAATGATATGGAATGAATTGAATTTAAAGTATTTTTATTTCATACAAAGATAAATCCATGCTAGGCACTTTTTAATATGCCACATTTGAATATGCCACATTTGTGCAGATATGACATGGGAAACCCCTGATTAAATGACTAGTTTCAACCATGGTGTTTAGTTCGATTGGTACTCGATAGTGGGTATTGAAATATTGACAATTTTGTTGTCAAACTGCTTGGAATTCATGTTCAAATAAATGATATTACTACAAGCTTGTTATCATTTGTTAAGTGATTGTGTGTATGTTCAATGTAGCTAATTTGACTTAATAGGAGAATTCCTTGTTTCCTTGAGTACCGTTGATTCCTTTTCAAAATTTTGGGCATCATATCCTTTCCGGTCGTCGTTTTAAGCTTTTCCTGTTGGCTGGAACTTCAAAAGGGCCATTGGGATCTCTAAACTAAGATATGCCTATTCTCCATACGTTAATAAGGAACCATAGAGACCACAAGTTTTGGAGCATTAAATGGGAAAGTCTTTATTTCTTGTTTTGTGTTTTCTAATGTTAAAAAGCTTAAGCAAATGATCTAGTCGTAAGGTGAGAAGGGTTAGAACCAGTGCATACTCCACATAACTTGGTAGCGATGTTGAGTTTTGGTGTGAGTTAAAGTAGTTGTAGAACCACCATGGTAGAGACATGGTCGTAAGCCCTCACAAACGAATTTTACAAAAAAGGCCTTATCCTTAGCCTCTTTTATCTTATCTATTGTCACATCAGAATTTATCAGGTTGAGTAAGGGTTGGCTTCAAGTAACGTTTACTAGCCATAAGACTAAATAGCTGAACCTAGTGCCATGCCAACGTAATTATCATCCAAGATTGAATGGGGGTAATCAACGACTAGGCAAGGGCCTAAGTGTCAGATACCTAACTTTCATATTTAATTTTTTTTCTTCCATGTTATGTTTAGTTAAATAATAGCATGTATCTTGTGTATTATTCCATATTAAACTTGCATATGTCATCAATAGTGAAGTACTTTCATATATCCTCAATAGTGAAGTATGAGGGTTTGCCACATTGACTTGTATAAGCATTTATTTGGTTTAAAATTAGTTTCCACTTGCCACAATAATTTATCCATATTTAATATTTTATTTTTACTATATCACACTTGATGTGTATAGTTATATTATTTCATGTTAACCCAAATACCCCATTTGAGGTTAATAACCCATGTTGCACATATGAGTTAATACTCTTCCTTTGTCTCGAGTGCATATCATAAAATAATTTTCAGTCTAGCTCTAATATCCCTTCCAATTTGTATCCTTTTGTTGTTTTCTTATCTTTTATTACTTTTCTCTATTAACTGATGGTGTAGATGTCGGATAATGGGACTTGCCTAGGGTTTAATGTTGCATGTGATTGCATTTGGAAATTCCAGAGTTCCCCACAATACTCCTACCCATGTGATTCCTATTTAACGTTGGTACTTATTCATTCTAATGGTGGATATTAAATTGGGTTTATCCAAGGGCTGAAATTTGACTCGGACAAAAAATAACCATATTTCATAGTATCCCTTTGTATATTCGACCTTCTTTTTCTATGGAAATTCAACACATTTCCGCTTTAGGGTTCTAAGATATCATTGCATTTGTTCCATTTTTAGATGTTCATTTGTCCTTCCCTACATTTTTAGCTTTTATATCAAGGTGCTCGTTGCCTCTAGGAGGAAAAGGACAAGCTCACACAAAGATAACATATGGTATTTCTTTGGTGCTTATTTTCTATTATTTCCCTTTTTAGTTTCTCATATACCACAATGCTTAACTAATTTGTGAAGTCTTTTAGGTTCCGTGGCTTGCTACTAATATCATGGTGGAATTAATAAAATAATTACAACCCTGTTGTGGACTAAGGTTTTAGGTTTTATTTTTGCTTTTTCCTCCTATTACCACATAGGTAATTTTCAGAAATCATTGTGACCTAACTGGTAAACTCACTTCAAAGGTGGTATCAATAGTTTGTAGACACCAAATTTGGACCTTACAACCCTTAATTTGATTCCAAAATTCTGGCAAAGTATAGCTTGTAGTGTGGCTTTAGGCGATAAAATAGGTAATTTCATGGGTTTAACTTTACCCTCTTCTTCCAACCGCTCAATTTTCCATAGTGTAAATGGAGGGCCTAGTATAATTTTCCCTTTTGATTTTATTTAGCCACAACTTTTGTATACTCATAATTTCCATATAAGGGTTTTAGGTTTTTTTTTTCTTGCTTTAGATGAAGGAATCTGTAGTGTCTCTTCTGGGTGAGATAAATTTGATGACACTAAGAGAGGGTGATTTTGATATAATGATATAATATTTATGCATGACCGACTTATGTACATGATTATATGCTATAGACCTGGTTTGGGTCACTTGGTTGTTGTGTGCTTATGATAATATCTATGGTTTTGTGTATAAGAACCGATTTTGGTTAAGAGCATATTAGCTATGTTTTAGGTTTTGTCATCCTAGTTTTGACATAGTTGTATGACATGGATGGTCATCTAGGATTTGGACACATAGATCCATTGATGATCATGGTTATGTCGAACGTATGGTTAATTATGATTTATGGATGGTACATGATTTCTATGAGTACATGTGCTTAATCTCGTACTAAGCATGATGTCGCAGGGGACTTGGTCATTGCCAACAAGGATACTTGACTTATAAATGACCACAGAAGTCATTTCTCCAAAACCAAAATGACGGTGGAAGTCATGCACAATTCTTGGTAAAATGTGAATAAGTTAATTATGAAATTCATTTGATTCCTTTGAGCTATGAGATTTTGTTGTGTGCAGGACTTGGAAGAAGACCTTACCAATGAATCCTCATATAGGTATGAGCTCACAATCAATATCCTAAGGTGAAGCACAGAGATTCAAAGAAGAGTATATGAGAAGCCATGAAAACTAGGGCAGGGAGTCCTAAATCCATGAAATATAAACACATGGAGTCTTGGATATATAATAAAAGGATTAGGGCACGAATTCCTAAATCCATTAAAGATAAAGAGATGGAGTCTTGGATCTATAATTAAACGTTTAGGGTGCAAATTCATGAATATTTAAAAAATATCAAGGTGTGGAATCTTGGATCTTTAGAGTAGATCAGGGCACAATGTACTCAATCTACTAAGGCATGAAGATGCATGTGACTTTCTAAATAAAATCTCATGGGAAGCTCATGGATGAATTTCCTAAATAAAATCTCATTCCTAACAATTTTGGAGTGACTTTCTAAAAATAGAAAGTCATGTCAAGTATGACTTTCCAAAAATAGTAAATCACCTCCAATCAATGGCTAATCAAGTATACTTGAAGGAAAATCACTTAAATTGTCATTGATAAATCCTAATATTTCAATATCAACTTAATCCTCAATGTTATTCATATTATTAATATTATTGTTATCTTTTATGAGACTACTATATTATTATTAAAAGGGAATTATATCTCCTCAATCACTTTACACCTCTATCCTTGATGGTTCTCATGGCTCTATGTAACTCTCTCTCTCTTTTAATAATACCTTACACTATATTTTATGCACTCATCAAAGAATAGAATATTCCTCTTACACTCATTAAATACATGTCATAAATGATTCCTCTTACACTCTTGTTAATGCATATGTTACACTCTCCTTAACTAAGGCATGCACATCTCTCCTTAATATGAGTTACACTCCTCTAAATTGAATACAATACATGCATATTACTCATCTTTTATGACAAGAATTTGTTGCTCCTCCTATATATGTGTCCCATGTATTCCCACTTAAGGGAGGTGAATTTTGATACCAAGAGTTGGAGAGATTTTAAAACAAATATGAGAGGGAGAGACTTGGAGAGTAGCCATTTTCATTTGAAATGAATTTTAAATTCCTAAAACTAAATTACTAAGTAGCTCTACATGGTGGAGCTGACCATGAGTGGTATTGGGGGGATATCTCTCTACTACTATATTTTGGTATTGTTTGTGAGCTCTTACAGCTCGAGGGTTCCAGGGGGGGAAGTTCTCCCTGAATATGGTTGGGTGGAAAATCGGATTGCCACAATGAGTTGGTAAGGATATGCATACTCTCATTGGAGTTGAAGCATATTCCCATCATTTTTTACTTTTATAAATACACGACCAGGTATGTTTGTAAGCGTTCTTGAAATTTCAGTTATTATTAGTTTAAATTTTTATAAAAATTTCAATTTACTGGAACTGATGATTGTGAATGTTTATGAGATATTTACAGAGTTAATCCTAAGCTAACCAATAATGAAGGGTAGTTGTAGTTGAGAATCTATATGTAGGAGGTATTCAATCAAGAATGTGTTGTTAAAGTTTTTAAGCTCATTTTATAATGAATTTTTGTTCATAGCAAGTTTTCATGAGTTGATGAAAATATAATATCAACATAAATTTGGGTTTTATTTCTCCATGTATAGCTGTAGTTTAAGTTTGCACACTAAGTGTTTGACAAAATTGATAAATGATGTATTAGGCTTGTTGTTGTTTTAAGTAATTTCATCCCTGAGTGTTTCTATTGTGATTCATCTTAATATTTGGGGGTATCTATACCAAGAGACCCTGTAACCCTAGATTTGATTCCAAAATAACATATTTCCAAACTCAGATCATAAATCTAGGCGATTTTGCAGATTGATGTTGCCCACTGTGTGTGCTTGTTGTCAAGTTTTGGGTGTAAAAAATAAGATTATTTAGCCCCTGTTTTAATATTTTGTGATTTTAAAAATTAATTTATAAATTTTATGAGCTAAATAGGTTGAGGGAGAATCTTAGATTCATGTTAAATTGCCTTAAGAGATTATGACTTCCAAGTGTTTGACAGAATGTCTCAATAGTTGTAGATTGCTTGCATGCTTGCAAGGTGTTTGTCAAAAGGCCTAAATGGTTGTAGATTGCATGTTTTCAAAGTATTTGTCAAAAGGCCTCAATGTTTGTAGCTTATAGATTGCATGTTTGCAAAGTTTTTGTCAAAACTTCAATGGATGTAGTTTTTGTGCATATAAGTTGTTGGAGTAAATTTCCTACTTATTGTAGCTTTTATGTACTAGAAAATCTATGAATATATTATTTAATGGATGTAGCTTCCTATGTCATCAAGTTTGTATGAATGTGAAAATTAATCTAATAAAATGTTGAAGTGTGAATAGAGAATATGATAGTTGTTACTTTTATTATATAAAGGTTTCATTAAAAAAAGGGGGGTTTTTTTTGGAAACAATATTACTATAACTAATTTTATTGGATTTTATGCAAGTGAGCATAATAAGTTTCATTTAAGCTGCATGTATTCAGGGGTGCAATTTTAGGTTTTAATTATAGAAAACAACTAGTGTGCTCAATTTTGGAAAGTCTATTGTTTTGTCTGGCACTTTCAGAAGAATAATATGCTTCTGAATTGGTACTAGGATTTTCTATGGTTGCAACATTCATTATACAATTTTCATGATTAAAGCATTTCCATAATAATTGAGATTGAAAACTTTTTAACTGACAAGTTTGGAAATGTTGTTGGGTCAATATATTTTGTGATTCCATTTCATAAACATATCATATTTATTAGATTTACTGATGAAGAGAGGCATATTATTACCTTGGTTGCCTTGCTATAGGTAGGTTAGTACTCATACAGTTATATGTGATTTTTGTAATATAAGAATGATACTTTTATGGTTATGATATCAAGAGTCAATAAGTGTAGCTTATTTAGCATAATTTACGAAATTATATAGGTTGATCTAACTTAATGTTTGCACATGGTATTATGGTGGAATTTATTCCCAATATTACTTAGATCTCATGTAAAAGTATGAAAGGAGAACACAATATCATATTTTAAACGTGAGAGGAAATGTGTTTTAGAATTAGTTTTAGGGGAAATATATCCTTGAATTATTATGTGATATTCTTAGAGATTCCAATACTAATAAGACCAAGGTGTAAGAGATTTTCTTGTTCTCTTATCAAAGAATCACGAAAGGCATCAAAAGAGGGGGACATGTAGGTTGTTCCTTGAGAAATGAGGGCTTCTCTATTGGAATAGAAGGTGGAAACAAATACAGAGTATTTAGGGCCAAGCTTAGCAAGAATGGAATAGATAAGGCTACCATATTCCTTTTTGACCTTACAACCTTCTAAAATAAGTCTAAGGGTGTTGAGTTTGGACAAAAAATCTTAATAGAGGAGAAATTATTGTGGTCTAAAGTAATAAATTTACTTTCAATATGGTGGGCTTTGATTTCATTTTCAATGCCAAAAATAGTATTTAGCTTTTTCATAGCTTCATCAAGGGAGTCAATTTCTTGGATATGGAATCTAAGATCTTGACCAATGGACATTCCTATAAACTATTTTTCTTGATATTGTTTATTTTCCCATTTAGCAGCTTTATCTCGATCGGTAGGTTTAGTTTCTTATCCTATGATTATTCTATAAATCCCTTTACTTCTAATTAATTCTACCATGTAGGATAGCCATTGGAAATAATTGGTGTTATTAAGAATAACGGGGCATGCACTTTCCATTTTAAAATTACAAAATGAAGCTGAGAAAGGCTGAAACCAATTTCTCCAATGGAAATATCTCCAAAAATTAGACCGTTTCAAACAAAATGGCTCTGAAATAGGCTTCTGGATGAAGAAGTTATGCCTTTTTGAAAAAACGTTGTAGTAGATGCCGAATAGTTATGTGATAGGTTGAAAGTTGATGATGAAGTTGTACTACAGTTTATGTATTCACTTTTGGTTCAGGACCTATTACATGGTCTTGTAAAAAAAAGTGCCATATCTCTTTCTTCGACATAATCCAAGTATCATGGTGCAGTTGAAGCCAACAAGGAAGCCCTATGGCTTCGTTAGATCCTGATTGAATTTGGTCTTCATCAGAAACATCCAACTACACTTTGGTGTGATAATCAGAGTGCCATTCAGCCATGCAAAGATCCCGTTCAACATCGGTGCATGAAACACATTGAGCTACACATACACTTCATTGAAAAGTTCATTCAGGAAAGTTATCATTAAAGGGGGATAGGCTCTAATATCTACTTCCTTCTCCTATTGTGTCACCTTTTTAAATCCTTCAATCCTATCCCAAGTTTTTCTTCAAGGGGGATGTTAGGATATTCTTCTGACACATAGGAAATAGTCTCATATTGTGTCACCTTTGTAAATCCTTCAATCCTATTCCAAGTTGCTCTAAAGGGGGGATGTTAGGATATTTCGACACATAGACAATAGTTAAGTATAACTTGGTCTAGCATAGAGTTAGGTAAATTTTGTTTCTTTACCATGTATATTTGTAACTTATAATCTGATGGCCATGATATGTAATGATCCAATGGTTCATTCTCTCCTCGGTATTACCGACACTTGATCCATGGCTTAGCACCCGATTGGTCCATGATCTCTATTTAAATAGAATGGAGGGTCATTTGTCCGGTAACTGTTTATGAGAGAAGCTTACGTAATTTTTTTTTCTTTATATTAATAAATTTCCTAAAGTGGTCGTGTTGACTGAGGTCATGAAATTTTTCCCTCTTGGGGTTTTAACCACGTCAAATACTGGTGTACTGATCTTTGATCTATTCGTGAGCGGTGACCTTTGATGTTTTATCTAAGGAACTTACCATGTAAACTCCTACAATTTTTCATGCATGTTGAGTTGTTGTATATCTTGACTTGGAAGCATATTGGTTGCATAAAGGATATTATTATTATTATGTCATTTCTAAATTCATGAAAGAAAAATAATTCTTTCTTATATTCCTTTATACTTTTGTTAAGATAAGTTATTAGCAATATGTTAAAATTCTTAAAGACATGGTGGGAAAGGATGTGCTTGATAAAGTTGGGGTTAAACCCAAGCATGTGAATGACTTGATTCTCAATCAATGAGGGAGATAGTTGGAGTGCATGCATGGTTATATATATATGTTTAATGCATTATTATCAATGTGATACGGGCTTAGTAGCCATCTTTACTAGTTGAAATCGTATATACCAAGAAAAATATTGGCTTAATCTAGACTATAGTATGATGAACTTGGTGTGTATGATTTGGGAATGTGTAACAAGTGTAATGTTGATATTAATTCAACATGATTGAGTTCAACATGTTAATTTTTACTCTTTTTGTACCTACACTAATGAAAACTTAACAAAATCTACCTTAAAGGATGTCACTTTTAATTGTCAATGTAGATTCAAGAGTAATGTATGTGCATTAATTATATGTGCTAAAATATTACTTGGGATTACATTATTAATGAATAAGAATGAAATTTCTCTTATTTATTTGACATGATTTTGTGTAGTTTGAGTTGAATTTATACATCAAATAACTTTAAATGATTCAAATACTAGGTTGATGTATGACCTTCCTAATAAACAAGAGTCTTAAATGACTAGTGCATGAAGGGTTGTGGAAGCCATTTTAAGAAACATTTGAGGGTTATTTCTTACTTAAGCTAATGTATGGGTTTGGAATCCATACTAGCATATATCTATGAAAACATTTATGGGTGTGTAATCCTTAATAAATATATCTATGTGCTAACTAATTATTCTGGTTAGAATATTTTGATGGAATCTCATAGACATTATTAAGGAGGATTGATTATTTGTAATTAAATTTAAATGGATATAGATTCGTAACATGAATTTTCTTGAGATATAAATCCATTATTTTGTTTTCATTACAAATGGAGATACTAACATTGGCATATTTAACACCATTAGGTGGTTTACAATGTTTGGAATAATTGATTTAAAATAGAATGTGTGAACTAGGTGTCTATCCTCTAGTATTGTAATCCTTTTGTATGTGTTGGATTTAGATAGAATTAAAATTATTTTCAAATTCTTGAAATGTAGAAAAATATTATTGTGATAAGTTGATTAAATATCTTTTCTATTGGATTAAGACAAATTAGGTCTAGGAAAGCCATAATAGTCTCTTTAATGATTTCATCAATTGAATATTGGTTGAATTCTATTTAAAAAAATTAATTAGAGAAATTGTAAGGATTGAACTTGTGTGCTACTCTCAACTATTGTTAGTTAGGAAATCGATTCAAAATTCATATTGTTTATAAATTGTTAAGAGAATGACATGTTTAGAAGGTAAACATTTTATGTGGTGATAACTTTGTTTTATTTGAACTTAAATAAAAAGGTATGTGATTAATGAAAATCTTAGTTGAGTTCTTGTTTTACAATAATATGTGCTTGTGATATTTTTTGAGGGAGAAATTGAAGGAGAGTGAGATCACATTTTGATGAATTGAAATTATTGCATGATTTAGAAGCCTAAGATGATTGTATTGTATGTGGAATAGAATAGATTGTTGGGTTTAGGAATTTTTTGTTGGGATGTATAGTTGTATGAGTATTTATTAGTCCTACAAAATTTTGTAATAATTTGAGAGGGTGGTAATTCTCAAAGGTTTAACTTTAGGCTAGAAATTCCCTTGTGATAGTCTAAATATTATTTAGATTCAACACGATTCATCACATTTTCAGAAATGTATGGTTTTCATAGCTTGTTGTTGCGTACATATTAATAGTAAGGAATAACACATGAAACCAAATGAATTGAGTAATTACTGAATATAAATCATGAGTAATTTCATAGTTGAAAAAAATTGACTTATATTTATCAAGGTAGATTCAATAATATAGATACTATATTTTCATAATTGTGAGAGTTGTGCTTGATTACAAGTCTCTTTCAAAACAATATCATTAATTTTCTTTCGAAATGAAGATTTTCTAACCAAGTCATTCATAATTGATTCTCAAGTTATAGAAGTGAATAATAATTAATATTATGGGAAATCAAGGAATGGTATATAATACATAATTGGGTCAATGAAGGCTGTATTAAATTATTAAAAAGAAAAAATTGGTGCCTTGAACCTGAAATTGTGATTTTTCCTAAAGAGTAAACATTTATGTAAGAACTAAAGGTAGATCCTAAAGATTTTTATTGCAAGGATGTCTTATGGAATAAAAAGGGGAAACTTTAGTTGAGAAGACATAAATCAAGTGGGATGTAAGAGTGGGTTGTATATATGACATCATTGTTTTGTTGCATAATCTCACTCACAATTGTATCTTCATGATTTTATGCTTATTGTATGCAAATTTGATTGTGATATGGGATGGAACATAATTGTTGTTTATAAAAAAAATGTTTGATCTATTTATAACTTGGAAAGCTCAAAATACTACAGAACCAAGACGATGACACATGTAGGATTCATACAGACTGTGTAATATCTTGAAAGGGAGAATGCAGTAATACTAAAACACAATAGATGAACAACAACACAACAAAAAATTAGTATGAATACAACATCAGAATGTACAGAGAAGTAGAGCCATTTTATTAATATGGAGGTGGATAAACCAGTACAATAGTGTTCAAAATATAAGACACTCAAGCCAAAGAGATGGCGTAGAATGACCCCGAAATTATCCCACAAGAGGGATTGTGTAACTGTTGGACCGTTGGAAGGAAAAATGTGCTATCCCCACTGCAGGTGTTGGGACTACAACTTCCGGAAAAATAGAAATGTAGATCTAGGTAGTTTGGGAGCTTCGATGATGCTAAAAATGGAGGTCTAGGCTCTATGATGGATACCCAATATAACCAGAAAGGATTTTACAGATCTATGAATCTAGAAAAATCACCCTCTTAGGGCTTCACATATACATTGTTAGGAATGCATATCTGAAGCATAATCTGATGAGATATGGCTACAATATGATGTACAATCATATCAATGCAAGAAGGATTGATCCCTTCAGTAGATCGTTGGGCTAAAAGCTCAAGATCTAGTTGCTTTTTCTTCCTCCACTAAATATAGTTGATGAATGATCAACAACTTTAGAAAAATACGTTGTTTAAGGAAGGAGAGGCTCAATCCCGTTGCTAGATATGTCAAATCAACTCAATAATGGTGGAAATAGTGAATGCAAAGTGAGGATATGATTCCTCAAAGGATTTCTAGTTGAAATACTGGAAACGTCCTTCCTCCATTGGATCTACAAGGCTGAACTGTGAAATCCTTGAGGGGAATACCATTGCATGGAGGTAAAATATAATGGCCCGGATGTCGAATATAGAGCTGCATCTCCACAAGGCTGAACATGAAGCACAAAGTGGAAGGATGAATCCTCCACCAGTTTCCTAGCTGGAATACTCGAAACAGCCTCCTGAAGATGACACCAATTCCTGATGAGGAATAACACTCAATAGAAACCTTCCCAGAGTAGGCACTCGAAGTCCCTTGTGGATAAGGGTGGTATTTCCACTCAGAAATGCCCTGTGCTAAACAACACTGCAGACTTAGCTAAACATCATAAGCGTGCATAGGAATTTGAACCAACAAATATAGATCTAAACTAATCAGAAATAATAATCTAAAAGCCTTCCTTATATTGTGCCTTCATC
The DNA here is from genome assembly GCA_034641835.2 of Pinus albicaulis. Taxonomy (NCBI): domain Eukaryota; kingdom Viridiplantae; phylum Streptophyta; class Pinopsida; order Pinales; family Pinaceae; genus Pinus; species Pinus albicaulis. Next base: position 1,498,073,896 of record CM076579.1, on the reverse strand, counting down.
TTCATTATATGGATTATGAGCCTTCCATAGCCTAGTCCCACCTCATAACTGCGCTACCTATTTGGCCACTAGCCTCCATGAAGATTGTGCTATCTCTCCACGATCTCCATCATGTCTGTATTTAATTCCCACTCTCTCCATCATGTGTGGATTAGATGAACCATTTCATCCACTATCTCATCATAAGTGCTTTATTGTCTTACTTTAAATGCACTATGATATTATTTGACCTCCTCCAGGATCCTCATGATTTTACATTTAAGATCCATGATCTCCAATCTTCCTTCATTTAAGAAGCTTCTCCACTACTCCATAATGGATCTAGATCTAAAATATCCACATACACATGTCAAAAATGGATTTTATTCATCAATGGGGTTTGCGAGTCCCTCCACCCTATTATTTAATTAATTAGTTATGAAAATTAAGAACTCTAATATTCCAATTTTCTTGTGAAAAATTTGGAATATTAGAGACTATGAGAAAGAAAAACATGTATAATCTCAAATTATTATAGATAACTTAAGTATATGTCATATCAATTACATAAATTAGTATTTTGATATGGTACTATAAATTTTATGGTTGGTTTTGATATATAGATCTTTGGTATTTTATATCAAAACATGCCTAATATAGCATGAATATATTTTCTACTTGATTAATAATCATATGTTTCATTTTTCATGGAGTTTTCTCCAATTTAGAAAACATAAAACTATGGATTGGCATGAAGAAAAATATTTCAAATACATATAAATAAGGTTAAAAACTTATTGATAGGACAATAAAAAAGAAATAAGTATCTTATTACTGTAGGAAAAACTTTGGGCCAAGTTCAACCCAAGAGGGGGAGTATGTAGTGTCCCTCCTTGGTGAGATAAATTTGATGACACTTAAAGAGGGTGATTTTGATATAATGATGTAATATTATTCATGACCGACTTATGTACATGATTATATGCTATAGACTTGGTTTGGGTCACCTAGTTGTTGTGTGCTTATGATAGTATATATGGTTTTGTGTATAAGAACTGATTTTGGTTAAGAGCATATTAGCTATGTTTTCTCTTTTGGTATCCTAGTTTTGACATATGTGTATGACATGGATGGTGATCCAGTATTGGGAAAAATAGATCCATGGATGATCATGGTTATGTGGAACATATGGTTAATTATGATTTATGTATGATACATGATTTTTATGATTATATGTGCTTAATCTCGTACTAAGCATGTTGTCGTAGGGGACTTGGTCATTGCCAACAAGGATTCTCGACTTATAAATGACTGCAGAAGTCATTTATCCAAAACAAAAATGAATGTGAAATTCATGTGGTTCCCTCCACCCTCTTATTTACTTAATTAATTATGAAAATTAAGAACTCTAATATTTTAATTGTCTTCTGTAAAATTGGGAATATTACAGTATTCCCCGCCAAAATTTTTCTTGTCCTAAAGCAACTACAAAAGTGGATGCTATATAAAACATCCTCCCTCCAAATGGAATCCTCATATGGAAGGCCTTCCCATCTGTCACAATGTGTCATGCATGTCCATATCCAAAGTTGCCTCTCTAAAATTTCTAGGATGGCGTCCAAATGAAAATTTAGATACCCTTCCTCATCAATGAATCTCCAAGTGGCAACCATATGATGACTAAATATCTCCTCTATACATGAGATACATGAAATGAAGTGGTTCATTCCCAAAGTGGAAAGTCACAACTCATGAAATATCTCTCCAACCCATGATACATAGAGTAGATTGTATCTATCAATGCTCTTATCATTAGCCACATTGGCTATGTAGGATCCAAACATAACATTGACATAGCGAAAAACAAGAAGTAGAGACATATGGATAAACACGAACAATGTAAAACCATATTATCCCAATAACAACCACCACAACAAAGCCTTTTTCTTCCATGCTAGATCATCATGAAAACAAGTAAGAGAACCATACTCTCTCAATAGAAGCCACTACATCAATGCCTCTTCCTGCCATGTCAAATCAACATCAATATAAATATGAGAACCATACTCTCTCAGTAGAAGCCACTACAGCAATGCCTCTTGCTGCCACACCACATCATCATTGTAACAAATGTAGTGGCTATATTCTCTCAAGAGAATCCACCGTAGTAAGGAATCTTGGTGCCCCATCACATCATCACCATACCAAGTACAATGACCATAATTCACCAATAGAAGCCAATGTTGTAAGGCTTCCTCTTGCCATCCTCTATCACCATTATGCAATGTATGGGAAGAAATCAACCCATACTCTCCCAATAGTAACCAGAGCAACAAGGATTAATGTTGCCTCCTTACATCATCATGATGCAATTCATGGAGCAACAACATACTAATGGACATGTGGAATGTCTCATGAGAATAATACAAATAGGCTCCCTTATGCCACATCAAGTGAGAGTCATGCTTTCTCCCAAACCCTAATACATACATGAACATGAGATATTTCCCAAACAGAAATAAATGTAAAGACATGAGCCATATCCCAAACAAAAGAAAATAAAAGGGCATAAGATACATCATGTGATGTTCAAACTCTCTCATCAATAACTAGCACAACCATGCCTCCTATCGTTGCATGTAATCAGCCATATACATGGCATGGATCATGGAAATGTGAGATATTGGGTAGTATCTGTAATCACCCAAAAGCAACTAGCACAACCTTGCTTGTTGTTGCCTGATATCATAGATCTGCAGGAAGGTAGGAAACCTCATGTGCCACATCCAGATCCATTCATCCCGATGTGGATGATGAATCATGCCAAGCTTAATCTTGGTATCCTCCCATTGTAGAATGCCAACATCATCCAATTGAATAGCTTTGCACTCCATGAAATTTTGAGGTACACCTCCATTGAGTTCTCTCCATGAGATCCTCTCATCAAAGGCCCATTGGAACCCATAAGTCTCCATACATGCTGTAGATAGAGATTCCTCTTTGAGCTATGAGATTATCATCAAGGAAACTTCATCTTGAAAATGGAAAGTGCTCTCCATCAAAATATGTCCAACATCTATCATCTGTTCCTCTAGTGCTTCATGAATGAAGCTACCTTCAGAATGCTCCATGAATAATGGTGCCCTCTCACCATTACTGTAGCTAAATGATAACACTGTAGATATTCATGGTGATACATGTGTTGTCTCATAGCCACATACAATGCTAAACTCATGGTCTGGAATTATACTAAATAAGACTGCACTCCTCCCATCTTCTACAACTCCACACTTCAACACAAAGTGTTGGGTGTAGCTCAACCATGAAATTTGGGATAGAAATACATCTTCTCCTTCAACAAATCGAGGGTCCTCTATGCAATGATAATTTGTTGCTCCAAATTCGCAAGGTGCTCTAATCCTTGGTTATGCACTTGCCCTGATGGCCTGGTCTCACATTTCTCAATATGAGATATTGAAATGATATGAGAATAAGGTATGTGCAAACCTTGGATAAGTTGAATCTATGGAACATCTTGCACATCCACAATAGTTCCTCGAAATGATGCAATGGTCTCTCCAACTTTTGGTAATGATGATGGTTGCTCTTCTACAATTGTACCAGCATTGGTGTCTGTCTCCTCCTCATCATGAATCTCATGAATCATCCATGGGGATCCAAATGTCAAGAACTAAAGACCATCTTGAAAATATGAAAGTGATCCTTCTCCTGATGTAAGTACATCTGTAGCTAGTAGGGGTGGTAGAGGCTCCTCCTCCCGAGTGATAATGAGGACATCTTCCTTGGGCCCTTCATATACTATATCCTCAGTATTGGGAGATGTCACTATGTGAGATGTCTCCAGTTTCTTTCTACCATACCTCTTCTTTAGTCTTTGAATGAAATTTGCATAAGCAGAGACTTTCATATGGGACATGTGACTGAACCACCAATCTCTTGCTTCGCCTTTTAGGTGCAGTGTTGTAAAGTCCAAAACCTATATTTATTCTATAATATATTTCAGAAAGATTGTAGCTAATTATTCCCTACAAGCCCTCAATGTGCTTGTGGAAGATCCATTAAATGTAGGCTAGAATATTCTATTCCTTTTTCTTCTATTGTTGCTTCAAGATCTTCTTTCTTCTTTGAGTTGCAAGAATAGTTGGAGAGAGAAATTCTCCATTAAAACTCTAATTTGTGCTTTTTACTCAGACATATGTTTACTTAGGGTTTCATGCCCCAAGTCTCCTTCATATTTAGACTAGTCCCCTCTCTTATCAAAGAATGTGGATCTACAAGAATGATGCAAGGCTCTTTGCTTCTCTGGTTTCTTCTCATGCTAATAGGAAGTGTTGGGACCTGCCCCGTCAAATATTCTTCTTGGATCCTTCCTTTTCCTTTCTCTCTTCATTTGATTGACCTCCTTCGAGAGATATTGCAGGGATCTAAAGAGAAGAGTGGAAAATTTACAATCCTACTTCATGATAGATCTCTACTATTTTCTTCTTCTTTTGATGCAAAAGATGAAGTGTCCACAAGCTGAGCCAAAGATCATGCTCTTATACCAGTATAATATCCCAAAAGGGAGAATTCAGTAATAATAAAACACAATATATGAACAACAACAGAGTAAATAATTAATTTTAATAAAACATCAGAATGTATAGAGAAGTTGAGCCATATTATCAATATGGAGGTGGATAAACTAGTACAAAAATGCTCAAAATATGAGGAACTAAAGCCAAATATATGGCCTAGAATGACCCTGAAATGATCCCACAAGAGGGAATGCATACTTGCTAGACTGCTGGAAGGAAAAATGCATTGTCTCTACTACAACTGATGGGACTGCAACTGCCAACAAAATAGAAATGTAGATCTAGGAATTTTGGGTGCTCTGATGATGTTGAAAATAGGGATCTAGGCTCTACGATGGATACCCAAGATAACACAGAAAGGATTTTCCAAATAAGTTAATCTAAAAAAATCACCCTCTTAAGGCTTCACATATACACTGTTGGGTATGCAGATCTGAAGCATAATCTGATGAAAGATGGTTGCAATATGATGTACAATCAGATATATGCAATAAGGTTTGATCCCTTCACTAGATCCTTAGGACAAAATATCAAGATATAACTGCTCTTTCCTCCTCCACTGAAGATAGTTGTTGAATGATCAAAAAATTCAAAAAATTGTGTTGTCAAGGAGGGTGAGGATCAAGCCTGCTGCTAGATATGTCAAATCAGTTCAACAATGGTGGAAATGGTGAATGGAAAGTGAGGAGATGATCCCTCAGAGTATTTCCAGCTAAAATACTCGAAACATCCTTCCTCCAATGGATCTAGAAGACTGGAATGCACAATCCTTGAGAGGATTGTTGCTGCATGGAGGTAAAGTACAATGGTATGAATGCAAAATATAGATCTTCTTCTCTTGGAAGGCTGAACATGAAGCACAAAGTGGATGGATGAATCCTCCACCAGTTTCCTAGCTGGAATACTAGAAACAACCTCCTGAAGATGACACCAATGCCTGATGAGGAATGAAGCTCGATAGAAACCTTCCCAGAGTAGGCACTAGAAGGCCCCCATGGGTAAGGGTGGGATTTTAGTTCAGAAACACCCTGTGCTAAAAATCATTACAGACTTAGCTAAACAGCATAAGCATGCATAGAAATGTCAACTGACAAATCTATATCTAAACAGATCATAAATAATAATCTAAAAGTATTCCATCTATTGTGCCTTCATTTTCATTATATATATTATGAGCCTTCCATAGCCCAGGCCCACCTAATAACTGCGCTGCCTATGTGGCCACTAGCCTACATGAAGACTGCGTTGTCTCTCCATGATCTCCATGATGTCTGCATTTAATTCCCACTCTCTCCATCATGTGTGCATTAGATGCACCATTTCCCGCACTATCTCATCGCAAGTTCTTTGTGATTTTACTTTGAATGCACTATGATCTTAGTTGACCTCCTTCAAGATCCTCATGATTTTACATTTAAGATCCATGATCTCCACTCTTCCTTCATTTAAGAAGTTGTTCCACTACTACATAATGTAGATATAGATCTAAAATATACACATACACATGTCAAAAGTGGATTTTATTCATCAATGGGGTTTGTGGGTCCCTCCACCCTCTTATTTACTTAATTAATTATGCAAATTAAGAACTCTAATATTCCAATTTTCTTATGGAATATTGGGAATATTACAGACTATGAGAAATAAAAACATGTAGAATATCAAATTATTATAGATAACTTAAGTAGATGTCATATCAATTACATAAAATAGTATTTTGATATGGTAATATAAATTTTATGGTTGGCTTTGATATAGAAATCCTTGGTATTTTATATCAAAACATGCCTAATATAGCATGGATATATTTCGTACTTGATTAAGAATGGTATGTTTCATATTTCATGGAGTTGCTTCCAATTTATAAAAAAATAAACTGTGGATTGGCATGACGAAAAATATATAAAATACATATACATAAGGTTAATAACTTATTGATAGGAGAATCGAAAAGAAATAAGTATATTAGGGCTCTAGGAAAAACTTCGGGTCAAGTTTAACCCAAGAGGGGGAGTATGTAGTGTCCCTTCTTGATGAGATAAATTTGATGACACTTTGAGAGGGTAATTTTGATATAATGATATAATATTATGCATAACTGACTTATGTACATGATTATACGCTATAGACTTGGTTTGGGTCTCCTGGTTGTTGTGTTCTTATGATAGTATCTATGTTTTTGCGTATAAGAATTGATTTTGGTTAAGAGCATATTAGCTATGTTTTCTCTTTTGGTATCCTAGTTTTGACATATGTGTATGACATGGATGGTGATCTAGGATTGGGACACATAGATCCATGGATGATCATGGTTATGTGGAACATATGGTTAATTATGATTTATGGATGATACATGATTTATATGATTATATGTGCATAATATGGTATTAAGCATGTTGTAATAGGGGACTTGGTCATTGCCAACAAGGATGCTCGACTTATAAATGACCATGGAAATCATTTCTCCAAAACCAAAATGATTGTGGAAGTCATGCACAATCCTTGGTAAAATGTGAATATGTTAATTATGAAATTCATTTGATTCCTTTGATCTATGACATTGTGATGTGTGCATGTCTTGGAAGAAGACCTTACCAATGAACCATCATATGGGTATGGGCTCACAATCAGTACATTAAGGTGAAGCATGGAGTTTCAAAGCAGAGTAGATGAGAAGCCATGAATATTAGGGCGCAAAGTCCTAAATCCATGAAATATAAAAACATAGAGTCTTGGATATATAATAAAAGGATTAGGTCATAGAGTCCTAAATCCATGAAATATAAAGACATGGAGTCTTGGATCTATCATGAAAATTTTGGGGTGTGGAGTCCTGAATATTTAAAAAATATCAACGTGTGGAATCTTGGATCTTTAGAGTAGATCAGGGTGCAGATTCCTCAATCTACTAAGGCACGAAGATGCATGCAATAGGGGTGTCAAATCCGTATTCTCTGGAAGAAAAATACCACTCATGGGAAGCTCATCGATGAATTTCCTTAATAAAGTCTCATTTCTAACAATTTTGGAATGAATTTCTAAAAATACAAAGTCATGTCTAGCATCTCAAGTACGAATTTCCAAAAATAGTAAATCACCTCCAATCAATGGGTAATCAAGTATACTTGAAGGAAATTCACTTAAATTATCATTGATCAATCCTAATAGCTCAATATCAAATTAATCCTTAATTTTATTAATATTATTAATGTTATTGTTATCTTTTATCAGATTATTATATTATTATTAAAAGGGAATTATATCTCCTCAACCACTTGACACTTATATTGTTGATGATTCTCATGGCTCTATGTAACTCTCTCTATATTTTAATTATACATTACACTCTATTTTATGCACTTATAAAAGAATGGAATATTCCACTTGCACTCATTAAATACATGTCATAAAATACTTCTCTTACAGTCTCTTTAATGCATATGTTACACTCTCCCTAATTAAGGCATGCATACCTCTCCTTAATGGCGTGAGTTACACTTCTCTAAATGGAATAAAAGGCATGCATATTACTTCTCTTTTATCACAATAATTTGTTGCTCCTCATATATATGTGTCTCATGTGTACCCACCTAAGGGAGGTTCATTTTGATACCAAAAGTTGGAGAGATTTGAAAACAATTATGAGAGGAAGAGACTTGGAGAGTAGCCAATTCATTTTGAAATGAATTTAAAAGTCCTAAACTCAATTACTAAGTAGCTCTACATGGTGGAGCTGACCATGAGTGGTATTGGGAGGAAGTGAAACTTATCTTCCTGAACGTCCCTTAGATATATCTCTACTGCTATATTTTGGTATTGTTTGTGAGCTCTTACAGATCAGGGGTTCCAGGGGCAAAAGTTCTCCGTACATATGGTTGGTTGGAAAACTAGATGGTCACAATGAGTTGGTAAGGAAATGCATACTCGTATTAGATCTGGAGCATATTCCCATCCTTCTGGACTTGTATAAATACACAACCAAGAATGTTCACAAGAATTCTTGAAATTCAGTTATTACTAGTTTAAAGTGTTGTAAAAATTTCAATATATTGGAATTGAAGATTGTGAATGTTTATGAGATATTTACAAATTTAATCCTAATCTAACCAATAATGAATTACAGTTGTAGTTGGGCATGTACATGTAGGAGGTATTAAAAAAAGAATGTGTTGTTAAATTTTTTAAGTTCATTTTATAATGATTTTTTTTTCATAGCAAGTTTTCATGAGTTGATGAAAATATAATATCAGCATAAATTTGAGTTTTATTTCTCCATGTAAAACTATACTTGAAGTTTGCACACCAAGTGTTTGACAAAATTGATAAATGATGTAGTAGGAATTTTTGTTGTTTTTGTTTTAAGAAATCGCATCCCTGAGTGTTTCTTTTGCGATTCATCTTAACATCAGGGGGTATCCATACCAAACCTATAACCCCCTACTTGATTCCAAAACAACACTTTTCCAAACCCAAATCCTAAATCTGGGTAATTTTGCAGATTGCTGTTGCCCACTGTGTGCTCCTATTGTCAATTTTTGTGTGACAAAAATAAGATGATTTAGCTCTTGTTTTAATATTTTGTGATTTGAAAAACTAATTTATAAATTTTATGAGCTAAATAGGTGAGGGAGAATCTTAGATTCATGTCAAATTTCCTTAAGATATTATGACTTCAAAGTGTTTGACAAAATGTATCAATGGTTGTAGATTTCTTGCATGCTTGCAAGGTGTTTGTAAAAAGGCCTCAATGGCTATAGATTGCATGTTTTCAAACTATTTTTCAAAAAGCCTCAATGGCTGTAGCTTATAGATTGCACGTTTGCAAAGTGTTTGTCGAAAATTCAATGGATGTATTATTTGTGCATATAACTTATTAGAGTAAATGTTATACTTATTGTAGATTTTATGTACTAGAAAACTTATCAATATATTATTTAATGGATGTAGCTTCCTATGTCATCAAGTTTGTATGAATGTGAAAATGAATCTAATAAAATTTTGAAGTGTGAATAGGGAATATGATAGTTGTTACTTTTATTATCTAAATATTTCATTAAAAAAAAGGGGGTTGTTGTTGCAAACAATTTTACTCTAACTAATTTTGTCGGATTTTATGCAAGTGAGCATAATAAGTTTCATCTACGCTGCATGTATTCAGGGGTGCAATCTTATGTTTTAATGGCTATAGAAAACAACTAGCGTGCTAAATTTTGGAAAGTTCATTATTTTATTTAGCACTTTCAAAAGAATAATATGCATATGAATTGGTAATAGGAGTTGCTCTTGCTCAACATTCATTATACACTTTTCATAATTGAAGCATTGTCATAATAATTGAGATTGAGAAATTTTTAGTTCATGAGTTCAAAAATGTTGTTGGGTCAATATATTATGTGATTCCATTTCATAAACATATCATATTTACTATATTTACTTATGAAGAGAGGAATATTCTTCCCTCAGTTACCTTGTTATAGGTAGGTTAATACTCATACAATTATACGTGATTTTTGTAATATAAGAATGTTAATTTTGTGGTTATGATATCAAGAGTCAATAAGTGTAGCCTATTTAGCATAATTTAGGAAATTATATAGCTTTATCTAGCTTAACGTTCACACATGAACTTGTGATGGAATTCATTCCCAATCTTACTTATAGCTTATGTAAAAGTATGAAAGGAGAACATGGTATTATCTTTTAAACTTGAGAGGAGATGTGTTTTGAAATTAGCTTTAAGGGGAAGTTATCATTGACTTCTTATATGATATTCTTATATTAAAATAGATGAAGGAATATGATTACATGATAGTTGAGTTAGTAATGTTACAAAAAAAGAGAGTATTAGAGATTAATGTGACATCTACTTATCTATATTATTGATGGTTGGTAAGGTGGGACCTTACATAATCAACCCTCATATCGATATGGCCATTTTTCTCAGTGAAATTTTCTTTTATTCTTGTTTGCAATATGTATTTTAAATTCACACTTGAGGTTTTTTATTTCTCTTAGCATAGTCTTTGTGACCGACTTTCCTAAGTTTCTTTAATATCAATTTTTATTTTTATTTTTCAACGAATACCCTAAACTTCATGTACTCTATTGTACGTAGGGTTTGTCCATCATGCGATTTTTATCGTGGCAGGTATAACATACTTCGATCCTCCTACTCCCAAATTGGAAATTTACATTTTGTCATGGGGGATTTATAATCCCAATAAATTCTTATACTTTCAGGTATGTTTCTGGTTGAAAGGGTGAAGTTCTCATTGGAGTTTAACTCCATTTTCAAGCCTTTGTCTTTCTCTCATAGTGTTGTAGGTCAATTCCTACCAATTTTCATCCACTAGATATATAAGCTAAGACTCAACAAATGCTTAATTTATAGTTTCCAACCCTAATCATGGTTTCTTGAAATTTAGTTAAGCTTACCTTATGAGGAATGTGATGCTAATTTTGTTGTTGGTGTGTTCTCCACCATTATTACTTTTATGGCCTAGGCCTCAATTTTAGTGGAATAGTTATCACTAGATTTGAAGTTATATTTATAAAACTTCATTTCATACATGGTTATTGTGATCTGCATGTAATTCATGTCTTCTCTTATGAAATAATTGTACCTCATGTCAATATGGTTATATCCTTATTTTGTTCCACCATTGTTTTGGAATTTGATTTTTAATATACCTATGGGTGGATTTCTTTCATAGGTATATATCTAGCGATGCTTATATATACTTCATGTATTGCTTCCATTCATTTACATGTATGTATTCTTTCATTCGTGAAATATATACATATTAATATCATATAAAATTATTTTATAACTTGCACGTTTTCTTCAAGATTCTTTGCCGAAAAAGCTACAAGCGACTTTATTTCGGCTTTGATTATAATGCTCTCCTTCAACTATTTAGGTTTCTTTTGTTTATATTCGAATTTTTTACTTATTCCATAATGCTATACTTTATCTATATCAATATAAATTTAAGAACAATATTCAACCCATTACTTCTCTGAACCTGTGTTAAAGCTCAAATATAAAATGTATGAATATCAATATACTAGGTGGTGTTAATTTATCTATTTTTCTTCTCGTCTTAGGTCAAATAATTCTATTTTAATTTGAATTAATACAACTCATATAATTGCTCTCGTTAATCGCAAGGGCGATACTCTTTATTAGTCCCTGCCGCCTGCGGCATGGCAGGGACTATTGTAATCGAAATGGATCTTTTCATTAGTCCCTGCACGCTAATCGAAGCTTATAAACTCAATTTATCCCAATGTTTTTTAATTTGGATCATGTCCACCATTTGGTCAACGTATTAGCTTTCTCCCGCCGCTAGTTTAGCTAATAGGAAACTTTGAGGTCTTATTTGGCCTCATATCGAGGCAAAATGCTATGAAATGTTATAAAACTTAGGGTTAAATAGCGAATGATATAGAGTTTAAGTTTCAACTAAGTAATGCTGACATTAATTCGTCAACATTTTATGTTTATAATCTTCTACCATAATCCTCTACCACCTGAGCTCAGTTAGCTACCACCTGCATGTAAGCAACGTGGCTATGCATGTAAACGACGTGGCTTGACCAGTGTACATCTCTTTGGATGCTGGCAATGTTGATGTTGGTATATCAATGCAAATGGTTTTCTCGATGGCTTCCTCTCTTCCTCGATGGCTTTCGCTCAAGGAGGGCAGCTCCAAAATCATCGACGCTCAGCGGCGCACATTGGGGCACCTCTAGCTGGTGGAACAGAGAACTGTAATAACCATGGCAATGTATACATTTTCTTACCGTAATAAGGTAAGAACAAGCTATACAATCTGATCAGTTTTACAGGCTATTGTATAAATATAAATGGGATTACTAAGCTCATAATAGAAAATGAATACTGTGATTACACTATGTCTAAGCTTAGCTAAGCTCATAATAGAAAATGAATACTGTGATTACACTGATGTCTGCGAACTCGATTGAATCTATATGAGAACCATTAAGAGAGCCATTAAGCAAGAGAGTAGGACGACAATTTACCTTGTAAGCCACATGCACTACTACATGTGAGGGTGTTTTAAGACAATAGTTAAGACAATTTTACAGTGAATTGTCTTAAATAGAGACAAAAAGAAAATTGTGTATTGTCTTAAATATTGTCTTTAAGCGGGTGTCTCAAATTTAATGTCTCAAAATTAATGTCTCAAACAATTGTCTCAAAATTACTCTCTCAAACAATTGTCTCTATAAAGACAATATAGAACACATATTATTATTGTCTCTATAAAGACATAGGCATTATTGTCTCTCTAGAGACAATTTCATTTGTCTACAATTTGTCTCTGTAGAGACACTTTCATTTTTGTCTTTGTAGAGACAATAACATTTGTTTCTTTATGGATAACAGCTGAGATCAAAAATGTATTGTCTCTATAGAGACTATATGTCCATAATTCAAACTATTGTCTCTCTAGAGACGATATGAAAAAATATTTTAAAAAAATAAACAAATCATTTTAAATGTTATTTTAAGGTGGTTTCAACATTTCAAGTTTCCAAATAGTGATTTTAATTACCTTAAAATCTGTTTTTTATGGAAAGAAAAAATAAATTCCATTTTTTTTAAAGCTAACAGCAGTCATTTTAAATCTAAGTGAATAAACAATTTCCCAAAACTTAACAATTCTAGAAAGCAACCTTGAAAATAATAAGGCATCACACTTATATTCGCTGAAAATAAATTCATGCCATTGAATTTGAACATACAAGATCCTCATAATTTGGAACTTCATTTCATGACTATTATGAGGTAAAAGAAAAATGTACAATATTTCTCCATCTTACAAAGAGAGTTTAATCTCTGACATAAATCGAAAAGGTTGAATCACATTAAATGCTGGAAAAATAAATTCATATCCAGTGGTTAGCTCCACCATTTCAACACCTTTGTATAATTGGAATTGGCTTCCTTGATAACAAAAAATAGCAAAAATGTATATGCATCCGAATGTACAATTGATTGCCCAATTTACACTTAATTCCAGTGTTGTCATAAGGATGTTCTGTTGACAGAGAATTATCCACATATATTCTAGTTTTCTTACATTTGGGAGAGGAAAGGAATCAGGCTTGGTCTGATTCTTGTCCAAATCTGGGTGCTGCTGCACATTGTCTCTAGATACTTTATATTTAGAATTGGCCACCATACGACTTGAGCTGCTCAACTTATGTCCCTGCTCCGTGACAACCTGAATTTGAGTATTCCTTTCCAATTCCCCCCTCTTTCACTTTTTCTGGCTCACAGAAAGCACTGATATCCCTCGCATTCATTCATATCTATGAAATATAGGATTTCAATATCTCAACAACCTTTAAATCTAATGTAGGGATGAAAACCATCTTCATTTCTGGTTGCTCTGGACTGTCAAAACAAAATGCCAAACAAGCTGCAATGCTTAAACAGTTCAAATGACTCGTTAATAATGCTAAATTTATTGAAATATGTTTTACAGACCTCCTCCTGCGATGTGATTTGAGCAGGATGTGTTGTACATATTGTTACATAGGGAAAACCAACCCCCAGTTCCCAGGGAAGTGAATAAGTTGGCAGGTCTGACCTCCAACACCCTTGCATAGAGAGCAGTGTGCAGTTGCCCGAAGAGTGCCAATTCCCAATTCCCCACTGTTTAATTCAACAAAACTGAACTCTCATCCTCCAAACTATCAAGAGTACTTTCCCATTGTTCCTTGAGAGTTTCCATTTCGTTCTCAACAGCATCTTCAAACTGCACTCTCATCCTCCAAACAAATGTTTAAGAGTACCTTCCCACTGTTCCTTGAAAGTTTCCATTTCGTTCTCAACAGCATCTTCTAACTGCACAAAATACATAATCTGTCTAGTTTCAATATGCATAAACATAAGCAACAAACTCTCAAAAAGGACAACATAGGTAAAGGAGGCTCTTACATTTTTGCCCGTTAATGACTCCGATAACTCAGACCCAACATCCCTTTCAACATGGAAAAGTGTTTCTTCCTCTAATGATTCTTGAGCTTCCGCTGCCTAAAATATTGAAGATTACATATCTATGTAACTTTAAGATGGGAGGGCCTTTTCATATTGAAAAAAATCACTACACCAAAGGAACTGATGAACTCATTATACAAGCAAATATCTTTGCAGCTCGACCAACAAAATTTATTTTACCTAAATCTCAAGACTACAAATCTTGCAAGGCCATGATTAAATGAATCAGGGGCAGCGCAGCAAGCATACCTTGCTTTCAACCTGTAAAAATTCATCAATCAGATATTGAACCTCTGCATCTGTTAGACGCATCTGCAAAGAGAAGTGAAACCAATGTCACATGACCGAGTGGAATTATAAAATTAGAAGTATACTCAGGTTTCTGGAAAAAATTCAAATTAAAATTAGCCTAAGTCAGATTATTAAATCTAGAGGATCTGCTAAAGGTCACAAGTGATAAATATTAGAATGAGGCGAGCCAGTCTCTTAAGCAAATATCTTGACAATACCCCCATCAAAACAAACTGGTCAAGAATATTTCCACAAAATAGAGTCCAAGTTCATAATTACTAAACCATTGATTGGGGTTTGTCGTTAAACGAAGTTATAATCTGCATACTTTCGCCTAGCCAGTTTACAAATATACTCCAGGTTACAAGCTAAGGTGGGACTTCTAAGTTTCTTCAATTCCATCACAAGGAGGAAAACTGGTTAAAAATATATAAACGATATTATAAGCAACCATATATTACCCAAGTGTATAAACCTAACAAGAAATCTCATTTATTGTTTATTGTGTGATGTGAGGATCAGCAGTAGCACCGATGCCTTACCTTTCTCTACTAGCTATGGTTTTCATCTGGAAGTGTACCAGCATCTGCATCACATCCCTGCATATTATTAATAGGAGGCAGAATGCATTGTACAATCATTGCCCGAACAAATTGGCTGGCTCCCTTTCATCAATCTCTATGGCATCATATAAAGTTGTCCAACCGTGTAAAAGATTAATTTTGAATCATATTCAAACTCTTTCAAGGATAAAATGGAAGTAGAGAAACCACTTCCAATTTGCATTTTTCCCAAACATTCTTGGTTTAATACCTGGAGGAGACAATGGATATGGGTGACGAACGATCTCTAGCAAAGGATAGATGTGGCAGTGGTGCAGTATACTAAAAACGTTTTCCCAAACATTATTGGTATAAAACCTGGAGGAAACAATGGATATGGGTGCTGATCCACCTCTAGCAATGGATGGATGTGGCAGTTGTGCAGTACTGAGTATACTAAGAAGCTGGAAGGGAGAAGGCACGAATACATGAAAAGGCTAAAAAGTTGATGAATATTGCATAGAAGGATTCCACATTGACTGCAAATGGCTGATAGGTGTATTCAACCCCAGCAATTGTGTCGTCCTTGTGTTGTTGTAACAGGTAGTATAAGTTTATCTTCTTGTTTCTGCATTGCTGATGGCAAGGAGTTTCTTTTTTAATCCAACAGCTATTGAGGAGGAGAGATTTGAGCAGATGCTTGTGGAATTCCTGAACCAAAGGCAAAATTTGTTTACAATTATATATTCATGGAAAAACAAAAAAGCGAGAAGCTAACAGAGTCAAAAATACCTATTGGACAAATAGATGGCTGTTGCGAATCCTTTTTACGGGTCCAATGCCAACTGGTCGCACAGTTAATTGATCTACCTTCAAAATATAAGTAATTTCAATATCGAAAACTCCCTTGGAAGCCGACAACTAATATCCTTTGCAGACAAGATTGACTCACATATTTGCTTTCGAGGATTGTTTCTGAGGATTTTGGTAGATCCTTGCAAGCATAGAACCCAACACAACTACGAGCCTCTAGGAGATGGCATCCTTTGCAGACAAGATTGGCTCACATCATTGTTTCTGAGGATTTTGGTAGATCCTTGCAAGCATAGAACCCAACACAAGTTGCCTCTGCGAGATAAAAGAAAAAGACAAACCCTCATTCTATAGCACCTTTCGATTGACATGATGCTGCAAACCATTGATGAAATAGAAAATAGGCAAAGTTAATACTGAAATTGTGCCTAATCATGAACAAAGAGAGCAAAATATAGACTCCCAAGTATTACTCTGAACCAAAGCTAAACAGATTCATTGACAAACACCCAGAAATTCCACCAATTAAATTAGCAGTCGCAGAAAATTCAATTTTGTAGTGTAGCACTCCTAGAGAATATATCAGGGATAAAACCACATTTAGCAAGACTACCTCATTGTGCATTACAGAAAGAAGTTGTAATATTCCATTATATTGTTTACTCCTGATTCCACCACAAGATTAGAGATTTCTTGAAAATATAGTGTTGCTTTTATTTACTCAACCATGGATCCTTCGTTATCTCAAGTCGAGATAGAAGCCCCAACTACACTCAGTTCTATTGCAGAAAGATGCGGTTCTTACCGTGAAGCCAGTAGTAGCAGTAGTACTATTACTATAAATGAACCTTAGGCATCCCCTGACTGGAAAATCCCTCTTGTAATGGCCAGTGATGTTTATAACATGCCTTTGTATAGATACTTTGCTTCTACCCAGATACGACAATCCTATGTCGATATCTCTTTCTCTACCCAAGACAAACCCACCCAGATCCCTCTACTAGATAGAGCTCAAATAGATTGGGTTAAAAGGAAAGGGTTTAAATATTGTCATCTTGGATCCATACGGTTTGGTCTGAATCCCCTTGTTCGACCTTACCTGGACATAAAGTCCTTGTGCATAGTCGTGGATACTAGGCACAATCAGTTTGCAAATGCAGTCATAGGTGGCTTTGCTAGCCCCCTTCATAATGGACCTGCTTTTGGGACAGTCTATCCCAAATATTCTGTGTCGTTAGATGATCCATTCATCTATAACCTGCTACAAGCTTACATCCACCCTCAAGGGTTTGACATGGCTGAA
This sequence comes from Pinus albicaulis, assembly GCA_034641835.2. Classification (NCBI taxonomy): domain Eukaryota; kingdom Viridiplantae; phylum Streptophyta; class Pinopsida; order Pinales; family Pinaceae; genus Pinus; species Pinus albicaulis. The sequence goes on along the minus strand of CM076579.1, from coordinate 1,498,056,337 downwards.
ACTTCGAAGATTATTCAGCTGAAAACCCTATGCATTGTCAGGTTTGGCAATGACATTCTCCCACCTTTGCAAAAGGCTGTGCGGGAAACTAGGCCACAGAATTGCCAGGTGTCTGAAGGAGACACTAGTACTGATGTAGTTCCCATCACTTTTGATTGGACTGGCATCCAGTACCCTACCAACTGGGAAGACAGCTACACAAGGTATAAAGGAGTCACCCAGTCTGGTCGTCCGCCAATCCAGCCACTAAAGCCTATCAACTTTAGCCATATCACGGAGTCTTTGCAGACTCAGCCTGACGTTTTGGCTCGAATTCGCCAGCTTCCAAGTGAAGTTGATGTATCATCTGGCTCTGCTCCAGGTGCTACACTGGTTCGTGAAAATCGTGGTCAACACTCACAGTGTCCAGCCTGCCATCAGCTGATCCATCAACTGGGGAAGGAACCCCTGCAGACTACACCACACCAGCAGAGTACTGAACTCTCTGCAACTCCATCCACATCCTCTCTATTCCAGATTCTAATGTACAATCTTCTCCCTAGGGAAGAAACTGGAAAAACTGTCAAGGTAACTACTGCAGATGAAAGTTACATACCAAGCAGAAATCTGCCTTATGTTCCATTCAGACAGTTTGATGATGATGGACAAAATCATTTGAGCGGTGTTTGTAACAGAAAGAAGCACGATGCAATGACAAAGTAACACAGCAGCAACACTAAACCCTTCATGTAGTTTGATGTTCCATCCTGTACAAAAATTAATTACATGATATAAATAAAAGCAGAGTAAACATATTATTTAAATACCATAACAAAAAATAAGCATACAACCATCTTACCCTTTGGATTATTTACAAATCAAGGGTAAGATGAATCAGGCGAGTGTATATTCCTATATTTTCACTAAGGGCAAACGATGAAGGAAATAAATTTCTAGTATATAATATGCATTGCTATAGGGTATCATCCACATGGTAATGCTGACGAGACCATACTTGTAAGATATATGCTGTTATTAGTACAGTGGCAAATAGAGCAACAGTTTCCAGGATATGAAAATCCAAGTCCATGGGTTTTCCCATAATCCAGGCTAGAGCAATTATAAAGGGGATCTGCAAAGACAAGCAATTGATATTCAAGATCTGTTCAATAAAGACATGAATACTACCAAGATCAATTCCTCTATATGCAGATCATACCACAAACATGGCAATCTGTGTGGCAGAACCCATAGCCACAGCCAAGGATATATCCTGCATCAGAAGGAGATGTATTAAAACCTTCAAATTTCAAAATAATAAGGAAAATAAGGAAAAAACATGACATCTTTGTCATGTGACAAATAAAGAAGCAGCACTAACAGGTTGTTAAGGTTACCTGTTTAATATTACACACCCCACTAACAAAAATATTTTAGCCTATAACTTTGGTACTCACAAGTTTGTTTTTTAGAGCGAATAATACGGCGCCAGCGTGCTCGGCTGCATTGCCTACGATCGGTAACAATATTATACTGATAAAGTTCACAGATATTTCCCATGATTCCGCCACGTCCTGATCCAAATATCAATCTTAACGAACAAGTAGAATATAAATTCGGTAAAATTAGTTTAACCTTTGAAAGGAATTAATATTCACCTCAATGGTCTCGACAATATACTGAGAAAGCAGGGAGATAATAACAGTCAGAGTGCAGAGCCAGACAATAGAACTTATGCATCCTATGGATGGTTCTTCCTCATCTTCTTCACATTTTGTTTCCTGTAACACAAGTATAATGTTAATGATTGTATGGTGCCAATGAAGCACCAGGACCTGTGCCAATGTTATAGTTACAATTTATTAAGTAATTTGTACCTGGCCTTCTTCAAACAGTTGCCTGTGTGTCCTTAATTGGAAGAACAAATATGCAGCATAAGCTATCAGCATGATGATGCTGCTGACTCTAGATAGTTGTAATGTTGATACAATTGCTTCACTATATGCCATAGATTGTTTAAGAGCCAAGGGTAGCATGAGACAGAGTGAAGCCATCATAAGAAGACTGGAGTTTATTCCAGAAACAACCTACATCATATAGCAATATAACACCCATGGTTAGCCCCTCCATGAATAAATATCTAGAGTAGTTCGGACTTGATTTAGTTATTAAACAAAAACTAAAAAAATATCACTTGCCTTGTCAAACTGTTGTTCTTTTTTCAGGTTGGCTATTCCTCCACAAAAAAGAGATGTGCCAAGCACCAGAAGTAGATTGGAAAGAACAGACCCCAACAGAGAATACTTGACCACATTGGTCTTGCCATGGCAAAGTGCAAACACTGCAATGAGCATCTTTGTTGCATTTCCACACGTGGCATTGAGCAGCCCGCCAACTGTAGGATAATGAACAATAGAATTGCATCAGTTACTTAGAAATGTCAAACACTTTCTCAAATATAACAATTAGTCTGATATCTGGCATCCACAAATATGAGTACATAGTTCATATATATATAAACATCCCACCTGTTGGTCCAGTGCAGAATGAAATTTGTCTGCAACAATTTACAACAAAATATCAGACTGTAGAACCAGCAAAAACATAATATTTTATGAAGTCACTGACCATAATTCCAAGTGTATAAACAATTGCAATACAAGGTGTGCTTGTGGGACCGGAAATAGAGTATAGAATACACGTAACTTAGGTATATATGCCATGCAAATTTTCAGTTACTCGGTGAAAAAGCCTAGACGTTCAGCAAGAGGTGCTAGACCAAGCAAACTTATGATGAACACCCAAACCTGCAAACAAAAGGCATTGCACTTGTTGAGATCTAGAGATAGTTATATATATATATATATATATATGAGAGAGAGAGACATACATCCTACTTACATTTCCTAGTTGAAGTCTGTCTGCTGCAATAGCCAAAGGCACTAGAGGAAACAAGAAGCTTAATTTGGTTCCCAGAATGACTTCATAGAGATTACATAAGAGCAATCTCAGCCATTTGTATCTAACTATCAAGCACAGTTGCTTCTGGCTTGCTCGTCTCAGAGAAGAAGACGAACGATTGTGGGCCAATTCTATGTCTTTTTGCTCATGGATCTCCTTGCCTGCGGCTTTTGAATCAATTGATGGACTTCCAATAGCTTGGGGAGACATTATGGCGAGACTAAAACTTGGACTGAATCAATTCTAGAATGAACAATACAGTTGTTCTACTTGAAATCAAAATAATAAATTATTTCTAGATCATATCACTTGATAGTAAGGCCAGGCATTAAATTGTAGAGCTGAGCTCAACAAACGAACATAAAAAACCTCTCTTCTCGTATATTATATTTGTTGCAGTAACCAGAGAAAGTATTGAGTGAATCCGAATGAGCAGCATGCCCATATTTATAGGTAATCTTGAATATAATCTGTGGTGGAAAGTGTCTCTTGATCGTTACGGAATCTTTATTTTTCAAAATCATCGTGGGACCCAAGGCTCATATTTGTGGACACGCATATTGTTTGTCCGTCACACATTGTAATCCAAAGATCTGCATCTATCCAACATGATCATTTCTTTTTCCCTACAAGCGTATTTTGGGGTTGTTTATTTTTAAATAAGTTAAATTATTTTTACATTCAAAATTTAAATGTAAGGTTAATTTAAATGATTTTGATAATATCTGTTCCCTGGAGGGAAGAGAGTGGGGATGAAAAGCAGATAAAGCTACAGTCCCACAGGATGCAGACATAGACACAGATGGAGCACTGAAACCTTGCTTCCAGTGGCAGTGAGAAAGGACTGTAAATCTGTGAAATACTCTGTACCATCACTCTCTATGAATCAATCAACATTTTTTCACTCTACAGTAGATTTTATAGTTCGTGTTCTTATTTGCTGCTCCTTATTTCTGTAGCATAGTACATTGAAAATTAAATAAATTAAAAAATGACAGTTCCATGTTTCTGGACTTCTCCATAGACCTGTTAGCTGTTTGAATTTTGTGATGTAATCTCCACTTACAATTTATCAAACCATCATATAATCTTGTTATTAGCTCGGATTTCTTGCTGTTATAATATTAAAACGTGTCCCTTCACTGCATCCCAGGGTCACCCTTTCAAATGTAGTGCAACAGGACAATGTTGTCATTACGTTTTAAAGGAAGAAAACTGAGCTTGATATCACATTGAGCTTCTATAAATATAGAACTCTTACTCAAAAGCATTCAATGCATTATCAATGCTAGGACTCTGTTATTCCTAGTGTTGCTATAAAGTACAGAGTATTAATTTCTTACTCCAGTGATAATTTCTGTCTTGTATTTTTCATATGCACAGTTTTGTTCTCTTCGTCTGTGGGTGCTACCACCACTATAACAGTGGGAGCAGGCATGTCTGGTACTTAATACCTTATCCAGTCTTCACAGGTAATTAAGTATATGCTTCAGAGTAGGTTCTGATCTTTTTGTTTGCAGGAATAATGGCAACAAAGACCTTATCTGACAATGGAGTCAAGGACTTTGTAATACTAGAAGCAACCAATTGGATTTAAACTGTAAACAATGGAAATGAAATGGGCAGAGGGAATTTAAAATATACCCCACTTGGTAGAACTGCACTGAGGAAAAAATGACTCATATGAAGAAGAGTATAACTAGCAATTGCACCAAGAGGCGCAAAGGAACGCCGGGGCGGTAGATATGTAAGGGAAGTAATTTAATGAAAATAAAAAGTTTGTGAGCAGCTGGTGGATAGAGGAGTATAAGGAGTTATTTTCTCTGTGGTCAAAGGAGGCAAAGGACCTGCCAGGTGTCAAGACAGTGAACTAAAAGGACTGTTGTGTAAGGGCATCTTCAGCAAGTAAGCCAAGTTTTGTTCTTGGTCTTTTGGGTAGATTGATGGTCAAAAGAAGTTGACCTCAAGCCCTAGTTGTCTTGTATCAGGGCTTTGTAAGGGCCATGATCCCTGGTACAAGAGCCCTATGTTTGTTTTATAAATGAGGAATAAAAACAAGTTTTGGGTCACTTATATTTCTGTTTACTTTGTTGATTCACTGTTGTTACATTTTCACTGCGCAAAGTGCTTGATGTTGTGTATTACAGTATGTTTATGATCGTGATTAGAAATAAACCTGATCTGAAGTACTAAGAAAAACCAACAATGAAACAAGGCAACATGACCAAAGAGTTGTAATATGCAATTCACAATTCAAACTTTAACTCTCATTTATAATGTTTACAAAATAGGCCACAATAAAGACAAATAATTCTAAGTTCTCAAATCTCGATTCTAAACTGAAAAAGTCTGACAAATAATTTTAAGTTCTCAATATTCTAAATCGAAAAAGAAAAAGAAAAAAGACACAATTCTACTATTCACTAAGCTTTCTTAAGCCTTTTTCCATGAGCGATTTCTAATTTCTTCTTCCATGGTCTAGTAGCAACAACAATTGTTCCAGGAGCATAGGGAATTCTTTCTGGAGCACACGAAATGTCCTCGGAGAGCAATTCACTCTAAAGCTAGCTTCAAGAGTAAGAGCACTGGGGGGGAGGGAAGCCTTCCAGTAGCTACAGTTCATAGCTGGAGATTGAGAAGTTTAAATCACCATCCTTCATGGTGCAATTAGTGAACCATCGTCTAAATAGCATTAATTGCTTAAAGATTTGCATATTGAAGATTGACTACCTTGAAAAAGCTGTTTGCTAACAATGACATTAAGTCACATTTTGTGCCATGGTTGATACAGGTGTGGTGGGAGAGACACTAAAAACACCATGCAAGTAAACTCAAAAATTCTAAATGAAATCTGTAGAAAACACATATAATAATTGGATGAATTGAACTATGCTTACATAATTGGATAAATAGCAGTATTCAAGATATTAGAAAGAAAATCGATTACTGCATTCATGACTTTCAGTGAAAGTAGCAATGATGAAGAATGGAGAATAGATATTGATATGAAAAATACCTTGACTTCCTCATAAAGCTTTTTCTCCCATGCATATATTTTGTCTAAAGTTGATGCATGGCTACCAGAAACCATGCCAGTATCATCATCAAGATCATTGTTATAGGCATCAACGTACTTCTTTGGTTTCAAGGAATGCGGTTGCTTTGATGATGAAGGTTCAGATGACTTAGCTCGATGCCAAGTAATTGCATTCAAGACCGTGGCAGAAAGTGCTGCATCGATATGTGTGAGACATCAAATAGCTGAAAATTTTTAATAACCATTGTTCCATATAATTTGTATTTCTCTGTTTACAGGGTTCAGATTTCAAATACATATTATCCTTTACATATGACGTCTAAATTGGACAAGAAAATCAACATATACTTATCCATTTACAGGGTACTGAATTCAGATGTATATTGTCGATCCAATGTGAAGTCTAAATTGAACAAGAAAACCAACATTTCCTCCTATACTGGAATAAAATTCCTTTACGTCCTATACAACTATAGAAAAAGTAGACAAATGATATTTTTAATTCACATCCTCCACTCTATTTAAATTGACATGATATTGTATTCAAAGAAAGACTTAAAAAAAAAAAACTCAGCATAACACTACTAATATAACCAGAAATCAAGCTTCTGTGCTTAACTGCAAAATTGCACCGTTCGTTAGCCTGACGAGTAATATTCCACGAAAAATTGAATCCCCGGACAACAACAATATTTTGCATGATTTAGCACACTCTGAGAAAATTGCAAGTGTCGTATGAATCATGAATTGGGTAGTAACAAGCATTATTTACAGCTGGCCACTGGGGAATGAACAGGTTGTGAAAAGTCAAGTATTTATAATTTCAAACCAAAACTAGTTATTACAAAATATGAACACATGCAGCAAGCCTTTTGTTAAAACATCCAATAAAGGAAGTGGAAAAGCATACCTTTAAGTAAACTATATCTTTGACGATAAGGAACTCTGTTTGTCTCAAGCATCTTGGAAACCTCCTTGCGAGAATCTTGCGCCCTTTTAAACTGATCTTCAATCTCTTTTATAACTTCGACTAAATCCCTAGTTCTTTGAGTAACAAAAGGAGCTTGATCATTGTTTCCACCTGAAGGTGCTCCACTCTCCACTGCTGCCTCGTCAACTGGAAAAGCCCCACTTTGCCCTTTGTTCTTTTCTCTATCCTCATCCTCCCCGGTATTGCTAGGAACTTTCTCTTCTACAGATTCCTCGGGCTCAGGGTGGGCAACAGAACGCATACTAGTCTCTGCCACAGGATCCGCAGACCGAGTGTCAGTAGCTTGACTTTTCCTTGCTGCCTTTATATCTCTCTGTAGTTATGTCTTTGTATCCTCTCCCTGATCTTCATCTTCCAAATCAGGAATTCCCTCTTCCTCGCTCACCCGACTTGAATCACGACTGCTTCCTTCAGATGCTGATCTCGGTTTGCTTTGATTGTAAAAAGGATACATGTTCTCGACCGAAATGAATGGATTGAAAAAGTCACATGCTTGGTTACCGGAAGGAGGAGGAGGTGGAAGGGGATGATTTGGACTGTATAAAGGCCGCGGCGGAGAAGCCGGAGCAGGAGCTAAAGGCATAGGATTGCCAAAAAAACTATCCATATGAGAAGCACCTGAAAAATCCCATGTCGCTCTCTCTGGAGAGCGTGCCCTCTCCTCATAGGTCCTGGAAGGCATACCGCCAGATCTCAAATAGTCCATACGAGGCGGGCTTGTATACGTTGAAGGAGATTCCCAATGCTCATAGTCTTGCAGTGGAGATGCAGGACTTGCTGCAGGAGATGCCGAGTGTGAATGTGAATGATGGGAATGTGAATCCGAATGTGAATGCGAGTGATGGGAATGAGAATCCGAATGCAGATGCAAAGAGGAGGTAGTCGAAGATTTATCGGGGCCAGCGACGGGCTCTGAAGATTACTTCTCAGAAGAGCTAATTACAGGCGACGGAGGGACCGAGGACGACAACAGCTGCGTCTCCCCTTGAGCAAAAACCCTGAGGGCTTCTCCAATGCCACCTAGAGCTTGAAGGTATTCTACATGAGCTGCAGCCAGCGCATACCTCTGGTCCACCGCCTGCTTAATAAAATGCTTCCTCTCCTTACACATCGACACTACTGGCTCGTCGTCTGCTTTTGACATAGAACAACCCATTTGCATCCTCCTCCTAAACCCTTCCCCGAAATCCCAATCCCCAAAAACCCTATTTCACCTCCAAATTCAAATCATTGTCGTCATTTCTGTCCACTGAAAACACGGGTCTCTCGCGCAAAACCTCTGCATATCCCACATATGGGTATATTCCCAAAAACCCTCCTTTTACAAGCTAATTCGCAGGGGCAAAGCTTAGCGCACTCAAGACCTTAAGAGCTCAACCACCAGATTCAGCCTACTCTCCAATCGGTTTAGCAGGAACAGGACAAAATCAACAAATGATCTACACGCGCTCAGATGAGATATACCTGATAACTTCATGTTGACAAAGGCAATGGCCGCGGATTAAGCTCTGGATTCCGAACATACCCTGATTTTTCTTCGAATCAAATTTTTAATACCGAGATATACGACAGACCTGATAACTATATTCAATGTGAAACCAACTCTGCCACGGAATATGTGTTTTGGATTTGATTGTAAAGAGGGTCGATTGCAACATTATTATATTAAAATATTTCAATGCCAACACCGATGGGCCGCCATGTCAAGTTTTATTTCAATGTTTTTGATAATAAAGTGTCAAAGGTTTACTTAAGAGCTAGTAGCAATAAGGATTAATTCGATTAGTTAATTCTTTTGCAAAAGAATTCATAGTTCATAGTGCTCGTGATACAAAATTTTATTGATTCTTTTAGGATTACTAGTTGGTATTTTAGTTTCTAGTTACTATTGTGTTTTATTTGAAGACAAAGAAAGGAAGTAAATATATGGTACATAAATGTACCAGTCACTCTTACAACTTTTAATACATTGGTGAGTGAGAGAAAATATTCTTTGAAAAATGAAATGAACAATAGTTCATTTACTAAGTAATAGACACATATTAATAATATATAAGATATATATGATAAATATAAGGGAGCCATTTGTAACACCCAATCTCTAACTATTTTATGTTATGATTAGTTATTATCCTACCTACTAGAAGATTGATTGCTTGGTAATTTCTTGTTGGTATTATTACCATACATACAAGGTATCTGTATGTTATCTACATATACATAACTCATATGGATATGTTAGTATTATATGGTTTATTATGCTAAAGCATTGATTAATGATTAAGCTTATGATTAGCATTAATATTGATTAAGCTTGATAATTTTTTTAACTATAGCCTTATGAATAATTTAATATCAAATTAATTTTGGCCCTCTCATGACTCTTTTACTTTGATTAAATAACTAAAATCACTTGATTATTTATCATGTATTAATTCTTATTGTTTGGGTTTGTTGAAGTTTTGGGGAGCGAGGAGAGGAATAAAGTTGAAAGAGTTTGGATACTAAAGATTCTCTAAGGAGGCTAAGAGAGGTGTTAGCTACTTGATGATCTGAGCACGTGGTTTGAAAACACTATGGGTGGAAATTAGGGCTTGGGCACAGAGGGTAAATGAATTTGGGGAGGTTCCCTAGGGCTAGGATGTTGGAAAGGTTGTTCCTAGTTGGTTGGGTCACAAATTTAGTCAGGTGGGCCATGAATCTTTGCCTCAATAGTTGCATGTACCATCGTATCTATTAATAGCATGTCGCCGCCCCAGTTTCCTTCAATATCAAGTGACATCATAATCGATGGATGTAAAGTTCAGCTGTACAGCTAACACTCTCAACACTCTGGTTTTGGACCATTCCTCTATTCTCCCAAGCTTGGTTCCAGACCGAGGAACCTTTGAGGTTTCCAGAGAGCCTGATTAGAGACTTCAGGTTGTGAGATGGGGCATATTTTTCCTTCCAGAGTGCTGCCCAAGAGGTGTTGGGGCTAGTGATCCATCTCCACCAGGTTTTGGTGCCCATAACTTTTCCCAACAAGTCTGGGTCTCTGAGACCAAGCCCCCCATATTTTTTAGGTATGTATATTTTTCTGTGTCTGGGTCTGTGTCTCTTGTTGAGTTGAATGTTCTAGGATGTAATGAGGAAGAAGAGTTTTGATTTGGCTTTATTGATGGAGGTGCCAAAGGCTTTATTGATGGAGGTAAACTTCTTGATCAGCCCGATATGTCAAAAAAGTATGGATTTATTATGAAGTGATCATCTGCTATGGTTTAGGTTGTTGTTTGTATGGATGAAATACAAACATGCTAGGGAGTGTGAGGGCCAAGTGTCAGGGAAACACAAGGGAGCACTAGTTTCAAATGCATGGAAATGGAGTATCAGCCAGTTCCAAGTGTGCTAAGAAGGGAGTGACATGGTATTCTAGGAAGTGCCAAGGCATGTTAGAGTGCTAGGGAAGCATACAAAGATGTTCCAAGTGCCAAGGTGTGCCAATGTGTGCTAAGGAGTGTTAGGGAGTTCCGGGAAAACATAACAGAGCACTAGGTCAAAATGCATAAATGAATGAATAAGAGTGTGTGACAGGGAACGTTAGTGAGTTCTAGGTGTCTCGAGGAGGGAGTAACATGGAATGATAGGCAGTGTTAAGTCATGTTATAGTTTCACGGCAACATGCATCCAAGATGTGCCAGGTGCCAAGGTGTGCCAACATGCGCTAGGAAGTGTTAAGGATTGTCAGGGAAACACAAGGGAGCATTTACGTTGAATTGCCAACATATATGGCTAGGAGCATTTAAAAAATGTAAGGCTAATTTGACTTCGTGAAGAAAAGAAACCATGCATATATGGCTAGGTTGAATTGGATCATGTGGAGTTTCCAAGAAGAGGCTCACACGCAAGGTGTGGGAATAAAGGTTTATTTTCTCTAAAATAGTATGATGCATAAAGAGGCTAAAATAAAAAAGGATAAGGTGTATAAATGATCATTGGATGAGCCTTTACCACGATATATCTCCCAAACCTTAGTCTCTTATAGTATTTCTCTCAAAAAACAATTCATGGAAAGTCACCCTGGATTCTCCAAAAGCTCATACTTTACTTTGTTAAAAACGTGTCCCTTCACTGCATCCCAGGGGTTAGGGGTTAAGGGGTTAAGGGGTTAAAGGTTAAGGGGTTAGATGTTTAGGTTGTTAAATGGGTTAGGGGTTTAAAGGTTTAGGGGGTTAGGGGATCTAGCAGTGAAGGATTTTAGCAGTTAAGGGTTAAAGGGGTTAGGGGTTAGGTTTTGGGGGTTAAATGTGTTAGGTTTTTAGGGGTTTAAGGGGTTAAATGGGTTAGGGTCAGGAATTAGGGTTTAAGGGGTTAGGGGTTAAAGGTTTAGAGGTTTAGGGTTTGGGGGGTTAAATGGGTTAGGGGTTTAGGGTTTAGGGGGTTAAATGGGTGAGGGGTTATAGCCATTTATTAGGTGAACAAGGCATAATATAGTTGTAGTAACCATAACTTGGTCAAGTTGTTATAGTCAAGGCAAGACTTGGTTGGGATCCGAAGTTCCAAAAAAGTAAGGGTAATTGTGAGGGCATGAGAACTAAGGAGTGTCAGTGTGTGTCAAGGAATGAAAAGGCATGCTAACACATGCTAGAAAGTGGCAATGGATGTTGAGGAGTGTTAGGGAGTGCTAGGACATTGCAAGGGAGAACTAGGTCAAAATGCATGGAAATGAACAAATATAAAACAGATGGCTCATTTGAAAAGAATAAATTTAGGATTGTGGCAAAATTTTTTACACAAAAAGAAGGGGTCTATTATGAGAATACTCTTTTCCCCCATAGCAAAATGGGATACCATATGGACATTCTTTGCCCTATAAACTCAAAAAGTTGGAAATTCCATCAAATGAATGTAAAAACTGCTTTCTTGAATGGAGATATGAAAGAGAATGTTTTTGTGTCCCAACCAGAGGGATTTTTTGTGAAGGGTTAGGAACATAAAGCATGCAAGCAGTAAAATCCTTGTATGGCCTCAAGAAAGCACCACGAGCCTGGTATAATAAGGGGTTAGGGGAATATGGGCTTAGGGGTTAGAGGTTTAGGGTTTAGGGGAATAATGTGTTAGTGGTTAAGGGGTTAGGGATTGGGGGCTTAAGGGTTAGCGGATTTAGGCGCATTTAGGGGTTAGGGGCATAATGAGTTAGTATTTAAGGGATTAGGGATTCGGGTTAGGGAATAATGAGTTAGTGGTTAAGGGGTTATGGATTGGGGGGATAGGGGTTAGGGGATTTAGGCACATTTAGGGGTTAGGGGAATAATGAGTTAGTGGTTAAGGGATTAGGGATTGGGGGCTTAGAGGTTAGGGGATTTAGGCGCAGTTAGGGGTTAGGTGAATAATGAGCTAGTGGTTAAGGGATTAGGGATTAGGGACTTAGGGGATTTAGAAGTTAAGGATTTTAGGGGTTAGGGGTGAGGGGTTAATGGTTTAATGGTTAAGCGTTAACAGTTTAGGGGTTAAGGGGTTAGGGATTTAGGTGTTAGTGGTTTAGGGGTTTAAGGGTTAAGGGGTTAGGGATTTAGGTGTTAGTGGTTTAGGGGTTTAAGGGTTTAGAGGTTAAATGGGTTAGTAAGTTGGGAATTAGGGCTTTGAAGTTAGATGTTTAGGGTTTACGCAGGTTAAATGGGTTTAGGGGGTTAGGGGATTTAGCAGTTAAGGATTTTAGGGGTTAGGGGTTAAGGGGTTAAGGGGTTATATGTTTAGGTTGTTAAATGGGTTAGGGATTTAAAGGTTTAGGGGGTTAGGGGATTTAGTAGTTAAGGATTTTAGCGGTTAGGGGTTAAAGGGGTTAGGGGTTAGGTTTTGGGGGTTAGGGTTTGGGGGTTAAATGGGTTAGGTTTTTAGGGGTTTAATGGGTTAAATGGGTTAGGGTCAGGAATTAGGGTTTAAGGGGTTAGGGGTTAAAGGTTTAGAGGTTTAGGGTTTAAGGGGTTAAATGGGTTAGGGGTTTAGGGTTTAGGGGGTTAAATGGGTGAGGGGTTATAGCCATTTATTAGGTGAACAAGCAATAATATAGTTGTAGTAACAATAACTTGGTCAAGTTGTTATAGTCAAGGCAAGACTTGGTTGGGATCCCAAGTTCCAAAAAATTAAGGGTAATTGTGAGGGCATGAGAACTAAGGAGTGTCAGTGTGTGCCAAGGAATGAAAAGGCATGCTAACACATGCTAGAAAGTGTCAATGGATGTTGAGGAGTGCTAGGGAGTGCCAGGACATTGCAAGGGAGAACTAGGTCAAAATGCATGGAAATGAACGAATAAGAGTGTGTGCCAAGTAGTGTCAATGAAATCCAAGTGTCTCAAGTATAAAGTGTGTTAGGGGAAGGCCATAATAAGACTTTTAGGAGGTAAGCCTATGGTTACATAAAGGGTTGCACAAATTAGTTTCAGACAAAGGGAAACTTTGGGTTGGGCACAACATTTATTTTCCAATGACTTGGTTGGGTTCCCAAGTCGCAAAAAAAAGTAAGGTTATCTATGACGGCATGAAAGATAAGGAATACCAAGGTGTGTTAGGGAATTCTTAGAAGTACTAACACATGTTAGGCAGTTCCAAGGCATGATAGGCATGCCAAGATGTGGCAGGTGCTAGGGTGTGGCATGAATACATGCTAGGGAGTGTGAGGGCCAAGTGTCAAGGAAACACAAGGGAGGACTAGTTTAAAATTCATGGAAAATCAATCATTAAACTGGTACAAAAAAAATGATTTTATATATTCACATATGGGACAGTCACAAGATATCAGCAAAATCACATACTTATCGAAATCCTCAACCAGGAATATGCTACATTGCTTCTTAATGTGCTTTCAACTAGGTAGGCATCAATGACAATCATTACAATGGGTTAAGGGGATCTAAAAGAGAATTATGTAAGGAGTTCCTTCTAGGTAAAGTCCATTGGTATTACTATCGTTAAAGGGGGTGGCCTACAAGGATACATTGGTAGCTATTGATGCAAGAGCATAATTTCAAAATTTGTATTTGTCCTCCATAAGGTCTTAGAGATTTATAGAAGAGGAAGTTGGTTTCCTTATTGCCCTATAATTTTGTAGAATTTCTAACTTCATATTTGGGATAGGAAATTTTAGTAATTTTAGGCATAAGTTAAGATGTTTTTATTTCTATTTTTAAGGCCTCCTAGTAATTAGGAAAGTTGAGTCTTATGATTAGGATTACTTGTGGCATCCTATGTATTTTTCAAACTCCAATACACCAAGGCAAATATGTGGAGGACATTTGGGGCAAATGTGATTGTCCATCAAATGTAGGTCGGATTTGGGGAACTTGTAGCTCTTTTCCTTGGATCCTACTATTTCTTAGAGGTTGTATTTGGAGCAGTTAGCAGATAAAAGCATAATATGCCCAAGAATATTAGCATTGGAGAACCTATGGTTTGGGATAAAGGATAAGGGGTTCTAGGAGTTAATGGGTTTAAGGGTTTAGGAGCAAGGGGTTAAGGGTAAAGGGTAAAGGGTTAGGGCTTATGGGATTTGAAGGTTAGGGGGTTTAAGGGTTAGAGGTTAATGGATTAGTGGTTAAGGGATTTAGGGGTTAATATTAACCATCAAGGGCTTACATGTCAGGGGATCTAGGGGTTAAGTGCCTAAGGGTTATGTTATTTAGGTGTCAGAAGGTTAAGGGGTTAGGGGTTAATGAGTTTAGGGGTTAGGGGTTATGGGTTAAGGGTCAAGCTTTAAGAGGATATGGGATTAGGGTTTATGGGGTTCAAGGATTCTAAGTTAGTGGTTAGGGGTTAAGGGGTTAATGGCTTTGGGTTTAAGGGATCAAGGGGTTAATTTGTTATGAGTTATGGGTGTAGGGATTAAGGGATTGTGGCTTCGGGGTTAAAGGGATAGGGACTTTAGTGGTTATGGGTTAAGTGTGTATGGGTTGTGATAATGTGGCCCCTAATCCCCTTGTCACAACTATTGGGGGTTCCCCTATCAATTTCTCTCATTACCTTACCTATAGGTTACCTAGCCCCTATGCCATAAGGCCCTAAGGCTCCTTCTCATTCTCTAATGTTAGGATTGTAGATCTTAGTAAACCATGCTCAAACCTCTCACTTCTACCCATCCATGCTACCCTTATGTCCCCTCGCCCCGCTCAATACACCAAAAGACCCCCCTCCCCCAAAATTCATGAGAATTGAACATTTGGAGGCGATCATTTAACAACAACTTCACAACTACTCCATTTATAATGGTGTCTTGGAGCTATTAGATGTCATTTCATTGAGCTACAATGATAGGTGAGAGCTATGCATAGCTCACTAAAGGTGTATCAAGAGACTATTAGTCTATTGGCTATAGAATTTGACTCTTTTTTTGTAACTTAGCGAAATGGAAAAGATGTGGAGACAATCTCCATTCTTCTTCTTTCATCAGGCCATGTAAAATAAATGAAGAAAATAGTCTTAGCCCCTTGGAGAAGGAAAGTTGAGAACAATAATTAGCATGAACAAACAAAAAATCAAATGCGTTAAGCTTAGAGGGGTCTCCCTTTGTAAAAAGGCATCCATAAGCTTGTTAGAGTTAGTATGAATCTTTACTAGAGGTTGAGTAGTCTTCACATCGCCAACCACATCCAATAGAAAGGTACCAACCCCTACAATAAAAATGATGTCTCCAAATAAGGTGTAGTTAATACCAATAACATCACCTTATGAATCTATTACAATATGATTTGGAAAGTACGTTTCCATACATGTGTGAAAGAAAAAATCCATTTGGTTAGCAAAAGGAAGTCTTTTTTAAGACCTCAAAAAACCCCCTTGAAGGAGACAAGAAGGGTTTGAAACCATATAATACAAGTCGATCTATGAACCCTATTTCTGATGTTTTCTATGCATGTGTTTGTTCACTCGGTTTGACATGTGATAGAAAATATATGAAGCCTTTTTTTCCACATATCATCTTCATTAGATATCATGTTACTAAGAATGAAGTGTTTGGACTAGAGTTAAAGTTCCTATTTTAGTTTGTTGTCTTTTTTTGTCTTTTAGAGTACAAATCTTTCTGGTATATTGTGCTAAGGTAGTTTGGCTTTCAAATATTCAAGGAACATGTGAGCTAACTATATAAGAAAATATTGTAATATTTTAAATAACATGATGAACTATTTAGCACAATTTATGGTGTTGGATTGATTGAGATGCTTATTTTTGGATGGATGGATGTACATCTCTTTAGCCAATAGACAAAACTCATTAAGAATTGTTGCAAGTATGTTATTGACATGTTGAAGTGTCATTGAGACTTAGAGGTAGAAGATTTAGACTTGTATGTTTTCACCTATCCGGGTGTGATGATACCTTGTGGAGGTAAGCAAAATTTCCATTTTTTTAACTTTTGGATATATTCTATACGCTCTTGAGAGAATTTCAACCTTTTAAATAAAACTACAAACAAATGTACATTCATGCAATAATTACTAATTGATTTGGGGGCGACTCAAAAAATTGTAACATGTTGGCTTGTTGAATTTGTTAGTAAGTTAATTAGGGCTTGATAAATTTGTAAGCTTCATTGGGATTTATTGCAGTTGTATGTGTTTTAGAGAAGCGAGTTTGGAGTGGTGGTTGTGCTTTCTTTATTGAATTTGATTTCTTTGGTTCTTCTTCTTGTGCATGCCCATTGTGGTATATTCTCGTTAGTGGTTAAGGGGTTAGGGATTCGGGGCTTAAGGGTTAGGGGCATAATGAATTAGTATTTAAGGGATTAGGGATTGGGGTTAGGGGAATAATGAGTTAGTGGTTAAGGGGTTATGGATTGGGGGTTTAGGGGTTAGGAGATTTAGGTGCATCTAGGGGTTAGAGGAATAATGAGTTATTGGTTAAGGGATTAGGGATTGGGGGCTTAGGTGTTAGGGGATTTAGGCGCAATTAGGGGTTAGGTGAATAATGAGCTAATGGTTAAGGGATTAGGGATTAGGGGCTTAGGGCTTAATTAGTGGATTTAGCAGCTAAGGATTTTAGGGGTTAGGGTTGAGGGGTTAATGGGTTAATGGTTAAGCATTAACGGTTTAGGGGTTTAGGGGTTTAGGTGTTAGTGGTTTAGGGGTTTAAGGGTTTAGAGGTTTAGGGTTTAGGAGTTAAATGGGTTAGGGTTTTAGGGGTTTAGGGGGTTAAATGGGTTAGGGGTTGGGAATTAGGGCTTAAGGGCTTAGGGGTTAAGGGGTAGACGTTTAGGGTTTACGGGGTTAAATGGGTTTAGGGGTTTAAAGGTTTATGGGGTTAGGGGATTTAGCAGTTAAGGATTTTAGGGGTTAGGGGTTAGGGGTTAAGGGGTTAATGGGTTAGAGGTTAAGGGGTTAGAGGTTTAGGGGTTTAAATGGGTTAGGGGTTAAGAGGTTTAGGGGGTTAGGGGATTTAGCAGTTAAGTATTTTAGGGGTTAGGGTTTGGGGGTTAAATGGGTTAGGTTTTTATGGGTTTAGGGGGTTAAATGGGTTAGGGGTCGGGAATTAGGGTTTAAGGGGTTAGGGGTTAAGGGTTTAGGGGGTTAAATGGGTTAGGGGTTTAGCGTTTATGGGGTTAAATGGGTGAGGGGTTATAGTCATTTCTTAGGTGAACAAGGCACAATCTAGTTGTAGTAACCGTAACTTGGTCAAGTTGTTATATTCAAGGCAAGACTTGGGTGGGTTCCCAAGTTCCAAAAAAGTAAGGGTAATTGTGACGGCATGATAACTAAGGAGTGTCAATGCGTGCCAAGGAATGAAAAGGCATGCTAACACATGCCAAAAAGTGTCAATGGATGTTGAGGACTGTTAGGGAGTGCCAGGACATTGCAAGGGAGAATTAGGTCAAAATGCATGGAAATGAACGAATAAGAGTGTGTGCCAAGTAGTGTCAACGAATTCCAAGTGTCTCAAGGATAAAGTGTGTTAGGAGAAGGTTAGAATAAGACTTGTAGGAGGTAAGCTTATGGTTACATAAAGGGTTGGAAAAAGTAGTTTCAGACAAAGGGAAACTTTGGGCTGGGCACAACATCGATTTTCCAATGACTTGGTTGGGTTCCCAAGTCACAAAAAAAGCAAGGTTATCTATGACGACATGAAAGCTAAGGAATACCAAGGTGTGTCAGGGAATTCCTAGAAGTACTAAGAGATGTTAGGCAGTTCCAAGGCATGATAGGCATGCCAAGATGTGGCAGGTGCCAGGGTGTGGCATGAACACATGCTAGGGAGTGTGAGGGCCAAGTGTCAGCGAAACGCAAATGAGCACTAGTTTAAAATGCATGGAAATGAAGTATAAGCCAGTTCCAGGTTTGTTAAGAAGGGAGTGACACGGTATTCTAGGAAGTGCCAAGGCATGTTAGAGTGCTATGGAAGCATACAAAGTTGTTCCAAGTGCCGAGGTGTGCCAATGCATGCTAAGGAGTGTTAGGGAGTGCCAGGAAAAGATGACAGAGGCGCACTAGGTCAAAATTCATAAATGAATGAATAAGAGTGTGTGACAGGGAGTGTTAGCGAGTTCTAGGTGTCTCGAGGAGGGAGTGAAACGGTATGATAGGCAATACTAAGTCATGTTATAGTGTCAGGGCGACATGCATCCAAGATTTTAGATATTCACATATGAGATAGTCACAAGATGTCAAAAAAATCACATACTTATCGAAATCGTCAACCAACATATGCCACATTGCTTCTTAATGTACTTGCAACTAGGTAGACATCAAAGACAATCATTGTAATGGGTTAAGGGGATCTAAGAGAGAATTATGTAAGGAGTTCCTTCTAGCTGGTAAAGGACATTGGTATTACGTCTATTGTTAAAGGGGGTGGCCTACAAGGATACATTGGTAGCTGTTGATGCAAGAGCATAATTTCAACAACTTATTTCAAAATTTGTATTTGTCCTCCATAAGGTCTTAGAGATTTTTGGAAGAGGAAGTTGGTTTCCTTGTTGCCCTATAATTTTGTAGAATTTCTAATTTCATGTTTGGGATAGGAAATTTTAGTAATTTTAGGCATAAATTAAGATGTTTTCTTATTTTTAAGGTCTCTTAGTCATTAGGAAAGTTGAGTCTTATGATTAGGATTACTTGTGGCATCCTCTATATTTTTCAAACTCCAATACACCAAGGAAAATATGTGGAGGACATTTGGGGGAAATGTGGTTGTCCATGAAATGTAGATCGAATTTGGGGAACTTGTAGCTTTTTTTCTTGGACCCTACTAGTTCTTAGAGGTTGTATTTGGAGCAGTTAGCAGGAAAAAACATAATATGCCCAATAATATTAGTGTTGGATCAGTTATGGTTAAAACATGAGATTGAAAGTTCAAATCCCCTTGAGTTGCCAACCTAAAAATAATATTTTTTTATCTCTTTATTTATTAAATTTTTAGAATGTGGTTTAATGAAAAAATAAAAATGTAATATAAAAGAAATAAATATGACATGATTAAATTTCATGTGGTTTGAATATCGATTTTCAAAAATAAAAAAATATAATTTTATCCACCATCCACTCATGATATTTCAATGCAAACTTCCCAATGCTAATGATTTTGTCTTAATTGCTAACTATCTTAAATGGGTTTTGTCTTAATTGTCATTGTCTTAAGTCACCATTGTCTTAAATATATAGTTATGTCTTAAATATTTTTGTCTCAAAGTGCTTTTGTCTTAAATCTAAATTTTTGTCTTAAAATATTTTTGTCTCAAATTGCTTTTGTCTTAAAATATATTTGTCTCAAACTGCTTTTGTCTTAAATATAAACTTTTGTCTTAAAATATTTTTGTCTCAAATTCGTTTTGTCTTGAATATAAAATTTTGTCTTAAATTTTTTGTCTCAAATTGTTTTTGTCTTAAATATTTTTGTCTCAAATTGTTTTTGTCTTAAATAGAAAATTTTGTCTCAAATTATTTTTTTCTCACACTATTTTTGTTTTAAATTTTATATTTAAGACAATTCAATTGATATTAAATTTTAATATAAAATAGCTAAAATAAAAAGTGACTTTTTAAGACAAAAGATTTCTTTTGTCTTAAACAAATGTCTTAAAATGCCCTTGGTGTAGTAGTGACGAATTTGCAACTCTCTTAGCATCAGGACTCTAAATGTATCCTTTGAACTTAGGATCAGTGGCATATTTGCACTTGCATTTAGTCTGAAGTGTTTCAGCTTATTGCAGCAATCAACAGTTGGTTTCGGCTCACTGGGACTGAACATTGCAGCAGCGCATGGGCTTTAAGAATTCCCTCCGCCTCCATACTATACACTGGTCCCTCCCCCGATCAATCAATGTTTATTCCCATTCTCATTCCCAGTATGATAAAGCACAGTCGTCCCATCCAAGCATCCGTCCAGTTGTGTCCCCCTCCCGTTGTCCAGGCTATTCTTTCTATAGCCCAAGGCCTCTATGGATTCAAGCTGTGTGGATGAACAGAAGGCTGACGTAAGTTTCTTTCTAGCTGGTGGGAAATATTAGTTGGTTTCGGCTCACTGGGACTGAACATTGCAGCAGCGCATGGGCTCAAAGCCATTGGATCAAAAGTAATAGCTGCAGCAGCTTTTCCTTCATAGGCGCCTAGCAGCACCTGCAATTATCATCTTCAGCGTCATGATGATTGATTGCACTTTGAAAATATCAATGCAGATTAATCTCTAGGCTCTCGGTTATGGTGTTCGCATAGGCCAAGCTCGTGAATTTATAAAGCCATTAGCGCAGCAGGCAGCCATGAAAAATATCAGAGCTTTCACAAAATCACGGTATTACAGAGGCCAAGCTCATGAATTTATAGAGCTATTAGTGCAGCGGGCAGCCATGAAAAATATGAGAGCTTTCACAAAATCGTGGTATTCATCATATCTTGGAAATTTACCATATCAAAGCATAGAGGCGAAATTGATAGAAATACATGACTTTCTTCCAAGTGGAGGACTTCTCTGCCATGTGGTGGTTATCACTCTGTGGTTAGGACTCGTGGAATGTTCCCAGGTTCTTCAACACCTCGTTTATGAGAAAGTCTTATTCATTCGAGTGTTCCTTGTCAATTGACAGGCTTTATTATACATTCTCTTCGTGTTTTGTTGCCTCTAATATATAGATATATTATATGTATTATTCTAATAACACTTTCGGTTTGATATTGTTTAATGACTACGCGGTCGAAGATATTGAGTTCTATTTCCATATGAGCAATTGGATGTTACAACTGGAAGGGGCTTTTAATTCTGCACGACAATCTTTTAGTGATGATAATTGTCGAATATTTGCAGGCACAGTATCATGTTGCTACTTGCGTGCAGATTTAGTTATTTATTATCAGCGTTCTTGCTTCACTTATAGTTATAATCCAACCTAAGATCCAACAAACACCAAATTTCTGGAGTGAGACATCCATCACTTTCGCTCTCATTCATATTTACTATAAATCTAGATTGTACATTGGATGTACTCAAGAAGCAATTGATGTGAAGCCCTGAAACATATACTAAAGGGTAAGCTTGAAAATTAATTTTATTATGAATCTGAGAATTTAGTGTTAATAATAATTTAACACAAATTAAAATTTATTTTTATTATTTAAATTACCATGCTTCAGCTTTAAATATATATATCCACGGCAAAGGGATATAACACAAATTAAAATTTATTTTTATTATTTAAATTATCTCTAATTTTATGCTTCGGCTTTAAATATATATCTGCAGCAAATGAAAATGATCGTGGAAAGTAAAACGTAAATATTTTTTACTCGAAAATCTCGTTGAATATCTCGTGGGTCAGGGTTGCGGGTCAGCTACTTGCCCACTCAAGGCAGGGACTTGCTGCCCCGCAGCCCTTCTTGTTTTTTTATGATCTCGTACAACTGAGAACAACTCAGGTACATTATTTATTTAAATGATTATTGTGTGCAAGCTTGCCATTTTTGTACCATATTGACTACTTTAAAGTAAAGTTTTCATATAATTGTTGTATAAATGATTTATTGAATATATTATAATCCCCTTTTGTTACTCTCTAACGTGATAATATTTCTTGAAAATAGATTTAAATTATCGCTCTTATTTAATTCAAGGGAATTGTCCAGCAATGTATAAAGACTATTATTATTTTAATGTTCTTCTAGTGAATGGTTATTCCACTCAACCATCGACAATGATATTAACTAGTTTAATAAATGAATATAATAATCTTGTACATAATCCTGTATAATTACAAGGTTAGCACAGAGTTTCGTTATCTGTCATTTATCTCCTTACCTAGACTTACCAATAGAAAATGTTCTAGATTTAAACAAAAAATAAATAAACATAAGGATCACATAGATTATATTCCTATTTGAATTATGCATGTGCCCAATAAATCATACATGATCATAATAAGGATTCATTATTCTTCCTATAACTCAATAAAAATAGAAAACTTCCTCTTTTATGCTATTAACTTTTAATCCATTTCCAATAAACATTTCCTATAATTGAATATGTCTCCTACATGCATATAGGTTTAATATCAAGGAACAATGCTTTAAAAGAATACACATTTATGCATGCAGATCTGGTATTAACAAAGACATCATGTCTCTATATAATTGATTGTGTATACTTAGGATTCACTAACATCAAGGTGGATAAATAATTTCTATGCATATCCATAGAATTAATAGACTGAGTACAATAGGACTAATAAATTTTCCGTTTTCTCCTACAGTCACTTAGTATATTGAATAAAGGTAAGAAAAAGTGCCTTTACATTTGAAATGAATAAAATAAACCAACTTAATAATAGATGAAATTTTCACTAGAATACTTAGCTA
Organism: Pinus albicaulis; assembly: GCA_034641835.2. Classification (NCBI taxonomy): domain Eukaryota; kingdom Viridiplantae; phylum Streptophyta; class Pinopsida; order Pinales; family Pinaceae; genus Pinus; species Pinus albicaulis. Next base: position 1,498,033,567 of record CM076579.1, on the reverse strand, counting down.
ACTAGCCTCATTGGGGAAATACTCAGGAATGGAGCATGTTCCACCCAACCATGAACTTTCTCGACTAGCTTACCCTAGCCAAGGTCTTATTTCTCTTTTGAATTAATAACACCTTTTATTATTACATGGTTTTCCTTAATAATTTTCTTACCAACCATGTTTGGCAGTGTCCTTCTTTAAGGTTTGCAATACTTTTTTTGGAATTGTTTTTAGCTTTTTTCAAAAAAATATTAGTTTCTTTTCCTTTCTCTCCAACATTGCTTTATTCCACCCCACTTAGTACCTATCTCCAACTAAGTGATTTAACATAATATTTCTCTCTCATTATGTTAATTTTATTTCTTTTAATTAGTTTCTCCTATAGATATTTAGGAGATTTTTTAGGGAAGGTCCATTATGTGGACTTGACCACTTACAACTTTTCCCAAGTTGGCCATAAATCTTCTAATCTCTAATGCTCTCCCCTGAATTTTTCGAACAAATTATTTATTAAATCGACAATAATAAAATAATTTCATCATCACAAAAATCTAGACATGGATTCCATAACCCTTCTATACAATAATAGTTTCATATCTAAACTAATTAATCTTTAAAAGCCAAAATATAGGGGTGTACATATTCCCCTCCTTTTAAATAAACATCGCCCCCGTTATTTTTCCTTTAATTATTTTCCTTTTGGAACAAAGTCATAAAGGCTTCTCACATCTCTTCCTTTGTTTCCCAAGTGGCCTACCATGGGATAATGTGCTTCCACTAGACATTAACCTAGGAAATGGCTTGATTCCATAGCAAGGTTTCTCTCCTATCTAGTATTTGAAGCGGCTCTACTTGGAATTCTCCTTACGGTTCGATGTGTCTCAAATTTCAATAAATTATGTGAGAGTTATCATGAACATATTTCTTTAGAAAATATACATGAACAATAGTGTGCACTTTTATATGTCTCATAAATTGAATTTGGTATGCTATTGGGCCGTCTCTATCTAGGATTTCAAAAGGACCACAAAACAGTGGTGCTAATTTAGCACGGGTTCCTAGTCTCAAAGTTCTCTTTCTTAGTTTAACCTTTACATACAAATTTTCTCTTAATTTAAAGTCTCTTATTTTTCTCTTCTCATCGACATAAATTTGTCTATCTTATGTAGTTTGTAGATTTTGTATAATATTTTTCACCACTTATTCCATTTCCTAAAGAGCATTCAGTCCTATGAACAACCTGTCTTCTAAATGAATTGAGCTGAGAGGCATAAGGAATTTTCTTCCATACAAAGCTTCAAAATTACTCATTCTAAGAAAGGTTTGGTAACTGTTGTTATAGGAAAACTCTGCTAAATGTAGGAAGCCTTTCCACTTAGTAGGCCAATCCATGACATACATTCTTAATATGTCTTCTAGAATATGACTGGTTCTTTCAATTTGTCCATCAGTTTGGGGGTGGTATGCAATACTAAAATTAATTTTGGTTCCCATTCCTCCAAACGTGGTTTTCCAAATCTTGGAGGTGAATTTATCATCTCTATTAGATACTACAATTTTAAGTATACAATGTAATCAAAAAAATTCACGCATAAATATGTCAACAATATGTGTTGTTCCAAGTGTAAACCATACCATTATAAAATGTGTTTTCTTGATTATTTTGTCTGCAACCACCGTAAATGAGTCATGTTTCCTTCTTATTCTCGGTAATCTAGTAATAAAGTATAGAGATATAACTTCCCATTTCCACTCTAGAATGGGTAGTGGGTTTCACAGTCCAGCTAGGTGTTGGTTTTGTACCTTCACCTATTCACACTCTAGACACTTAGAAAAATATTCTACCACTTTTATTTTCTTAATGATAAAATCATTTGATGGTATCCTAGATGTCATGAAAAATGTTTCTTGTGATGCTCATTTTAGGTAAAGGGTTTCAAAGCATTTTCATTTGGGATGTAAATTCTATTTTTTTACATCAATTGTTTTTCTAAATTTTCTACATAACCAGAGACTTCTATTTCTTGTAATTTTTTTCTGAATTTTTTGATAAATTTAATCTTCCTGTATTTAATTTTTGATTTGTTAAAAAAAAACTGTTTTAGTGCTGCTAACAGAAATTTTCATTAGTGAATTTCATGTCTACTTAAAGCATATACCAATTTATTTTTCTTACATTTTATATGCATTAAATCAAATTCAAGTTCACTTAGAAACTAAATCCACCTAGCTTGTCTAGCGTTCAGATCTAAATTGTTGAAAAAATATTTCAAGCTAATGTGGTTAGTAATAAGTTTGAGTTTTTTTCGTAACAAGTAGTGTCTCTAAATTTTTGAAGCATGTTTTACTACAACTAACTATAAATCATACACTAAACACTTATTTTCATGTTATTTCAATTTCCTTGACTCATAGGCCGTTAGATAATTGTCCTAAATCAGAACACCACCAAGCCCTTCCAGACATGCATCGATACATACCGAAAACTCCTTTTTTGGTTCAACGATTTTCAAATTAGTTTCCATCATTAATATATATTTTAGTTTGTAAAAAATCTCTTATCATTTAGCTTTCCACTCAAATTCACTCTCCCCCCCCCGCCCCCCTCCCCCTCCTCTTCTTCAAGGAAGTAATGGGATATGCCAACCATGAAAAACCTTCAGTAAATCTTTTTTTCTAAATTGTAATTCCCATGAAGGATCTAACATTCGACACATCGTTAGATATGGGCTAGTTTAAAATGCCCTTAACTTTTTTAGGATCGACAAATAGTCTTTCCTTTGAAATGACATGACCCAAATATTGTGTTTTGTCCTTGTGAAATTCATATTTAGTAAATTTTGCATATATTTGATGTTCTTTAAAAGTTTGTAGTACTATTCTAAGATCTTATTCATGTTCTTCTTCATTTTTGGAATACACTAAAATTTCATCAACGAAAATCAACAAAAAATTATCTAAATACTTACTAATCACATTGTTTACTAAACACATAATTTTGCAGGTAAATTTGTAAAACCAAATGGTAAGACTACAAATTCATAGTGACCATATCTAGTTTGAAAAATTGTTTTGTGAATGTTTTCATCTTTTATTCTTAGCTGATGCTACCCTATTCTCAAATCAATTTTTGACAATATAGTTTTCTCCCTTAATCAAATAGATCATTAATGTGGGGAAACATGTATTTTTTTTTGATAGGCAATTTGTTCAACATCCAATAATATATTCACATTGTAAATGTACCATATCTTTTTCACAAATAATACTAGGTCTTCCCAAGGTGAAATATTGGTTCTAATGTAACCTTTATTGAGTAATTCTTGTAACTTTGTTTTCAAATCTAATAATAAGGTGCTCTAAAAACTACGGTAGCCCTTAGAATGAAAAAATAGAGAAATATATGTCTTTGTGGGGAGTTATTCGTGGAATTTATTCTGGAAATACATCTTTGAACTCCCTAATCATGAGAAATTGATCTAATTTTTGACTTTCTATCTGTTGATTATTTTATTCAATCTGGACAATAAAAATTTTCAACTATTTCTTGCATTTCCTTTTAGTGACAATGCTGAAATTTCTCTAATTGAAACAATTTTTGGTATTCCTTATATCAATTGTGTCATTCCTTCTTCATTAACACAACTCAATGTATTTTCTAAACAATTTACTATCGCACTGTGTCTCTCTAGCCATTATATTCCTATCAACAAATCATACAAACCTAAAGGAAGTATATTAAAGTTTAATTTAGTGAGACAATGATTTAAATTTACAAGACATTAGTTTAAAGAACTGCTTGTATTCCTCTTTGTGCCTATATCTAATTGTACTAACCATGTAGTTTTAAAAATTTCAGCCTTTAATTTGAACTTTTCCACTATACGTGGAATAATATAACTAATACTAGCCTCTGGATCAATTAATACAAATACAGGGTGGTTTATTATGTTACCATGAATCTCAATCATGTTGGATTGGTGCTCCGCTTATATATCTTCTAGTTTTGCACTTATCTTTGGAATGTTTCTTGCAATATCATTTATTTATTTTTCTTCATACACAACTTGTATTTTTTGAGTAAATCTCAGGCTATGTAGAAAGTCCGTCAATACACGGGGTTCTTCAAATTGACAACACTTCAAAGGTTCTCTTTACTTAACAACACTTATCCTTTGATATTTAATTCCATTTGTTTTAAACTGTTTTGAGGTAGGGTAGGTTGGGGCAGATTACTTCTGTTGAAAATTTTCTAGTAGTGGGCCCTCCCAAAATTCTTCCATCCCAAAATTCTTCAGATATGTATATTTTGTCTCTTTATCCCACTTGCAAACTTGTTTGTGTTCTTACTTTGTCCAGATTTTTAGCATTCTCATCTATTTATAAACTGTTGATAACACAATGTTTATTTTCTCACTCCCTCTTCGATCTTTTTAGGATTCTCAAATTCAATCCTCTCTCTCTAATAAATTGGGAAAAAAATTTAAAATTATTTTTACTCTAGATTTCACTTCCTTGATGTAGGGGACATAACATAGTAGATTCGTAACTTTGGAAACAAGTGCACCCATAGCTAGTTGTCCCAGCCTTAAATCATAGAAATTTTTTTCCTAATCACCATAATCTCATTCTTTTAAATATTTAGATTTAAATCATTTCTTGAATTCCTCTGAGGAAGTTGTCTTCTCTTCCCATGTATGCACTATTTTGACATCCTCCCCCACAGAGAAAATTTTCCCTAAAAAAAGATAAATTTCTATTTTAGCCTTCAAATTACTATTATGCTCTTATAATTGGAAATAATTTATCATGTTGAGCCACCAAAATTCTGCATTGTCCTCCTTTTCTCCATCAAACGAAGCAGGTTTTACTTTTTAAAATTCTCCCTATAACTCTATTTTTTTTTCAATTTTTGTTCCTTTGGATAATTTTTATCAGATTCAGTTCTACTTTCAAACTTTTATATTTATGTCTCAATACTTTTCCTCTTTAGTGGGTCTACCTTATCTCCATCACCCTATCTCTCCATAATTTTATGACATGACTTTTGAGTCAAATCTCTTATCGAATTTCATTGCTCCTCTCTGGCCTTCAACAACCGTTCGTGAATATTTCTGATATTAGCCATGTCCTATTGTAAGAAATTCAAAATATTTAAAATTTTAGTCGTTGAAGGAGCATTCTATCCTCACAACTCAAAATAAATCCTATCCCCTTCCACAAAAGGTGGATTTGAAGGTTCTTCCATCTGATATTGTGACACTACTTTACTTTTTTACCTTATTTCCAACAAAAACACATATTATTTTTCATTTATAAAAATATATAAAGTTTTATACATGCTATTATCTTATGGCAGTTTCCCATAGGCCTAGATTTTGAACCTAGAACTTTGTGCCTTATGTTACATACCTAACTTTCACATTAATTTTTTTTCCCATTCTATGTTTAGTTAAATAGTAGTATTTATCATGTGTATTGTTCCATATTAAACTTACATATGCCCTCGATAATGAAGTATGGGAATTTTCTACATTTACTTGTATAAGAACATCTTTGGTGTAAAATTATTTTCCACTTGCAACAATAATTTATCCTTATTTAATGTTTTCTATTTCATTGTATAAAAATTGATGTGTGTAAATATATTATTTCATGTTAACCAAATTACCCTTATTTAGGTTGATAATACATGATGTAAATACGAATTAACACTCTACCTTTGTCTCGAGCGCATATCATAGAATAATTTTGGCTCTACCTCTAATATCCCTTTGAATATTTATCCCTTATATTTTTTACTGTATTTTATTACTTGAGCTATTAAGTGATGTCTCTTATGTGTGATAATGGGACTTTCCTGGGGTTTATTTTTGGCATGTGATTACACTTGGAAATTCTACAGTGTCTGAAGTGGCTCCTAATCATGTGATTCATATGAAACACTAGTACTTTTCATTTTAACGATGGATATCAAATTGGGTTCACCCAAGGGTTGATATTGGATTTGGACAAACCCTAACCATATACCCTAGTATCCCTTTTTTCAGTTGACCTTATTTTGGTTTTAACATTCAACAGAACAATGCTCTAGTGTTCTAATATATCACTACATTCGTTCCATTTTTTTATGGCCATTTTGCCTTCCCTACACTTGTAGATTTTATATTAAGGTGCTTGTCATGTCTAGGAGGAAAAGGAAATGCTCACACGAATATAATGTCTCGTGTATCTTCAATACCTATTTTGTATTTCTTATCCTTTTTAGTTTCTCATATGCCACTATGATTAAATACTTTTGGATGTCTTGCAGGTTCTCAACCATTTTACTACTTTCACTGTGGAATTCATAAAATAATTACAACCCCATGTTGGAGTAAGGTTTCAGATTCAATTTTGGTGTTTTCCTCCTACTATCATAGAGGTAATTTTCGTAAATTGTTTTGACCTAACTAGTAAATTCACTTACAAGGTTATATCACTGGTTTGTAGACCCCAAATTTGGACCTTACAACCATTTATTTGATTCCAGAGTTATGGTGAAGGCTAGCTATCAGTGTGTCTTCAAGTTAGAACACATGTAATTTCATCGCTTTGACATTATCCTCCTCTCCCAACCACTGAATTTTCCATATTGTAAAATTTTCCCCTTTGGTTTTATCCAGCCACAACTTTTGTATACTTATAGGTTCCATATAATGGTTTTAGGAATTTTTTTTCTTACTTTATATGAGGGAATCAACCTGGATATGGTTGAGCCCATTTTGATGGGTAAGCGTCTCTTTTATTCTTATTTGCAGTATGGATTTGAAATTGGCTCTTGGGGCCTTTTACTTCTCTCAGTGTAGTCTTTGTAACTAAAATTTTTGAGTTTCTTTAAGATTTTTTCTTTTATTTTCAAATTAATACCCAAAAATCATGTGCTCTATTCTATGCAAGGTTGGAGTGTCGGTCAAATTCTTGTAGGCAATGTTGGAGTGTCGATCAACTTCTAATTTTAATTTACATGTTTCCACAGTTTGAGGACTAATATAGCATAAAATAGCCCTAAGGTATATTAAGACAGACACATATTTTTTTATGATTGTACCTTCAATTTCTATCATTTTATATTGATGCTCAACCTGCCTATCCTCTAATGATGCACTAATTTTTGGAATGTTCCTCACCAGATCATTAACAATAGTTGCTTCATCAACTGCTTGGATATTTAGAATTGGTCATGGATTATGTGGACAGTCCCTTAACAGATGTGGCTCGCTATAACCCCAACATGTCAAAGGTTCTCTCTCTTTACCTCCTATATTATTTTTGCTATTCAAATCCATGGGTTTTGATTTGGTATGAGACTGAGCTAGTTGTTTTACACTTCCCTTATTAAACTTCTTTCTCTGATGATCCTTCCCAAAAGAAATCAAATAGGGAGGTTTCTATTTTTACATATTCATAACATATTTATTTTTATCCCTATTATTCCAACGTTTGGAACCTTCACGTCTATTTTTGAACTTCTGGTAACATAATATAGCTTTCCTTACTACTTCATCCATGGTATTTGGATTTTCGAACTCAATCCCCTCCCTGTATGATGTTGGTAAATAGTTCAAAAATCTTTTCACTTTAGCTTTCTCCCTTTTAATATAAGGCACATATGGTAGTAAGTTTGTAAATTTTTCTACAAACCCATCCATGGTAAGTTGTCCTAGCATTAATTCATGGAATTCCTTAGCATGTCATCATAATATTGGTCACTCAGGTACCTAGATCTAAACCTCTTCAGAAATTTCTCCCACGCAATTGTATTCTCTTCTAGTAGGTGTATACTTTTAGCTCCCTCCCACCATAGAGTAGATTTGCCCTGCAACTAGTAAATATCTAGTCGAACCTTCCAATTACTTTCATATTCATACACTTGGAAGTATCTTATCATGTTCAAAATCCATGCCTCCACATCTTCTTCCCTTTCCCCTTCAAACAGAGGGGGTTTGATTTTTTAAAATTCTCCTTCCAAATCCACCTTTTTCTTCTTCTTATGTGACTTTAAATATGTTTTATCAGAGTCTTCAGCACTTTCATATTTCTAAGATTTAGTATCTACTTCTTTCTTCTTCACCCCTTCTATTTATACACTTTTATAGTTGGATTTTTCTATTAATCCTCTTATCATACATTATTTCTCCTCGTTGGCCCTTAACAACCATTCATTTTTTATTATGATTTGAGCCAATTATTGTTGTAGATTTATGATCACCTAAAGAATATGCGAATTAGGTGTAGTGGCTCCTTCTCCCAGTTCAACGTATAAATTTTCTCCACCTGTTATAGGGTGAGGCAACTCATCTGCCATCCTGTTGCAGCCTACTAGAAGTGTTGGAAATATGATGCAATGTGTTGTCCTTAATGGCAACCTACTTGATGAAGTTGTCCTTGATGGAAACTGACTTGATGAGTTGTCTTTGGATAGAAACCTATTTATTAATGATGTAAATCTGATGTTTCTACAAAGCAGTTCAGAACTAACAAAGAAAGAAATTCCAGTAAATGCCAGGGTAATGATGAATAAGAATTGTCACAAAGCATACGCGAGTTTGTAAAGGCAAAGTAGCATATGTACGCGTAAAAGTACATACCACATAGTGTATGCCTATTTGCACTCTAAATTTATAAAACCAAGGGACATGACCATGGTATTGGCCCACAGTATTGAGCGCCGAATTATCTATTTGATCCCATCCAGGAATACCATCAGCGGTTAAGTGGTTTTGACTCATGGTATTGATAAAGGCTAAAGATATATAAGGAGAAGAGGATCATAGTGCAAGGTGTGCATGAGTAAGGGTTTTTATTGAATAAATTTCTCCAAGGAATATCTGTATGGATGAACTCTGTTTTTAATTGATAGATTTGAATCTATGATGCACCCATGGATATAATGATGGTTCAAGATCTCTAGATCTGAAGATGATGAATATCTAGTATGATCTACTAAAGAAATGATAAAGACCTGGTGCAAGTCTGCTGAAGAAAATGAAGAAATCTGGGTAAGTTTTATAGATTTGGTCTGTTCTGCAAAATTTAAATTTACATATCTATATGCTAGTTGGTTTCAGTAAAAGCGTGTATATACGCGGGTTAGTTTCAGCAAAAGCGCGTATGGAATCTAAGGTCAGTCCTGAAATAGTTGCAGATATATACGCAGGTTTGTCTCTGTGAAAGCGCGTATATACACGGGTTCAGTGAAGTAAAAGTGCGTATGGAATGTAGGTTTTGCTGAAGTGTGCAAAAGGAAATCTCTGATCTGTTTTTTTGTATTACTGTTGTCTATCAAAATGTCTTCATACAGATCTGAGTTGTTTGAATACTGATTATGCTGCTAGTTGATTATGATTAAAGATCAGTTGTTGGTTGATTGGTTGATGATTCAATGAATGGATTGATGGAGTTATAAGTTTTAGTTTGATGTTCTTTGAGCTTAAAGGTGTGGAGTGGGTCCAGTCTGAAAATCTGATGAAAAGAGGCCTACAAGTTGTGCTGTGTGGAAACTGTTGGATCCAGTATGAAAATTTGATGAAACATGGTCCATGGTGGTGCTGAGGGTCGAAGCCTTCAGAGAGGGGGTTGGAGCTCCCTTCCAGTTGCAGCTGGAAAACGAGAGAAGGTTGCAGCCTTCTGTAGGTAGAAGCCTGCGTACTGGTATAAGTCTGCATCAGTACAATGTTGTAAAAGGTTTTCTATATGATAAAGATTGAAGACAGAGACGACAACAGCGGTGGTTTTCTCCCGAATTGGGTTTCCACCTTAAATATTGGTGTTCATGTGTGTGATGCTTTATACTGTTGATTAATGCTCATAACTTCTGATTATCTAGCCTTATTCATAACTGATAAATCTGTGGAAAATACTGTTCTTGAGAAATTCTCTAAATCTGAAAGGTAAATCAGTATAAGCTAGTTTCCTTCTATATTTCCGCGTGCATATGCTAGTTCAGTTCATAAAAACTACATATGGAAATCTGATCAAAGAAAAGGTTGAATTTTATAAACTGTAAATACTGATTCACCCCCCCCCCCCCTCTCAGTATTTTTCCCAACAAGAAGCATGTACCTTATAAACAATAAAATTATGCAATTAGTATTTCTGGGAAAAAAATATTTATTAATGTATGTATATATATCTTTCTGACTATGATAGCCGATTGCAAGCCCAATGTTAAACCCAAATTGGCTCTAATACCACTTGTCATTTCGCTCATTTTATCATGGAATTTTATTTATTTATTTTTATAATTGGAAATATATATATATATATATATATATATATATATATATATATATATATATATATATATATATATATATATATATATATATATTTCTCAATCACTCCACCATCTAATTTATGTACAATTTAACGCAGTTACACTTTATAGCACAATCACCCTAGCTGTTTTGGTTCAAAACAATCATTCACATGTATTCACAAAGTGATTAATATCTATATTGACTAACATCCCAAGGTTAGATTTCTTAACGTCCCATATGTGTTGGTTCCTAATTAAATTAAGTTAACTCTTATAAATTCTCTTGTGAATCTATGCCATTTGGAGCATGTCCTCCCCGACAACCCACATATTAACATATTATATCCTAAACTAACCTATATGTATGCTTATCATTCCATGGAAGAATGGTTAACCCAATTCAATTAACACCTTGCAAAGATTTTATGTCTCATTTTTGTCTCTTGAAGCTTCACATTACTATTGTGTGCCTATAAAATGCGTGTCCACTCTCCCTCTTCCATGCTGTGAAAATTCGAGTGCATATCACATGGGAGTTTTGTATGCTAGCTATTTTATTTTTTGAGCACTCCAAATCAATTAAGAAAATCCAACAGTGACTATATGATTCCTCCGGCCCTAAATCATATCTCTATTTTAATCTGGTCAATTTCACAATACAACTCAAGTAGGTTGCCCACTATTTAGCAGGAGGTTGCAACCTGTGTTCCTTCATGCACAATCCACAAGAAGCTAGGCTTTTCACGTGAATAAGGGCTAACTAATGGAAATAATTAGCATGTTGTGCTTAAGTCCATGGGAATCAGAGGTGAATTTTGATGGGTTTTCTTCAAGACCAAAGTGATCACTAAACAATGTTGATTTACCAGTAAGTTTCATCTATTGACTTCCTAGCACAAATTTTTTGTATTACTTGTGTTCATGGATATGGTTTCTGATAATCCTTTTTTTCTTTCACCCTTCTTCCTAAAAAAACACAATTTTTTGTAATGAATTAATTACTTAATTCTGTAGTTTCAGAGGCAAATTTCCGTTGTCGCTTCTCTAGCAGAGGAGAATGTTTCTCAGATTTTCTATATTAAGAGGTTTTCCTTCCACAAACCAAGGTACTTTTTCACTCTATGAATTCCTCCTATATTCCTTATATATAATTTCCGAGCACAATAATACGAAGGGGTTTACTAAGGGTAGGAATTATTTTTTCCACAAGGCTGAACCCTAAACCAGTTTCAGCCTAGGCGAAACTTATTTTACCCCAAGGTTATTGACAAAGGCACTTTCTATGCTTAGTGGTTATTCTTCCTGTGCTTTTCACTAAGATTATAGACACATATTTTAGGGTTACTATGCATTTCTCCCTCTTTTCTACACTTTTTCGCACAATTTTTTTCCTTTGGACATGGTTGGGGTTAAGGTTTCAATATGCTCACACCCATGTATTTTCTTTCCTATCGATGTGTCTTATTACTTCAGGTATACTTCGCCTCTCACCATTTTCCTCGTTATGGTGTCTAGTCTAGGTATATAGTAAGGAATCACTCTCTCAGCACCTAATTATGCTCTTATATGCCACAGGGCGTTGCAACAGTCCAATTGATGTGGCCATCATTGTTGTAGGTAATTTCTTAGCTTATTCAATATTAAATTCATAAATACAATTTATTGTTCAATGTATTTGTCTAACCAGGGTTTGATTTTGATTTTGTTTTTCTATATTTAAGCTATAGGTATGATGTTGGATTCATTTCGTTGCCTCTTTTGCAAAAATATAACCACCACACCCTCAATTAATACTATTTTACTGTCCTGGGTCTATAATTTTTCCAACCACCAGATTGGTTATTTTTTGCCATTTTATGTTGGAGTTTTGGGGAATATAGTTCCCATGGGGAAGCTACAATTTGTAATTGTATAATGATACATTATTTTTGTGAGTGTACATTTAATTATATAAAGCCTATGTTGGCTATGAAATATTTAAATATTGTATTACCCAGCTATGTTGGTTGTCCCTACTATTAAAGGAATTGTCAGAATACTTATGTTCAATATTAATTCTAGAGTAATTTAAGTATTAGATAGTTATTCAGTAAACATGGATTCTTCTTTCGATTACTACTATAGGGGATATACAGTGGATGTTCCTTGTTTTTAGTGTTCCAATATCATTATCTTATTAATGGATTTAATGTTTCGTTGTTTATCTTATATCTATGATGAGTGTGAATTGCTCGACACCCTCTTTTATTTACATAGAATGATAATCTGTTCATATCATTTTCATTTTTCTTTTCTTTCCCTGTATAATATTTGTTGAGAAAATAGTGTCTGTTTATCTTCTAATCATCATTACTGTCTACAAATAGTATACCTATAACTATTAAAAACATTTAAGAAGGTATTGAGATTTCTCAATACTCCTATTATTCGAATCCATATAGTGGTCCAACAGTGTTATTAATAATAGGAAATAAATATCCCCATAAATTTAACTCCCTGAGCTAACTGTGACTTACTATCAGGCTTTCAATTGTGAGAAACACAAATTTTACTTAGGAACGTATGCTACTAAACTCATTATCATTTATATTCCCATTAGTATTTAATATGAATTAAAATTTAATATTTTCAATAGATATTTCATTTTTCTAATTTTAACCTAGATTATAAGGGTTGATTCCTCGATTCCCTCATGGCTGCTTTTAGTAGACAAAACTTGCACCTCACTCATAGCTTAGTTTAAATTTCACCCTTATTAACCTGTAACATGATTCTCTAGTTGACAACACATGCAATTAAATTCTAATCCTAATCAATCTTATATATATAGATATAACATACCTTATATTTTTTTTACAAGATCTAGAACAAGTTAACAACTCGATATTCAAATAGAAAATATTCCACCGGAACTACCTAGTACACATAGGAAAAGTTAAAATTCCTCCAATTATTAAACAAATTACCAACTCCACATTTCGATAACATAAAAATATCTATTATTCACACCCCCATGGCTGTTACAGTCAATCATAATTTCCAGATAATGACAAATAACAAAATATAAAAACCACGCTATGACTGTTACACTCAACATAATTTCTAGATAATAATAAATAACAAAAATATGTAACCATTCTAAAATAATATTAAAAAAAAAACAAATTCGCAATTAAGAGACACATAGAAATAATTTAAAATAAATATAATCATTAATTTCTTCACATTACGAACTGGAGCACCTTGGAAAGAATATTTTTCCACCCAACCATGAACCTTCTCCTCAATTTTTGTCCTAAGATTAAATCCTCTTCCTTCCAAAACCAACAACCTCTTGCTATCTTGGACAAGGCATTCTTATGCCCTACGTTCCTGGGAATATTTCCTCAGCGTCTTCTTGCTTTCTAGAGTATGCCAGTCTCATAGCATGGCCTATTCCTATTTACGAAAAAGTATCTTTTTTTGTTAAATCCCACCTTTTTCTCCAGAGGTGGTTTATTTGCCCTTATCTTAGTGTTTTTTTCCCCACATTGATTGATTCAATATATTTTTCTCTCCCAGTCTTATCAAATCATATTAATCCACTCCTTGAGATTTTTAGGAATAATTAAGGGAAGTTTTTTTCTATTCTTTTATATATTTTTTGTCAATGATCTTATGATGCAGGGGCATCTGAGCGATTTGAATTCAAGTTCGAATCTGAAGCTAGGTATGCGAACGATCACACAAAAGTGGGGCAAAATTTGTTAAAACATAATTAAATTTTTTTAACTGATGATCTGCCAGAAGCTTAGGGGGTTCGTTTGACGAAGTTCGACCGAGTCATGATATTTGGAAATTTCTATATAAATGAAAATTTGCGTGTGCGTGAGAGACAAAGTGAGAGAGAAAATACAATGTATTCATAGGAAGAAGTGCGTACTAAGGTTTAAATGCCTTAGATGTTTGAAGGATATTTCTGTATATAGTAGAGGGATTGAATTATGGATTTATGTGTGTCTGTATGTGTGCATTGAGTTACTTGTAATTAGAGCATCTAGTTAATTTTATACATGTGAGTTTCATATGGGTTATCTGCAGTTTTCTTATGAGTGTATTGCAATGATTATTGACCATCGACCCTTACAGGATCGATGGAAATCAAATGTAATGTGATTCTGTCTTCAATTGATTTCAATTGAACATTAGCCTTTGTGTGAACAAAGAATCGATCATTTATGAAGGCGCACTGGCTTTAAATCTCTGGTTATTTGTAGAGTCTGATTTAACATCTTCAGAGTCTAATGTGCAATTGGGTGTGATACTGTATTGTTAACCATGATAGTGGTTGCAGACTTGGCAGATTTATTATAATTGAGCCCTATGTATAAATCAAATGCGTTCAACTTTTTTTATGAACAGTGCTTGTATCTGATAATTGAATACAATTGAACCTCTTTATGAAGGCGTGATAACCATTTTGAAAAGCATCATCTGCTGAGAAATATCCTAAGGCAAAAGGGATACGAAACACTGTGACAACCCTGCATTGAAAGGGGTTAAAACCACGTTTGAGGTTGAGTGGTTTTGCAGGACTAAACCACCAGAGTTGCGCGGCGTTTGGTCGAGAGGTGGTATTCCCCTTTAGAAATGCGATCCTATCACAAATTGCCACGTCTTAGAGGTAATAATGCTTATATCACGTAGCTTTTATGCGTTAATGTTCTATGGGAAAAATTACGTGACTTTCATCCGATTCTGAATGCAAGAAATCTAAGGGCGTTAGCTTTTAAAACTGCACGGAGGATAATTAAGGTATGGGGCCTGGGTTGGTATGGTGGTATTCTCCCAATGTTAATGCATGTGGGACCGGTGGAGTTTTAAGTGATAATTGAATACCATTGCAACCATATCACTGTATGCATTGTGTAAAGGCTGGAGATTAATTCCAAAGGGTTCGTTACATTTTATGCATTGTGTAAAGGTTGGATATTATGCCAAGACACTTTATTAAGATGTTGAAACTCAAGCATATAGAAGACTATGCACCATGGGATCATTGTTAAGTGCCTTCAATATCCATATGTAGATATCAGAGTGGCGTTGCGGAAGCATAATGGGCCTATAACCCATAGACCCCAGAAATCGAAGTATCGGTTTTATGAATCTGAAATATGATACAGTTGAGTTTGTAGATGCACACTTTGTAAAATGAAAGGCGAACCTGCTTGTAGTGGGTTTCGCTCTTCATCAAGTGGTATTAGAGTGGGAAAATGATTTCCGCGGAGAAAAATTTTGCATACAGAGGAAGAAGAGGTACAATTTTGTGGAGTTTTGTTAAGCTTCTGATTTTATTTTTTTTTGTGAAGGTAGCAGCAGAGGAAGGTGAGAATATTACAGCAGCCTAGAGCAGGAGTGCTCAAATGGTTCCACAGGAGCGAACCAGAGAGATGCCAAAAGCCGGAGCTCAGGAGAGAAGCTTGGTGAGGTATCTGGTAGCAAGGAGGGCCCACTATTGCAGAGGTTTTGTTGTAGCTCACAGAGGAAAATTCTTTAGAGGATGCAGGTGAGAATTTTTCAAGCATGCTATTACAGGAAGATCACAAGGAGCAGTTTCATAGATGACGTGGATTGCTAACAGTTAAAGAAGACATTTGACCAGGAGGTCATGAAATTTTGTGCCTCGGGAGTTTGATGCATGGGCATCTGAGCGATTCGAATTCAAGTTCAAATCTGAAGCTGGGTATGCAAACGGTCACAAAAAAGTGGGGCAAAATTTTTTAAAACATAATTGAATTTTTGTAACTGATGATCTGCCAGAAGCTTAAGGGGGTTTTTTGAGGAAGTTCGACTGATTCATGATCTTTGGAAATTTCTATATAAATGAAAATCTGTGTGTGCGTGAGAGACCGAGCGAGAGAGAAAATGCAATGTAGTCATAGGAGGAAGTGCGTGCTAAGGCTGAAATGCCTTAGATGTTCGAAGGATATTTCTGTATATAGTAGAGGGATTGAATTATGGATTTTTGTGTGTTTGTATGTGTGCGTTGAGTTACTTATAATTAGAGAATGTAGTTAATTTGATACGTGCGAGTTTCATATAGGTTATCTGCAGTTTTCTTATGAGTGTATTGTAGTGATTATTGACCATCGATCCTTACAGGATCGATCGCAATCAAATGTAATGTGATTCTGTCTTCAATTTATTTCAATTGAACATCAGCCTTTGTGTGAACAGAGAATTGATCATTTATGAAGGCGCACTGGCTTTAAATCTCTGGTTATTTGTAGAGTCTGATTTAACACTGTCAGAGTCTAATCTGCAATTGGGTGTGATACTGTATTGTTAACCGTGATAGTGGTTGCAGACTCGACAGATTTATTATAATTGAGCCCTGTGTATAAATCAAATGCGTTCAGCTTTTTTTATGAACAGTGCTTGTATCTGATAATTGAATACAATTGAACCGCTTTATGAAGGCGTGATAACCAGTGTGAAAAGCATCATTTTCTTAGAACGATCCTAAGGAAAAAGGGATACAAAACGCTGTGACAACCCTACATTGAAAGGGGTTAAAACCACGATTGAGGTTGAGTGGTTTTGCAGGACTAAACCAGCAGAGTCGCACGGCGTTTGGTTGGGAGGTGGTATTCCCCTTTACCAACGCGATCCTATCACAAATTGCCACATCCCCGGGGTAATACTACTTATATCGCGTAGCTTTTATGCGTTAATGTTTAGTGGGAAAAATTACGTGACTTTGATCCGATTCCGAATGCAATAAATCTAAGGGCATTAGCTTTTAAAACTGCATAGAGGATAATTAAGGTATGGGGCCCAGGTTGGTGTGGTGGTATTCTCCCAGTGTTAATGCATGTGGGACCAGTGGAATTTTAAGTGATAATTGAATACAATTTCAACCATCTCACTGTATGTGTTGTGTAAAGGCTGGAGATTAATTCCAAAGGGTTCGTTACATTTTATGCATTGTGGAAAGGTTGGATATTATTCCAATACACTTTATTAATATGTTGAAACTCAGGCATATAGAAGACTATGCACCATGGGATCATTGTTAAGTGCCTTCGATATCCATATGTAGATATCAGAGTGGCGTTGCAAAAGCATAATGGGCCTATAACCCATAGACCCCAGATTTCGAAGTATCGGTTTTATGAGTCTGCAATATGATACAGTTGAGTTTGTAGATGCACATTTTGTAAAATGAAAGGCGAACCTGCCTGTAGTGGGTTTCGCTCTTCATCATCTTATTAACTCAAATTATTTCCCAAGGAAACCATCCAGTTCACTTTATTACTCAATTTTATTTAATACATCACCATGTTCAATTTTAGTTCATGTTTCCCATGGATTTCTATCCTTTGTACTAAAAATAGTTCATTGCAAATACAAAAAAAAAACATATTTATATAGCCAGAGATGACTATTACATATGCCTAGTCTCCTATGTCAAAATGTCTTTCACTACGATGTTGATCTGCCTATTACTTCATTCGATTTTGTGCTAGAGTGAGATTATCCTTTAATATTTGTAGAACTTGGTGTTGATGCTTGATGTGATCTACCATTGCTTGAACCTTAGAATTTTCTCTTAAACATGATGTGATGGATGATGGATGATATCCTTAAAGTGCCATAATTGGGGTCATTTTTAGTGTAGTATGGAAGGAAGTGTTATATCACTATTCAACCATATGTAACTACTTGAACCATTTTGCTTATTTATCATATACAAAGCAAAGAATATATCCTTCCAAACATTTTTTGAATCTCTCATTTTCCCCATCAGATTGAGGATGATAAGATGAACTATGTGCTAATTGAGTACTAGGACAAGAAAATAATTCCATCCAAATATTTCGTGTGAAAATGGGATCTTTGTCACTTACAATAATCTTTCGGATTGCATGTAGATTTTGAAAATTTTAAATAAATGCAGTAGAAATTATATTGGATTTAAAAGGATGAGATAATGCAAAAAATTGTTCATACTTGGTAAGTATATCAACTACCACCATGATGACAATCTTTCCTTAGGAATTGGGTAAACCTCTGATAAAATCCATTAATACCTCTTCCCAACACTGACTTGGAATGGATAAAGGTTGTGATAGACCTGGGGTCTTAATTGTTTCAACTTTATTTTATTGGAAACTAAACATTCTACCACAAATTTTTGAATATAATATTTAAGGGAATCCCAAAAAATTCCTTCTTGACCATGTGGTAATTTTTTAGAAATCTTGAGTTCCCTCCTAAAGGAGTGGTGTGCAATTCCAAAATAATGTTTTGTTTGAGTTGGGAATTCTTACATAGATATAAGGGATCTTTGTAATGTAATCAGTAATATTTTATGATAAATGGATGAGATGTACGAGGATCTTGCTACAACTTTTGAATCATTTTCCACACCTCTTCGTCATTCTTCTATTCCTCCCTTGCTTCAATTATCCAGATAGGTTGGATAGTCGAAATGGAATAGAACAATTCTTGCACATCCTCATCCCTTCTTGAGAGTACACCTAAAACAATACTTTTCTTCCTTTTTCTGTAGATGATTTCAATGTCATTACTGAACATCCTAATGGCCCATTTTTTCTACTCTTCATAATATAACCTTTTTTTCCAAAAAGTGTTTAGGAATATCATGATTTCTTTTTACGTTGAAGTGTCTTCCCATTAGTTTTGTGCATAATTTCTTCAAGGCATGTAATATTTCCAACATTTTATTCTAATAAATAGGTTTGTGGAAATAATTCCATTTGATTAGATGACTTTACAAACTAATCAATATTTTTTCTTGGTTTAAAACAAGACCAATTCCATTTCTTGAGGCATCACATTCCACCATAAAGGATTTTTTTTTAAAGTCGAGAGTAGCTAAAACTGGAGCTTGTCACATTGCCTCTTTAAGATGTTGAAAGGATTTAGCTGCTTTTGGATTCCAAAAAAAATAATATTTCTTCAGCAATTCCATTAGAGGTGTTGCTATTTTCTCATTATTCTTAATATACTTGTGATAATAGCCTGTCAGCCCAAGAGATTCTAGAAGATTTTATAGGGCTGTGGGGATTTTACATTGTTTGATGGATTTATTTTTGTTATGATTTACCTTAAGACCCTCATGAGATACAATATGACCCAAATATTCCATGTGTTGTACCCCAATGAAACATTTGGTGATTTTTACATACAATTGTTTCTCCTCTAATAATTTGAGCACCCTATCAAAATGTTGAACATTATCCTTCCAAGAATTGTTGTAGATTAATATATTATTAAAAATTACTTACACAAATTTTCTAAGGAAGGGTTTGAAAATGAAATTCATCAAACCTTGAAATGTAGAAGGTGCATTAGTAAGGCGAAAAGGCATGACCAAAAATTCACAATGACCTTCATGAGTTTTGAATGTTGTTTTGAGAATTTCTTTAGTCTTCATTCTAATTGTATGATATGTTGAATGAAGATCCATCTTGGTGAAGTAAATTGCTCCATGTAATTCATCTAAACATTCATCAATGACCAGAATGGGAAGTTTACCTTTAATAGTGAGCTTCTTGAGTTCCCTATAATCTGGACACATATTTCATGATCCATCCTTCTTCTGTATCAATACTATTGGAGCAGAAAAATAGCTTTGGCTACATATAATTATACCTGCCTCTATCATTTTTGCAACCATACGTTCAATTTCACTCTTTTGGGCATAGGTATATTTGTAAGGTATGGTGTTTAGAGGAAAAATTATTATAATTAAGTGAATAGCATGGTCATGATCCTGAATAGGTGGGATTCCTTTGAGACACTCAAATAACTTGGAATGATTGTCCAAGATTCTTTGGAGATCAGGAGAAATAAACGATTTCAATGTTTTAACATCTAGTGAGCATAATTATGCAATTTTGCCTGATTTTTCGTTCTTCAAAAGTTTTTCCATGCCATTAGAGCTGATTCTCTTCCCTAGATTCCCTGTGATGCCCCTTAGTTTAATTTCCTTTCCTTCATAGGAAAATTTCTTGATAATTTCTTGAAAATTAAATTTTATCGACCCCAAAGATTGTAACCATTGGACTCTTAATACAACATTATCACCACCCATTGGAATGGAAAGCATTGGAGTATTCAATACATATTATGTAATGATTAGATTGATAATACGACGCATCTATGAAAAATTTATAGTTCCTACATTTTCAACCATCACTTGATAGTTTGGTACTGGATATAGAAATCAATTCAATTCCTTGGCTATCTAACAATGAATAAAATTATGGGTAATATCTGAATCGATCAACACTTTTACCTTTTTTTCTTCATATATACTTCTATCTTTAGATTTTGAGGAATGATAATTCTTTCCAATACATTACAACATATGGAAAAATCCATTTCTTCTTTGTGTAGGGTTTCTTCTTAGTTTATATCCTCTTCTTTTGATGTTTCATGTTACTTTTCTTCCTCCTATTCATAATCTATGTAAATAATTTCTTCTCAACACACTTATGATCCTTATTGTATTTTCTATCACAACTGTAACAAAGACCTTTTCTCTTTCTTCCTCCATTTTTTGTGGTGCCAACCTAGTAGTTTGTGGGAGAGTACGAGTAGCATTACTTCCATCTTTATAGTTGTGAGTGGTAGACTTATTTCCATAATTTTGCTTTCATCTTTTTTTCCACCATGAATTCCTTATGCAATGAACTAGGTTCCCAAAGGAAAACCTCATGTTGGATGTTATATTTTAAAGTACCTATGAAGACATCAATCCCATGCTCTTATAGAATATAATTTACCTTGAGATTCAATCTTTCCTCAATTTTCTCTTCCAATGAACCATTTTCTTTGAGATTTATCAATTGGCTAAAGATGGTATTACTCTTTGTATCCTCATAATGTGCAACTAATTCTTCCATAGAAATTATCCAAGTGAAAATTGATTTATGAGAAAAGAGCCATAGATACCACATAAACTAAATTAGTTCGAGATATAAAGATGTGAGGCATACCTTTTGTGTGTGTGTCACGTCATGTAGATCAAAGAATTTCTTGGTTTGTACTATCCATGTTACCAGATCCTCGCCAGCAAACTTCCACATACCGATATTTATAATGTGGTAGCTACTAAACCAAATAACAGAGTCTCCAAAATCATGATTCATATTATTTTTGATCTCATTGTGATTTTCATGGAATACCTTTTTGCCATTATGAATCATTTCTTGTCGAAAATTTTCTAAACCTTCCTTCAAACCTTCCATTTTTTCTTTTAAGCCATCCTTAAAACCTTCCATTTCCATTTTTTTTAATTCTTAACCACCCATGTTCCCTTTTAATCATCCATATTGACATTCATCATCTCTTCCAATTCATTTTTGGTTAGTCTTTGTAAGGTACAAATTTATTGCACCCAGTCTCGTAATTTTGATATATCATGTTTCATTTTGTCCTCTTCTTCATGCGCCATATTAGAGATTTATGGTTTCTTAATGGTTGTTCCCATTATTTTTTTTGTGGCATATTGGAATTAAATAATGATATCAATGCTTCAATATTCCCTTTGAATTAGTTCGAAATGTTTTTTTAAACAAAATTTATGCAAATTAAAACAATACACATATTGTTTTGCTTCTTTTTTGGAGCTTGATCTTGAAACTATTGTAGCGCTCTAATTTCAGTTCCCAAATGTCTTAAAATCTTTCATGTGGTATCTTTCCTGAGTCTTCTTTCAAATGCCAGAATTCATACCAAAATTTGATTCTTTAAGATAAAATTATGCCCAATCTCCCACGATGAAGTCATTATTGATTATTTAGTAGAGCCAACTTGTATGGAATTCCATGTTCCACTATTTCAACCTTTAGAATGGAAAGTGATTCATGAAAATCTAAAATTTGTGCACTGTTAGTCGTATATTACATAATTCACATCCAATGATTGTAGATAAATTTATGACAAATTTCCCTAGGTCACATATTTGAGACTAAATTTTGGAACATGAAAAAACCCTAACTTATTCAGACCATATCTCAAAAAATGTAGTGAACCGAGATTTGAATTTTTTGCACAGAATGCACCAATATTTTGGCTCCATGTGGTCGAAATTTAAATTTTTGAATCTTTTTAGAAAACATGTTATAACAAAAATTCCAAGATGAGATGTTTGAAGCAGGGAAACCCTCGAATCCAAAGCTATGATACCAGATGTTATGTAACGAAATCACAAAACAAAAGAAAAAGTAGATCAACGACTTGAAAATTAGCCTCTTCAAGGGGAAAACCTCCTTTACATCACATAAATAAAAATTCTTGGATGATACAAATGACAAGACCTCCTTAGTATATAGAGGATTCAAAGGGGTCATAGTATAATCAGAGCCTACATGTTGGAGGGGTCTCTTAAGACCGCAATTTTGATAAAAATATAGTATTTTTGTAGTTTCGAGTCATGTGGGCTAAGCGATGCACATGTGAAGGGGCTTTGGGGTAGGTCAAAGCCCCTTCATGAGTTTCAATGGATAAAAGGGTAGATCTAGGAGTCTCAAACCATGGTTTGCAGACCCTAGATGAGCACAGGTTAAACATATAAATAGAAGTCTAGATCGAGTCATATAGAACAATTTTTAAGTAAGTTTTGATAGTATTATGATGTTCCAAGTTGTGAATAAAATCTGTAAATGTATGAAAGGATCATGTTGGCTGTGTGCGCGGGGACCTTAGTTTGGATGTGTGTGGACCTCGCTAGCTGTGTGCGCGAGCAGATCTAAAGAAGTCTAAAGGGTTTTATGACTGTTAATGAATAAAGAATTGTTTTGGGATAATTCTAAGTATCAAATGCATATGTATTTTATGATATGTTTCTGTGTATTATTCATGTTTATTGCATCAAGTATATTATCTTTGTTTAGATCAGTTGCGTACCTGCTTTTATGTCTTATGTGAATGTTGAATGCATAGATCTATTATGGTAAGACCTGAAGGTAACTTTACTAAGATTTTTGAAGGGATTGTGAAGCCTTTATCTTTATGTGCACAGGATAACCTACGTAAATTGACATAGATCTTCCCAGTTATGGTTTCTAGTTAGGGTTTCTGTTGTGAGGGATTGTCTACTATTATTATCAACTTGAAGACACCCACATCATTAATTCTCTCTCAGGGTGTGGAAACCTATTCCCAACACCCCCCATACTACTTCGGGTGATACTTTGACCTGCATGAGTAGGTCACTGCCGAAAGGGGAAATAGTAAGAGGGTTTTGTTGGTTAAGCTTAACTCTGAACCTGGGTCAAGGTCCCTCAAGCCAAAAAAGGGTTTTGATTCTAGGACTGAGATCATTTTGAAAGAGATTGGGTGATGTGTTGGACATCAAAGCCTAAGTTAGAAGACTAGTTTGAGAAGAAAATTCAAGAATTTCCCATTAAGGAAAAGAGAAGTAAGAAGTTTTCTACTGAATATTTGAAATAGAAGTATATTTTCACATATGTTCATGAGATTTTCTTTGTGACCTTTGCACAAGAATTAAAGGAATGTTTATCAAGATAAGTTGAGCTCCAAACCTGCTTGAAGGATGATAAGGTCACTCTGTGGACACCTGAGTTGATCCAATAGTTGGAGTAGACTGATAACTCCAGCACCCGTACCATATATCATTGGGTTGATAGAATTTTGGGTGGGTTTATAATAGAGCTTCCAGTAGACTAGTTTGTGTCATATTCTGAAGCTGAAAGGATGTTCTTCAAAGGACTGAGAGGTAAATTCATATGCTCTCTGCATTTTCTGATTAAGATGCTATTGTGTGGAAAGGGTTTTTTGTGCAATCACATTGAGTGAATAACCCAAAAAAGCTAGAAAGAACTACGCGCAACTGAAATTACTACCAGGTTAATCAGATAGGAGAGAGATCTGTATACATTCCTATGAAAAACTCACCTGCTAGTGATATAGAGAGCGAGGAGGCTACGCACGCCAAGGGTAGCCCTCCTACTACTTTGCAGTCAAATTCGCATAGGGGTAACACATCTCCTACCCCACCTCCACCACCCCCAGGAGAATATATGGATGCACATATGAAGCTACCCACATTCAAGGGTTTGGGAGATGAGGACATGGATAGGTTTTGGTTTTTTGCAACTGCAGTATGGACTGCAAAAAACATTAACACTGATGTTGTCAAGAGAGCGCAACTAGATATGGCATCTGAAGGTCGTATGTTGGATTGGTTTATCAGATATTTGACTCAGTACGCTAATCCTAATGTTGATGAGATCAAGGATGCTTTGAAGCATCAGCTCAAAAAACTAAAGTCCAACTCAGAGTGTGTAACTGAATTGAAAGATATCAAACAAGATCCAAGTGAATCTGTTTGGGAGATTGATTAGTGCTTGAAGTGCACTATCAGTGAGGGAGGATTTATCTATGATATTAAGAAGTATAAGGAATAGTTTATTTCCATACTCTTGCCACGTCTACGCGTGCCTATGAATCAGCAAAATATTGACTCTTTGGCCAAATCCATGGAAGTTTCTATGAATCTAGAAGCTATTCCCAGAGCTGATGACCAATTTGGAGCTTTACAAATCCAAAATTAGTTGGATGCGATGCACTTGGAGATTCAGAACCCATGCAGAGACAAAGGAAAGCTAGTTGGCACAGATGTATGGTATATACATTGTAAGGGTTCTGGCCACACAAAATATTGGTGTACCTTATTTCAAGATTACATGCAAGCAGGAGGGAAAAAATTGTTGCACCCCAAGGATGTTGCAAGACTAAGTGGTACTCCCAAACTATGGTGCATTGACTGTAAAGTAGTTGGACTAAATGACAAAAATAATTTCCCTCGATTAGGAAGCTATGTGCCAAAACTGAAGCAAAAATGGTGCATATTTTTCTCCTTGGTTGGCCACGATGAGCACCACCGTCGCACATTCAAGCTAATGATGGACACTGCCAACCTCTATCAGGTGTAGGCTAACCCATCTTCACCAACATCTCCCTCTAGGCAAGGGGGATCTCTAGCAAGAGGAAGGGGAGGAGGGAGAGGTGGAGGCACAGTTCATGGACAAGGATAATTAATTTTCTATAACTGTGGAGACGCTAGACACTATGCACACAATTTTCCAAACCCTACACAACAATATTGCAGGTATTGCAGACAATTTGGTCATGTTATTGAGGGTTTTCATCTTTTGATTTCTAGAATGGAGGAAAAACAAAAACAAACACCTACACAGAACATACAAATGGTTAAAGTTGAGCCGCAAGATGATGACCCAAGTGTAAACATAATTACACGCAGTGGTGTGGCCACCAGAGAATATGGGGGAAAGAATGTTGATGCAGAGCCTTTGATCAGGAAGGCCTCAGAAAAGAAGGAAGGACTCAACCTGCATAAGGAAAAGGAAATATTTGTAGAAGATAGGAAGGATTTTTCTGCTATAGGTGCATCCACATCCAAGTCAATCATGGAAGCAAAGATTGATGATGAATTCAAACCTTTCCTACAAGCCTGATTTAAGTTATTACACAATTAGAAAGCATTGGAAAATCTTGAGGCTCTGATAGATAGCTACGTGAACAAGAAGTTTCATGGAACTGAGACTAAGGATGTGAAAAATATCTATAATAAAAAGAAGAGAACTGGTCACGAGATGTGCATGAATGTGAAAATTGGAGAATATGAAATGGATCAGGTCATCCTGGACTTAGGGTCTGATGCAAATTTTTTACCTAAGAAGACCTAGAAAAATATGGTCGAAACCAAAGCTGGAGTGGTCCACCATTCAGTTGTGCATGGCTAATCAGTAGAATATCATTCCACTTGGAAGACTTCCACAAGTTCTAGTAGACATTGTTGGAGTAAAGGTGCGCATAGATTTTGAAGTACTACAAATTATGGATGATGCAGACCCTTACCTTGCACTTTTGGGGCTGAATAGGGCCATCGATATGGGAGGTATCATCAACTTGAAGCATATAAGCATGATCTATGAAAACAATGGTACTCGAGTGATTATACCTCTGGAGCTGGTAGAAGGAGAGAGATATATACAAAACTAGTGTGTGAAGGAGATTATGTCGAACATATATAGAAGCTGACTAAATGAGATGAGGATTGGATGAACCCTATGGTTTATGGGATGTTGAATTGGGAAAAGGATAGCTCATGTTTCTTAGATTCGGATGGTGAAATGGAGAATTGGCAGAATCATCTGCATGATGTCTCTGCACTGCGCTACCTCAAGATCACTAAACGTTTTCGATGCATCTCCTCAGAGGTAAGATAACTACCCTATTTTGATGGTTTTGATAGTTTTGTATTATTCTTGGAAAAGTTGGAAAAGGTTGTTCAAGAAGACCGGAGGTTTTGGGTACTGGATATTTCCATGCAAGCCACTCCAGCGCGTTGGTGGGATACAAACAAAGGGATCTTTAAGGATGGGAAGAATGAAGCAAGATGATGAGGTTATTCTTTGAGCAGCCCTCTACACCACCAGCTAAACTTTTCTATGGCATAGGTGATCTGCACAAACACATAGCCATGTGGATGGAGGTTTGGAACGAGAAGAATTGGACCAAATGGGTTCACATGTTTTTCTATTAGTTGGGACTAATACCTACAACGTGGTATTTGGAAATGGAGCTACGCCATGGGAATTACCATTGGATTACAATGACATACAGTTTTATGTCAACCTTTGGCCTCACGAGTGGATCAGAGGTATTGGATGAAGCCTTGTAGGATATAAAAGAACTTGTCTTTGATGATTCCTGACCTCAAATAAAATGTGTTGTGCTAGTATGGGAAGCACAGATGCAAGATATTTTCAACTATAGGAACATGTCAGTAGAAGATAATGAAGAAGATCCAAGAAATATCAAAATCCATGAGTCCGAGGGGGAGTGCACAATAGCAGGTCCCTTATTAGGAATTGTGGATGTAACTAAGCCCCTTAAGTTGAGGGAAGTCAACATTAGGACAGAAGAACAACCCAAGTTGGAAAATATAGGAGATTATTGGGATGATGACATAGTGTTAAAGGTTGTGGAACTATTGATGGAGTATTAGGACTTGTTTCCCATGAATTTATCTGAGCTTAAAGTAATTTTAGGAGATTTAGGTGTTATGAAGATCACTCTGGAATCAGATGTTTGCCCTATCAAGCAGCAACCATACCGATTAAATCCTAAGTTTAAGAAAAAATTGAAAGAGGAAGTAGAGAATATGGTTATTGCAGGAATAATCAAGCCTATGGAGCACTATGATTAGGTAAGCCCAATGGTTGTTCAAGAAATTAATAATAAGGGAGAGATAAGGATTTGTGTGGGTCTGCGCAAGCTAAAAAATGCATGTGTGCATGACCCCTTCCCTACTCCATTTTCAGATGAAATATTGGACAATGTGGGAGGAGAAGAGGCTTACTCATTCACTAATGGATTTTCAAGATACCACGAGATCAAGACTGTGCCAAAATACCAAAGCAAGAACACTTTTGCAACGAAATGGGGTTCCTTACAATACACAGTCATGCCCTTCAGATAGAAGAATGCACCTATTATCTTCTCACATAATAGTAGCCATGTTCAAGGAATTCATGCACAAATTCTTGGAGGTGTATTTTGATGATTGGACTGTGTTTGGGTTAGTAAAGAAGCTTGTTTCCAACCTGTGCCTGATGCTTGACACTTGCAAGAAGCATAATATTTCTCTTAACTTGAAGAAATGTATATTTTGTGTTCCTTTTGGAATATTTTTGGGCCATATTGTGTGTGAGAAAGGGTTGAGGGTAGATCAAGCTAAGATTGCAGTTATTATCAACCTCAAATTCCCTATCCATTAAAAACAATTGTGCTCCATTTTGGCACACATCGGATATTACAAAAAGTTAATTTAGGGCTATGCTCTGATCACCACACCTATGGAGAAATTGTTGAAGAAGGATGTGTCCTTTTATGGGATGAGGAATGTCAAAAGGGATTTAAGTTGCTGAAGGAAAAGATGGTTACTCCACCCATTCCAATATTCCTAGACTGGTACAAGGTCTTCCATGTACATGTTGATGCATTCGATATAGCACTTGGATTTGTTTTAGTGTAGCCAGGAGAAGGAGACATTGATCACATCGTTTCTTTTCCCAATAGGAAGCTCTCTAGTGTTGAGTGCAACTATTAAAATATAGAGAGGGAAGGATTGGCCATGGTCTATTCTCTACAGAAATATAGGCACTATTTGCTAGGAGGGCACTTCAAGATGTTCACGGACCACTATTATTTAAAATGCCTGGTCAATTTGTTGTTGCTATTTCAGGAATATGATTTTGAAATCATTGTGAAGCCTAGTACATTGAATGCTCAACTTCATCATCTATCATGCATTGAGAATGGGGGGGAACTAGCGAGTTTAGAGGAGGGACTACCTGATGCACAAATCTTTGCTATTAATGTGGTTGATGAAAAATTTGCTAATATTATTCACTTTCTGACCAGTAGAAGTGTGCATCCTGAATATTATGTGCAACAAAAGAAGTATTTGGTTTCACGTGCAACTGATTTTACACTGATTGCTGGTCAATTATACAAGTTGGGATCCGATGAATTTTTAAGAAGGTACATTTTGGAACATGAGAGACAGGACATCTTGGTTGAGGCTCATGGAAGAGTGGAAGGAGGCCAATATGCAGGGAAGCCCAGTGCGCAGAAGGTTCTATGTGCTGGGTTATGGTGGCCCACACTGCACAGTGATGCACATGCATACTGTTGAGCTTGTGATGTATGCCTTGAAATAATGGGGAGGCCATCATGTAGAGATTAAATGCCCTTGTAGCCACAGATGGCCCTGCAGGATTTTGATAAATGGGCCATAGATTTTATGGGACCTATCGATTCTCCAGGGAAGAAGACTATTGTGCGCTACATTATCACTCCCACATATTATGTAACCAAATGGGAAGAAGCTAAGCCAATCAACGATTGGATCATAGATATTATTTCACACCTCATTTTTTAAAATATCCTAACTAGATTTGGGTGCCCGAAGATATTTATGGGTGATAGGGGTATGCACTTTGTTAATGAAACCATTGAAGCTATTATAGAAGAATTTCAGATACATCACCATAAGAGTAGTCCTTATCACCCTCAAGAAAATGGTGCAGTAAAAGATTTCAAAAAAATATTGGAGAATGTTCTCACAAATATCTTCAATGCAAATCAGAATGATTGGGATCTGTGCATCCCTTCCGTGTTATGGGATTATAGGACCACACGCAAGAAATTGAATGAGGAAACACCTTTCAGGATGGTTTATGGGCGAGAATAAATTATGCCAATGGAATATATTGTCCCCATCCTCGCATCACAACATTCACTAATATGGCTGAGCCTGGCATCATGGAGGAACTTCTAGTGCAATTGGTTGCCTTAGAAGAGGATCGGTTCATTGCTAAATTTCATCACCAAGTACAGAAGTCGTGCGAAAAGGCCTGGCATGATAGACACATTCGACAGAAGGCAATCAAGGAAAACGATTTGGTTTTTTTATATGACAGTAAGTTTGTGAGCCACCCAGAGAATTTTAGGAAGCACTAGCTTGGGCCATATATTATAAAAGAAATCACTAATGGAGGTGTTGTGTGCTTGGCCATGTTGCGAGACGAGAGTCTTCTCGGATACTTCAATGGAAGTTGAGTAGATCTATATAAGCATAACCCTATACCTACCAAATGACTATATGGCTGAAGAATTGGAATCCACCTGTCTGCACGCTACGCAAAGGACTTATGCATACAGGTACGACAGGAGCACAGAGGTAGTGCTCAATAGGAGAAACTAGTCGTTAGAATAGTAAATTTGGATGAAAAACAATTTTACCATTGAATGGAGTGGGTTTTCTACATTGAATGAGGTGATCTTGCAGAACTTTTGACTGTTTTTATGGGGGTAAGATTCATTTAATGAAGATATGACCATTTTTACCTCGGATCTCCTATAAAATGAAGGGCACGGGTCATATTCTATTCCTTTTCTTTCTGAGTATATTGTGCCTTGAATTTATCTGTGAATTGTGTTGTGCATTCATCCCTGAGAACTGTATGTCTGGCCATGAGACCCCCAGATCTGACGTAAGAAACCTAGAATTCATTTTGAAACCAAGGATGATGGCCAAAAATTCTAAGAGCACACCATCTAAAGAACACTATGTGCTACTCATGTTTTCTACAGAGCCTGGCTCTTATGATGTTCATGAAGTCACTCTAGAAATACAGGAAGACGTGTCCATGTAGGCTAGATGAAAGGTCAATATTACCAAGGGATCATCCTCCAAGTCATGGACGTCACCTTAAACATTCACATCCCCGTGCCATGCGACGAAGGATAGGTCCCCTATAGGTGACCCGACCAAGAGACCCATGAGCCCAACTGAGGAGGTCACGCTCTTAGTCGAGCCCATCTCATGGCTCCCAAAATACGTCAATCCACACAGACCCTTTGTCAGGGCACCGAAACATTTGGACACAGTGCGCACATACCTGCAGATGTCATTGATCCCATAGGAAGTTACTTTTGAGGGTGACATGTTTGGGAAACTTACCCTGGTTAAATTCGATGACTATGAGTTGGAGAACACAGAGATGTTCCCTAAGCTAACGCCTCAATATTACATGGAGCATGTATTGTATGATCATGTGGTGAAGTTCGAGCCTATGTCGTGGGTGCGTAGGCTGAGAAACATTAAATTCCTCAATTTGCTGAGGATTCCCCACTTTGGCAGGTATCCCATCAGGAGAATCTATGTGTGCCAGTTGTTGGTGCTGATCCACGATGGATGTTTATGGATCAGGAACAAAATCCCAATAGATGTCTGCTGATCCACTAGATCACTAGCCTGGCCAAGAAGGGGCCCGATCCCATTTCTAGTTTTGGGAAGAGTAACGAGCTGAAATTCATTGCCAAAGTTAAGAAGGATTACAAGGTCATTCATGACTTGAGGGAGTTCCTAGTACAACAATTTTTTGACCTAGTAGTACATCTTGGAACCCTGGTCTTGGGCTGCAAGCTAATGCCCAAAAGCTGACCTAAGGTGGTCCCTACACAAGTTATCGCTCTAATGGGATAATTCGAGAAATTAGTAAGTTATAATTGGTCACATTATCTCTGCCAGGAGTTCCTGGAGAATGTGTGTGAGGCGAAGGAGCAAGGAAAGAAGTTCAGTTATTCCTAGCTACTTCTACTAATTTCCTTGGTTGCATGGGAGATGCTAGAGGGCGCATTACTCCCAAAGGTCGAATCTAGTGTGTGTGAAGGGGCATGTTATGCCAATATATGGGATTCACCATACCCACAGAGAGTAAAGGAGAATAATTTTTTTTGGGTTTTATTTGAAGGTGCACTCACAGCAGCCATTCACTCCCAGCCCCGATTCTCCTCGGCCATTTATACTAAGTACATAGTGATTGCAGATTTCTAGGTGACGATGCACAATGTGCAAATCCCATCGCACAAGGACCCTGTTTAGTACAACCTACCGTACGTGGTCACGGAGGCTGAAATCAGCCAGGTCCTTGAAACCTGGCCTAAGGCATGTAAGACCGAGCTAGACTCTGCTATGCCTATCACAACCTCCATGTCTGCCAAAAAGACAAAAAAGGACATGGAAGTAGAAAAAGAGCCAAAGTAGGAGCCCGAGGATCTTGACAGCTTAGATGGTTTGGAAGGTACTGGAGCTGAGTTTCCCACAGACACTAAACGTTGTGCCGAGACTTCCTAGGGTTCCTGCAAGAAGAGGAAAGGCTTGAAAAATGGAGGCACTGAGGAGGTCACCTTAACAGAGGAGGACCTTGATAAGATAGGGGATGTGGTTGCAATGTCTTCTGAGGATAGCTGGAATGTGCTTGAGGAGCATTACAAGGCCGCAGTAGACACACTACAAACATGATTGCAGGTGTTGTAGCTGAAGACTAACAACATCCAGGCGAGCGTGAATCAAGCAAGGTCTATTCAAGCAAGTGATCGTAGAGGCGTGATCATCAGTATGGCGAACAATAGGATCTGCCCCTTCCCAGGCAGAACAGTCATTGTAGAACAACACAAATTGTGTGTGCCAGTGCAGACCTGCCTAGAAGTTGGGATAAAATTTTCGATGTTGCCGAGTGGTAAGCTACATGAAATTCAAGAAATTATTACAGGTGAGCGACAGTGCAAGGAGGCCAGCCTGCATTAACAACTTACTAAGGCCGAGCAGAAAATCGCAGCAAAAATTGAAGAGTCTATCAAGGCCTAGACACTACAGCAGGAAGCAGTAGGACAATGAGTTGAATTGGAAACATTAACAGATAAAATTTGTGGTGACCTACCAGAGGTGGCCATTCTTTCTTCATCCACACTGCAAGTTAAATTTGAAAGTCTCATAGCAATTGAAGGCCTCCCGATTAGAAGTGCAGGCAGTTAAGGCAGATTTTGAGCACCAGATTCTGGAATTTCAAACCAAGCTTCAACTTGAAACTCCACTAGAAGTGCATGCGAAGTGGGCAACCTTAGTCAAAGAAGCTTCAGCAAGAATTTCCACCACAATCAATAAGGGAACCATGCTACTAGAAACAGCTATGGGCCTGTGGAAATCCATGTAGATAGATCCCCTTGTCTAGAATATTTAGCAGGAACTACATGCTAAGGAGGAGGCATTTGATGACCTTCAGGAGGCACTTCCTACCTTTGTACCTGCTCAGCGCATGGCCTAGTTGTAGACAAGTCAGATATTGCATGATGAAATTGAGAATCTGCGCCGAAAGAAGCACATTGCGACAAACCATATGAAGTTGTGGCCCAGTGAAGCGATGAAGCTATCACAAGATCTAGATGTTGTCGTGAAGAACTTGAACCAAAATTATTAGAGCATAAATCTCATCGCAAAAGGGTTGAATTCTCAGAAACTGGTGGACATAGTGCAGAGCACAGCTCATAAGAGCGCAGGAATCCTAGCGCCCTTCACTATTTCCATAGAGGAGCTAACGACAAAGATGAAGACCCCAGCACCACTGTGACTCAGAACGAGTCACAAGACTATGTTGGGGGCCTGTTGGAGCAAGGTCCCTTAGGACTACAATTTTGATAAAAATATAGTATTTTTGTATTTTAGAGTTGTGTGTGCTAAGCAATGCACATGTCAAGGAGCTCTGGGGCATTTCAAAGCCCCTTCATTAGTTGTAATGGGAAAAATGGTTTATCTAGGAGTCTCAAACCATGGTTGATGCAGAATAATTCTTCAAATTCGATAAGACTTAAGAGTCTTATAATGCATTTACTAAAGGGAGTGGGTTCCCTTAATTATTTTGTTATTTTCCTAAGTTTAGTTGAGTTCTAAAGAGATTTAAATGTAATTTGATTAATATATCGTAAGTTGTAGAGATATTAGGGATAAGTGAGAAATCCTAGGAAGAGTGAGTATTTTAGAGATCCAGAGGTATAATATAGGGTTTGGTTGAGTAAAGAGTGGAATTGAGAGAAGCTTCAGGGAATATTGAGAGATTTTTGGATCTAAACTGTAATTGGTTCATGATTCCTTTTTGTATATATTTGTAAGTATTTTGAAAAAACAGGGGTAGGAAAGGTTGGATAGAGAGGTTGGCTTGAGGTTAGCTCGAGGTTGGCCTGAGGTTGGCTAATGAAGGGTATGAGAGTATGATGAGTTAGAGAGGTCATTTGAATATCTGTGTTCAGGCACATAGAAGAAGTAGTATTGTAATCAGATCAGATTTAATAAATATTGAATAATTTGTATTTATTATAATTTGTTTAGCCCTAGTTTATAAATATTGTGTGTTTGTGTGGATTGTGGCGAGCTATGTTGTTTAATTGGAATTGCTATTGATATTTCATAGTGGATTGACCAGTAGGATGGGATCCGAAGCAGTGACTGTTATGGAGTCTTGAATACCCTATGTATTAAAAAAACAATTTTATACCCGAGAGAATGTCAATTTCCAAATAAGAGGTGATGGAACACCTTGCAGCCGCATAATTTTATTGATAAGTCGGGGACAAGAGTAGCAGGGAGGAATGGTTAGTTGCAGAGAGCACAACTATGCTTGTATTTGTAAAATTTCAGAGGATTCATAACAAAGGTGAGAAGTAAGAATTAACGATCATGATTAGATCGCAAATCTGAAAGGGGAAATATGAACGGAAGAGATAAAGTCACACGATCAGTCAGGAAGATGCCATGCGATGAAGGGTTAGTAGGATGACCGTTAGATCTCAGCACATATTAATGGTGGAAAGCAAATCGCAATATCAAAAAGCAAAGGTTTAAATTTTAATACTAATACATCGCAAGTATTTTATTTTCTTTGTGATGTGGTAAAGAATGAAATGTGTGATGCGGAGTGGGGCGGCCACATGTTGGCATAGCATATGAGTGCACAGCGCAAGATTTACTGTTTAGCATTATCGATAAAGAGGTTGATTTTGTGGGAAAGCGATTGTGATAAGGCGAAGAGGTGTAGCAGACCATTAGATCCGGTGAAGATCTATTGTAGATATTGTGTTGCAGTTTCGCATCAGCGATTTTGTTGGTTTCCATTTAAGTTGCAAGTTAAACTTGCAAATATGCCATTAGTTCTGATTGGTTGACGTGTTGTGGACCCAAGAACCTTGTTCCGTAGGTATGTAAAGTGATTTGGATATGTGTAACCTGTTTAAGGTGAGTGCTTTTAGATCGTTAGCGTATGTATGCTAATAAACTCTACAATTTTATTCTGTTGTGTCTATAAGAGAGTTTACGTGGGCCCATAACTCACAGGGTCCACGACGTTATGTTAAAATGAAGTTTCGGCTGCATCATTTTGTATAAGAGCAGGATTAGTGTTCTTTGGGGTTTTATTGAAGGATTGAATTTTATTCTTAGTATATATAGACTTGCATCGGTAATTGATCCAGATACAAGAGGACATGGTATGAAAGAAATTGGTCATTGGGAGATCACAATAAAAATGATTGTATGTAGAGAAGAAGACTAAAATGTTGCACGTACTTGAGACTTCAACCATTTCATTCAAGACAGAATGCATAATTTTTTTTAGGAAGACAGGATTAGGAAAGGATCTTCTAAATTTTAAAAATTTTGATGATATATGTCTGTGAATGTAAGTAGTAACAAGAAATTGCAGCCAAGTAGCTGTGACCAAGGACAAGGGACCAAGTGAAGAAATTGCGGCAAGAGATATTGTAACGAAATAAATAAAACATGGGTGTTCTAAGAAGGAAAAGGAAATTAGTTTAATGAAGAACTGAATTGCAAACAGTGAAAAGTAAAGCAACATGGTTATTGTCTAACCAATGAAAGTTTATGGAGATAAGATAATTGGAATATCTCTCAGGTGTGATTTATATTTTAATATTTTGTCTAATTTGAATTAGTTTCATAGTGAAGAGAATGATAGCAGCCAACACACAACAACAGATTATGTAAATGGAGAAGTTGTGTTAGTGGAAACTTCAACAAAGGAGATTGGTGTAGAGAAGAAGAGAATAGAAGAGTTATCAAATACAGAGAGGGGAAGGTGAGAATTGGCTACAAAATCCTAACAGTGTTAGAAGCTGAGGAGCACGAGTGCTCAAAAGAGGTTTTATTGTAGAAACCCAAGGAAGTCTACCAAGATGATGACTTGGTGTAGGTGAAAAGTAGAGACTCGTTACAAAGAAATGAGAGACGATTATTGTAAGCTCACAGTGGGAAAATGGATTCCACATAAAGAGGATGAGATAAATATCAAGGGTCATGAGGAAAGCCACAACATAAGAAAGAAAGATGCCAAGGAAAATGGAAAGGGAAAGAAGATGAGTGAAGAGGAACTTGACAAAGACATTGCTAAATTGAAAGCAAGTATGGATGCAATAATAATGTTGCTTAAAGACTGTGAAAGGGGCCAAAGGTATGGTTGTACTATGAAAAGAAAGAAGACAAAATAGAATTTATTGCAAAAACAAATAAAGAGGAGAATGTACATAAAATTAAGTGAAAAACCTAGAGCAGTTGAGTTAAAGGTGAAAGATGGTTATTTTAGACTTGAGCAAGAAGTTTCCTTTATTGAGGAAGGAATTATTGATGATTTTATGAACTATTGGACAAGTTCGGATCAGCTGAGAAATGTGATGAAGGAGACATCAAAGGAAGAGGAGCTTTGTATTTTTGAACCTAATGTTTTGTGTATGTACATTGGTGATGAACATCATTTAGAGGATGTATTTATGCAGGATGATGAAGAAATGAAGTTGTTAGAAGATATGGTTGTAATAGAACAATTCTTTATTGACCATGTGTTCAAAGACACTGAAGATGGACCACTATTGAAGATTACTATGGAAGATGGAAATGATGAATCTAGTAAGACTTGGAAAAATTATGGTAGACAGTCTAAAGACAAAAGGAAATTGCAGATTGCATAAGAAGGAGTAGAAAAGAAGTATTAATATAGCCTTATGATAGGGTTAAATGAGAGTATATGTACAGTGAAAACTCTTGAGGTAATGTGATAATCTCTTCAATTTTTATTCAAAAATTATGAACCTGTATTTATAATTGATGTAAAAGAAATTATTTTGAGAGGACATAATGGAGCATCAATGGAAAGCGATATTAATAAAGATTTCATTGTGGAAGATGGTAGAACATAAATTTATAAGGATAATTGGGTCCAAGGAGGTACCGTTAATCCATTAAAGGCAATGAAGAATAAAGGAAAAGAGGACAGTCAAGAACTTAAGGATAGGTTGGCAGAGACTAATTCACAACCAAAAATTGAAGACAGTGGTATCTGTACAAATTGCGAAAGGAGTAACGGTGAATGTAATCAGAAAACTAGAAGGAGATAGGAAATCTCAAAATATGAAGGCAAGGATTCTTTCATGAACTATGCATTTGCAGTGAACAACAAAGGGGTTCAATGGAGTATGATATTCATGGTGTTAATAGTAATTTTTACTCTTGTAAAAGGGACTTTACAGTGGAATGGAGAATCTATTTTATATGGTGATTTCGTTTCTTGTACATAAACAAAGAGAACTTTAGCTTCTAGAATTATAGATTGGCATATTTTGATTGAAAGGAAATAAGGAAGGAAAAAGAAACTTAGTGGCTTACATATTTGTAAGGAAGAAAAAGGAACAATGACAAGAAATGTGAAAGGAAGGAAGGGAAAAGAGAAGAACAAAGGACATAATTCAGAAATTAGACAACATTCAGAACAAAGTAGAAACAAAGAATACTTTTCCAGGACAAGACAATGTGAAAGAGGATATGACAAGCCGGACATGTCATATGCACATCAAGGGATGATAAATAAGACAAAACTTGGAGCAGAGGTAATGAGGAAAAAGGTGGAAAATGTAATATTTTTTATAAATTTGAATTATTAACTGTTGAATGTGTTTTTCACGATATAACACAAACTTCTTTTGGTGATATATTTGTTTATGAAAATATGAGGGAGCATGCAAGTTCTGGAGATGCAGAAAATCAATTTTATGTATGAAAAAAAGAATATGAGAGAAAGAAACTAGTTGATTCAAAAGTTTGGAATGGAGGAAAAAGAGTTGATATAACTCTTACACAAGACATTGTAGAAGAGAAAGAAGATTGCAAAAGATGTGAAATTACAGTCCATGAATTTTTTTTTTTATCCAAAGAAGATTTAAATGTCAAGAGTTTATCTTGAGTTTGCAAATGAGAAGCTGGGTGAACATTTCAGTTAAATTTAATGTGAATATGGAGACAATTGAACAAGGTTCAATAACTGAAATTTTTGTAGCTAATAAATAGTGTATAATGGGAAGGCCATATGTTCTTATGTCAAACAAGGAACAATCTTCTTTTGAAATTGAGAAGATTCCACTAAAGATATTGGATAAGTGAATGATGAAAACAACAAAGGTAATATGTATGGGAATTTTTCAAAGTAATCAAGTCAAGAAGAGATGGATTGATATGCAGGACCGTATAAAGAAAATGGTTTGGAAATAGAAGAGGATGTTGGTGAGAGGGTTAGAAATCAAAATATACGATCAGGTACAAGACAATGGAACTAGTAGAGAATACATGAGGTTGAAGTAAAATTCTGTTGAGATGATGACAAGGCAGCAACACACAGAGGTACATAAATTTATGTTTCTTGAAGACATGGTTATGTTTAATATCGGTATCAAAACAAAATGCAGTGGAGATGCTCATGACAACAAAGAAAAAGGAAATCCACAATACAGGGTTTGGCATCCATGAGAAGGAGAGAATGCAACAAATACACCTACAATTGGAAAAGATCCGACAAGCAGTTGGAAGATGAAGTCTAAGGAAGTTTACAATAGAGGAAATTAGAAGACTCATGAACAAGAGTCCATGAATTATTTCAACTCGGGGAGTCTGATGTAGGAGCATTGTTCAAAGTCCATAAGACTTAAGAGTCTTATTACACATTTACTAAAGGGAGTGGGTTCCCTTAATTATTTTGTTATATTCCTAAGTTTAGTTGAGTTCTAAAGAGATTTAAATGTAATTTGATTAATATATCGTAAGTTGTAGATATCTTAGGGATAAGTGAAAAATCCTAGGAAGAGTGAGGATTTTAGAGATCTAGAGGTCTAATATAGGATATGGTTGAGCAAAGAGTGTAATTGAGAGAAGCTTCAAGGAATATTGAGAGATTGTTGGATATGCACTGTAATTGGTTCATGATTCCTTTTTGTATATATTTATAAGAATTTTGAAACAATGGGGGTAGGCGAGGTTGGATAGAGAGGTTGGCTCAAGGTTGGCCTGAGGTTGGCTAGTGCAGGGTATGAGAGTATGATGAGTTAGAGAGATCATTTTAATTTCTGTGTTCAGGCCCACAGAGGCCAAGTATTGTAATCATATTAGATTTAATAAAGATTGGATAATTTGTATTTATTATAATTTTTTTATCCGTGGTTTGTAAATCCTGTGTGATTGTGTGGATTGTGGCAAGTTGTGTTGTTTAATTGGAATTTTTCTTGAGATTTCAAAGTGGATTGACCAATAGGATGGGATCCAAAGTAGTAACTATTACGGAGTCTTGAAGACTCTGTGTATTAAACCAAAAATCTCGCATCCAAGAGAATGTCAATGTCAAAATGAGAGGTGATGGAACACCTTCCAGCCACATAAGGTTATTGATAAGTCATGGACAAGAGTAGCAGGGAGGAATGGTTGGTCGCAGAGAGCACAATTGTGCTTGTTTTCCTAAAATCTAAGAGGATTCAAAATAGAGGAAATAAGGAGGAATGAACGGCCATGATTATATCACAGATTTGGAAGGGGAAAGATGAATGGACGAGATCAAGTTGCATGATCAGTCAGAAATATGCGATGCGATGAAGGGTTAGTAGGATGACCATTAGATCTGAGTACAGATCAACGACAGACAACAAATTTCAACATATCAAACCAGAGGTTTAAATTTTAATACTAAGACATCGCAAGTATTTTATTTTGTTTTCAACGTGATAAAGAATGAAATGTTTGATGCGGCATGGGGCGGCCACGTGTCAGTGCACACCACAAGATTCACTATTTAGCATTATCAGTAAAGAGGTTGATTTTGTAGGAAATCGATTGTGATAAGGCGAAGAGGTATAGCAGACCGTTGGATATGATGAAGATCTATGGTAGAGATTGTGTCACATTTTTGCATCAACGATTCTGTTTGTTTCCGTTTAAGTTGCAAGTTAAAATTGTCGAGATGCGACGAGTTCTAACTGGTTGATCTGTTGTGGACCTAAGAACCCCTTTCCGCATGTATGTAAAGTGATTTGGATATCTATAACATGTTTAAGGTGAGCGTTGTTAGATTGTTAGCATATGTATGTTAATAAACTCTGCAACTGTATTCTGTTGTGTCTATGAGGGAGTTTATGTGGGCCCATAACCCACAGCGTCCATGGGGTTATGTTAAAATGCAGTTTGGGTTGCATCAATGGTTTACGGACCCTAGATGAGAGCAAGCTAAAGATATAAATAGAAGTGTAGATCGAGTCATATGGAAAAAAATTTAAGTAAGTTTTGATAAGATTATGATGTTATGAGTTGTGAAGTGAATCTTTAAGTGTCTGAAAGGTTCCTTTTGGATGTGTGCATGGAGACCTTAGTCCAGCTGTATGTGGACCCCGCTAGCTGTGTGCCGTGGGTGGATTTGAAGAAGTGCAAAGGGTTTTATGACTATTAATGAGTAAGGAAGTGTTTTGGGATAATTCTAAGTATCAAATGCATCTATGTTTTATGATGTGTTTATGTGTATTATTTCCATTTACTGCATCAAGTATATTATTTGTGTTTGGATCAGTTGCATACCTGCTTTTATGTCTTATATGAACATTGAATGCATAGATCTATTACTGTAATACTAAAAGGTCAGTTTACTAAGACCATTGAAGGGATTGCGAAGCCTTTATCTGTGTGCACACAAGATAGCCTACGCAAATTGACCTAGATTTGCCTAGTTAGGGTTTCTCTTACGAGGGACTATCTGCTAGTATTATCGACTTGAAGATACCCACATAATTTAATTCTCTCTCAGGGTTTGGAAACTTGATTCCAGCACCCCCCCATACTGTTCGGGTGAGACTTTGACCTGCTCAAGTAGGTCACTGCCGAAAGGGCCAATAGTAAGATGATTTTATTGGTTAAGCTTAACTTTGAACCTAGGTCAGGACCCCTCAAGCCAATGCTACATAACAATAATAATATAAGGGCGCAAAAATAGCAATATTGGGCTTCTATGGGGCACAACAATAACAATATGAGGGCTACATGGGGAGAACAATACAATAAGGGGGATACACTAATAATAACAAAAAGGGGGTTATACTAGTATCATAGGGACCTAACAGATATCCTCCTAGTGACATTCAAGTCCATCAATATTGGTTGCTAATTTTTCAATTTCTTGCCTAAATTATGAAAAATCCCTTATAAGGATATGAAAACCTCCAATTTTTTATAGGACAAGGATTCCCCAAACGCCACAATCCATGACATAGGTTGGAGATCCCAAAATGATGTGTCCCAAATGGTCATGCAGACAAAAAATCCTATTAACACAATGAAATTTTAACCATGAGTGAGTATGTTGGCCCTAATTAAGCCAAACATACCCATACATAAAATTTAAGTTTTAAGGAGAAGGAAGAGAAAAGGGGAAATAGAGGTAGTGAGCCCTAGAGAGAAGAGACATGTAATATATTAAGGAATAACCCTTCTTGGGTGACACTAATTAACCAAATACTTAGGTGGAGATGGAGGACCAAGCCATTAGCATTTACAACCTATAGTATACACATGCCAACAAATATGCAAAAATATAAAGCAAGGATAAATAAATCATGAAATCCTTGAAGAATAAAATCTATTAAACTATGTATAAATTATACTAATGGGTTTCAATCTGATCTTGTGATGTAGTAAAACAAGATATTGAATACTTCTACAAATATTCATAAACAAAACAAGATCGCACAATAAAATATAAGCAAGAGAAATAAGTAAATCAATCTCACAACACAAGATGTATATGGGGAAAACACAATGCCTAGAACCCCGCTATCAGTATATTGTATAAATTCAATGATGATGAAACAATACAATGCTTTGTCTCTCAAGAGAAACTCCTACACTGTCCCAAATGTCTCACACTAATCTAGGAAAAATATGACAAATACTTAGCCAATTCTCAGCCTTTGCTCACCCTGCCTTGCTCACACATTCTTGGAGGAACTAAGCCCCTTTCAAATAGGAAAATCCATTTCCTTAATTGTACAATCCTTCCTAGGCCTCCAACTGACTCTATAACTGACCTGCGCAATTTTCTAATTATACAGCTGATAGTTATCATCCCTTTAAACTTTGTCTCAACTGGCTCTTCCTTAGAAATGACATGTAAATAGCTATTTATAGTGAATTATCAGCTAGTTTATTGATCACTAACTATGAATTAAATCATATTTAACTCACTAGACCTATATCTAGTTCATCATTCAGTTAGAACTAGTTAAACTGAATTTAACTCAATTAGTTGAGGTAATTAATTACAACTCATGAATAAATGTAACTGGACCCCCTTAAATAATGGAATCACTCTACATGCGTCCTCTAGCTCATTCATTTTGAATTATTTAACAAATAAAAGTTGTTATGAGATGAAATTACAATTTGTCTTCAAATTTAAT
Source organism: Pinus albicaulis (assembly GCA_034641835.2). Classification (NCBI taxonomy): domain Eukaryota; kingdom Viridiplantae; phylum Streptophyta; class Pinopsida; order Pinales; family Pinaceae; genus Pinus; species Pinus albicaulis. Next base: position 1,497,991,056 of record CM076579.1, on the reverse strand, counting down.
TAAGGGAAAATTAAATCAGAAACCCCTTTGGGTTACATTTCTCGTTTCCATTTCAACACTACCTCTCAATAAGAAATGGATTATCTGCTACCCTAATCTTGACTCTGTGGTATTTGAATTTTCTAATTGATGGCACCTTAGTCAAGATGTATGCATCTTGATCCTCCATGGGAATTGTTGGAACGGGGTCTCCTGCAAGCTGCGAAATTGGTCCGATTTTGTATATTTTTGGTTATATTTAGCCTAGCAGAGGGGTTATGGGGTGGGTCAATGTCCCGAAAGCATTGTAATGGGTAAAAGGGTAGACCTAGAGTCCGCAAACCACAGTTTGTAGACCATAGGAAATATTAAGATAGATTGTTATAAATAGAGGGACATTTTGAATTATAAGGTAAGAAGATGATGAGGTCTTGGTGCAAATTGTGGCTTAGTAGATCTATTTGGGTTTTTAAGGAAAGTACTTCTGTTGGCTGTGTGCGCGGAGATCCCACGTGTTGCTGTGTGCGGACCCTAGTGTTGTGTGCGCAGGTTGTGTTTGGGTATTGTAAGAAGGAACTGAAGGATTAATGAATGAGAACGGTTGTTGAGTAACTGAATTTATGTGTATTTTTGATGAGAATATTTGATAGATGTTGTGTTATGCATATTCTGTGTTAAGATGTGAAATTATTGTGTTAAGTGTTTCTTTTGCATATGGGTCTATTCTGTTATGTTTTATGTAAATAATAAAAGTAATGTTGCACTACTGTTTTAGAATTATATGATTTGTTGAGTACAGTAAGTATAGGTGACCTTGCACACGTGGATGCGAAGGAGATCTATAGATCCGGTTCTGAGATAGGCAATCTGGTCATTATAAAGCCAGACGTAGCTCTGCTTGGCATACCTATCCTCTTTTAGGGTGTGAAAACCTGGTTCCAGCACTCACCCATACTGCTTCGGGTGAGACTTTGACCTACAAAAGCAGGTCACTGCCGAAAGGACCAGTAGTATAAAGGTTTGTTGGGAAACCTTAACCTCTGAACTTGGGTCAAGACCCCTCAAGCAAACAAATGGTTCCGTTTTTTGGACTGGGAGCATTTTGAGAGGGGGATCGAGTAATGCTAAGAAAAGTAGTGGAATTCTTAGAAGAAAACAAGAGCAGGTATGGTTGAATGACCTCCACTCTGAACGAGTGTACAACGCAGAGCGGTAAGTAATTTCGATCCAATCTAGAAGGGGATAGATTTGTCTATAGCCTGATAGGAGGAATAGATGCGCAAAGCCCTCTAGCTACACCACCTTCAGAACCACGTAAGGGTAAAACCCCACCCGAAACCCCTCCAGAAGAAGTTATGGCAGCACACTTGAAATTTCCTACCTTCAAAGTTGTAGGAGATGAAGACATGGACCGATTTTGGTTTGTTTCAGACTCAGTATGAACTATGCAAGGGGTGGCAAGCGATACTGTGAAAAGGGCACAGCTGTCCCTGGCCTTTGGAGAGAGAGCTCTGGACTGGTATATGCGATACATATCTCAAAACGAAAGTGCATCCATTCAGGATATTAAGAATGCTTTGAAGCAATAGTGCTGAAAACCTAAGTCCTACTCTTAGATCATGGCAGATGTGAAAGATTTCACGCAAGGAATAAATGAGTCTGTATGGGAAGCTAATCAAAGACTAAAGAAAGAAATCAGGGAATGAGGATTTAAGTATGACGACAGACAGCATATGGAATGGTTCATCGCTATGTTGCTACCTCACCTGCGTGTACCTATGAGCCACCAAACCTACAAGTCACAGGAAAAATCTTTGGAAGCCACCATGAAACTGGAAGCTGCGCCCAGAGAAGATACTTCGGTAGGAGTACAAAAAATTCAGGAGCGGCTCAGAGCTATGCACGTGGAGATTCAGAACCTACGGAAGGAATGGGGAAAAGGAGCTAGCATAGACCTATGGTGCATATAATGTTGGGCATCTGCACATATGAAGGATCAGTGCTCACTACTGGTAGATTACATGTAGGCAGGAGGACCTAGTCCGGTGTGTCCAAGTGGAGAACCCAACCTATTGTGTCTAGGCTCAAGTTGATCTGTGTTGTGGTGCGATGAATACCGTGTAGTAGGGCTACATGATACGAACCACTTCCCCCAGCTAGGTGTGTATGTCTCGAAACTGAAGCAACAATGGTGCAGATTCTGTCGGTCGGTAGGACATGATGAGAAGGACTATCGAACTTATGATCTGATGATAGATCGAGGAAACTTGTATAGGGTGCAATCAAAACCTGCGTCACCCAGATCTCCCGCAAAATTTGATGGCTCCCTAGCTAGGGGCAGGGGAGGTCAGGGAGGAAGCGCAGGTTGAGGACGCGGACAACGAATCTGTTATAACTGCAAGGAAGTAGGAAAAATTGCAAGGGACTGCCCAAATCCTAGAAGGCAATCCTGCAAATATTGCAGACAGCTGGACCATGCAATTGAATATTGTCCAATCTTGATAGCAAAAATTTAATAAAAGTAGTCAACACCAACGCAGAATGTACAAAGAGTTAAGGCTGAACTACGGGAAAAAAATTTGAATGTTGTAACACGCAATGGGATGGCCACTAGGGGACCTAAGAAGGAGGTTGTGAGGGGTCCTCTAATACGACAGGAACCTATCAACCAAGAAGGGTTGGAATGAAAACCGGGACAAGAAAAAATTATTGCAGCCCTCCGAGACATTGCTAAGACAAGGGAAGCTACTGTGCAAACACCTGCGCACCTCAAGGTGGGTCACGAGATGAGACCATTCCTACAGGCGTGTATGAAGCTATTATGCAACCAACGAACCGAAGAAAACATGCAAGCATTAATAGATAGCTACGTAGTGTAGTCCCACCTATCTCCAGAAGTCCAAGACATGCACAAGCTAGGAAAATACAAAAAACACACCGGAAGAGAAATGCGGTTAACTGCACAGATTGGTGACTACGAGATGGATCAAGTTATTTTGGACCTTGGATCAGATGCGAAAGTATTACCTAAACAAAGATGGAAATGAATGGGAGAACCTAAGTTGGAATGGTCCACCATCTAGCTGTGCATGGCGAATCAACAGAAGATCATCCCTCTAGTAAGGCTACCAAAAATCACGGTAGATATCGCAGGAGTAAAGGCCTGAGTTTACGTTGAGGTAATAAAAATCATAGAAGATGCGGACCCCTACCTTGCGCTCCTAGGACTGGAATGGGCTATAGATATGGGGGGTGTTATCAATCTCAAAAAGTGAAGCATGGTATTTGAAAATAATGGTACATGAGTAATAGTACCGTTGGATCCCACGAAAGGTGCACGGTATACAGAGCCAGTGAACGGTGAGGAGGAAGTAGATCACATTTAAAAGTTCACTACACAGGACAAAGATTGGATTAACCCCACGACTGACAGAGTACTCTACTGGGAAAAAGACAATGAATTATGTTCTGACTTTGATGGGGAACTAGAGAATTGGCAAGGCGGTTGCATGAGGTTTCGATGCTGCGGTGTCTTCATGTCACAAGGAACTCCCACTACATCTCCTCCGAGGTAAGAGACTTGCCCTACTTTTGGGATTTGGGTAAAATTAAGGAATTTTTACACGCATTCAAAGTAGAAGTTCCCAAGGGACGAAGGTTATGGGTCCTTAATATAGCTATGCAAGGAACACCTGCGCGATGGTGGGACACCCACAAGGAAGCATTCTAGGATTGGGAGGAAAGTTGGGATATGATGATCCTGCGGTTCGTACCCTCGGATGACGTACACACCAAGATGTTTCTCGGACTAGGAGATCCCCATGAGCACTTTCTCACCTGGACGGACAAATGGTCCAACTAAACTATATAAGAGTGGGTTCATCTGTCTATTCATGCTTTAGGGCATATCCTCGTCACATGGTATTTAGATGCGAAGCTACATCAGCACACCTGCCACTAGGAAACACTAAAAGATGACTTTCTAGGAACATTCGGGCTGATTTGGGGGACAAAGTCACTCGATAAAGCTCTGCAGGACAACGATGCTTTTCTATTTAATGACTCATTCCATCACACTGCAATGAAAGTCCTGACATAGGAAGCACAGATGCAAGACATAGTCGACTGCCGGAGTTTGGTGATCAAAGAAGAAGATAATCGTCGAAATGTCCCTGTCCCAGAATTCGAGGGAGAACGTATAGTTACTGGACCCCCACTGTAGAATATTGATGTTTCCTAGCCTCTGAAGCTATGTGAAATTAATATCAGGATGGAATAACATCCTATGTTGGCCAAAATTGGGGATTATTGGGACAAAGGAATCGTCGGTAAAATTTCCGAGCTACTTACGGAATATCAGGACTTATTCCCAAAAAAGTTTTCTAAGCTCAAAGGAATCACGTGGGATCTAGGCATTATGCACATCACTCTAAAACCAGCGGCACGCCCTGTAAAGCAGCGGCCTTACCGGCTGAACCTTAAATATAAGCAAAAGGTCAAAGAAGAAGTAGACAAAATTCTTATTGCCGGTATCATTGAACCGGTTGAACAGTCATATTGGGTAAGTCCGATGGTTGTCCAGGAGAAGAAAACAAAGGGGGAGATATGAATATGCGTGGACCTACACAAGTTAAATGACACATGTGTACATGACCCATTCCTTATGCCCTCAAATGAAATCCTTGATAGCATGGGCGGACAGGAATCATATTCCTTCACCGATGGGTTCTCAGGGTACCACCAGATCCGAATCATACCTGAAGATCGCAGTAAGACTACGATCGCAACAGAATGGGGATCCTTTCAGTATACAGTCATGCCCTTTGGTCTCAAAAATGCACCTGCTATCTTCTCAAGAGTAGTAGTTTCCATATTCAAGGAGTTCATCCATAAGTTTCTGGAATTTTATTTCGATGACTGGATAGTATTCGGCTTGGTAAAGGACCATGTCTCCAATTTTTGCTTGATGTTGGATGCCTGTCGAAAGCACCAAATTTCCTTGAATATCAAGAAGTGCATCTTCTATGTGCCTCTAATGGTTGATCCTGCGAAGGTAGCAGTAATTATAAACCTTGCAGTCCCAACAACGGAGAAACAGTTGTGTTTGATTCTTGGACACACGAGCTATTACAGAAAATTCATTCAGGGGGTATGCACTGATTACGGCACCCATGGAAAAACTGCTTAAAAAGGACGTTTCCTTTTTTTGGAATGATGAATTTCAGAAGAGTTTTGAGCTACTCAAAGAGAATATGGTCTTTGCGCCCATACTAATATTTCCTGATTGGTCGAAGGAATTTCATGTCCATGTGGATGCATCAGGAGTCACCTTGGGCGTTGTCCTAATTCAGCCTGGTGAGGGAGATATTGATCACTCGGTTTCCTTTTCTAGCCGAAAACTCTCTGGCACAGAGCGCAACTACTCCGCCACCGAACGAGAAGGACTGGCTATGGTATAGCATTACAGAAATATTGACACTATCTGTTGGGAGGACACTTTAATATGTTTACCGATCATTCGGCTTTACAATACATTGTGAATAAGCCTGTGTTGGGGGGGAATATTTGCATATGGCTGTTGCTATTTCAGGAATATGATTTTGAAATCATAGTCAAGCCAGGAAGGTTGAATGCGGGTTTGGATCATCTATCCCACATTGAGACAGGAAAAGAACCTACTAACTTGGAGGAAGGATTATCAGATGCGCAGTTTTTCGCCATTAAGGTCGTTGACGCATACTTCGCTGATATCATTCAGTTCCTGACTACAGGTGTGGCCCCCGTAGAATATTCGGTACAACAGAAGAAGGAGTTGGTTACTCAGGTAGTGGACTTTACTATCATCACCGACCAATTATAAAAACTAGGCACTAATGAAGTTCTGCGTAGGTACATCTTGGAACATGAATGACATGCTGCCTTGGTGGAGGCACACGAAGGCATCGCAGGAGGCCACTATGTAGGAAAGGCAACGGTACAAAATATCTTGAGAGTTGGGTTATGGTGGCCTACCCTACACCATGATCCTCACGACTATTTTAAATCGTGCGATACATTCCAGCGGACAAGACGACCCTCACGAAGAGATGAAATGCCATTGCAACCTCAAATAGCTTTGTAGGTCTTTGACAAATAGGCCATTGATTTTGTAGGACCAATCAATCCTCTAGGAAAGAAGCTAGGTGCGCGCTATATTATTACTGCCACTGATTATGTCACTCAATGGGATGAAGCACAAGAAGTAAAGTATTGTACTATAGATACTGCTGCACACTTCATCTTTGAGAAAATCCTGACTAGATTTGGATGCCCAAAGATGTTGATGAGCGACAGAGGCACGCACTTCATTAATGAGATGATACAAGCCCTGAATGAGGAATTCCAGATCCATCACGCAAAAAGTACACCGTATCATCCACAGGAAAACAGGGCGGTCGAGGCTTTCAACAAAATCTTAGAGTAGGCATTGACCAAGGTCTGCAATGTCGGTCGTAGTAATTGGGATGTCCGCATCCCCTCTGTTCTGTGGGCCTATCGAACGACCTACAAGAATCTGACAGGAAGGACCCCATTTCGAATGGTCTATGGAAAAAAGGCCATTATTCCAATAGAATACATTATTGCTAGTCTACATATCGTAGCCTTTACAAATATGGCAGAACCTGACTTCATGGAAGAACGCCTTGTGTAGCGTTTGGCGTTGGAAGAAGATCGGTTCATTGCTAACTTTCATCAGCATGTTCAAAAGGCTCGCAATAAATCTTGGCATGATCGACATATTTGCCAAAAGACATTCGTAAAAGGTGACCTAGTCCTCTTATACGATAGCCAATTTGCGAAACACGCAGGGAAATTCTGACAGCACTGGCTTGGTCCCCAAACTATTAAGGAAATCAAAGATGGTGGAGCAGTCAGGTTAGCTACCCTGTGCGGTGATGTGTTACTAGGATATGTCAATGGCAGTTGGCTCAAACCATACAGGGTTAAATGACTAAATGGCTTGAATAGTTGTCTCAGGCAGAATCAACCCACCAAGGATGGGGTGCTGAGGCACGAACGAGATACGCACATTGATCAGGATAATCGCGTAGCTCCAGGGAAAATTAGTGGACCCGCGGCCACAGTGACTCAGGATGGGTCACAAGATTGTGTTGGGGGACTATTGGAACAGGGTCTCTTGCAAGCTGCGAAATTGGTCTGATTTTGTATATTTTTGGTTATATTTAGCCTAGTGTAGGGGTTTTGGGGTGGGTCAAAGCCCTGAAAGCATTGTAACAGGTCAAAGGGTAGACCTAGAGTCCACAAACCATGGTTTGCAGACCATAGCTAAGATTAGGCTAGATTGTTATAAATAGAGGGACATTTTGAATTATAGGGCAAGAATATGATGAGATCTTGATGCGAATTGTGGCTTAGTAGATCTGTTTGGGTTTTTGGGGAAAGGACCCCTACTAGCTGTGTGCGTGGAGATCCCACATCTAGTTGTGTGCAGACCCTGCTGCTGTGTGCGCAGGTCAGGTTTGGGTATTGTAAGAAGGAACTGAAGCATTAATGAATGAGTACGGTTGTTGAGTAACTAAATTTATGTGTACTGTTGATGCAAATCTTTGATAACTATTCTGTTATGCATATTCTGTGTTAAGCTATGAAAGTACTGTGTTAAGTGTTTCTTCTGCATCTGGGTCTATTTTGTTATGTTTTATGTAAAGAATAATTTCAATGTTGCACTAATATTTTAGAAGTATATGATTTGTTGAGTACAATAAGTATAGTTGGCCTTGCGCATGTGGATGCGAAGGATATCTATATATCTGGTTCTGAGATAGGCGATCTGGTCATTATAAAGCCAGACGTAGCTCTGCTTGGCTTACCTATCCTCTCTTAGGGTGCGGAAACTTGGTTCTAGCACCCACCCATACTGCTTCGGGTGAGACTTCGACTTGCACAAGTAGGTCACTGCCGAAAGGGATAGTAGCATAGGGGTTTATTGGCAAACCTTAACCTCCAAACCTGGGTCAGGACCCCTCGAGCCAACAGGAATGTACTCTGATGACATAATCCTCCTTTGAACACAATATCTGAGATGGTGATATTGGATATCAATATGTTTGGACATGTCATGGAATATTTGACGAACCGAGGGTTTGATGAAACTTTGGTTATCATAATGTATCAATGTCAGATCCATGTGTTGAGCGAACAAACCAACAAGTATCTTCCTCATCTAAATTTCCTCGCATGTTTCCTGATTGGCCAGCATGTTCTTAGCCTTTGTTGAACTAAATGAAATGGATCTTTGTTTCCTGTTGTACAAAGAAATTGTTGTTGATACTATGTTGAATATGCCTCCTCATGTGCTCTTCATGCCATATGGACTCCCTACCCAATATGCATCGATGAATCCTTGCAGCTTCACTGCCTCTACCCATTTGTACCAGATCCATACTATCTAGTGCCCCTAGGGTATCTCAACACATGCTTCCCTTCCTTCAAAAGTAGCTTGTTTGGTTTAACCATAACTTCATTCATCTAGTTAACTACATAGCATATGTCTGGTGGTGTGTTCACCAGGTACATAAGTGCACTCATATGCTTCCTATAAACAATAGCATCCACTACTTTGCTTGAAGTAGCATCCTCCTTACTCCAGTTTCCTACAAGGGGAGTCTCCATGATTTTGATTCAGTCCATGTGGAACTTCCCCAGAGTCTCCTTGGCATACTTTCCCTGAGATACAAATAGTTCCCCATCTCTGTTCCATATTATCAATCCAAGGAAATAATGCAAGAGCCCCATGTCCTTCATCTCAAGTTCTCTTGCAAGATCATATTTGCAAGAATTTATGAGTTTCTCATCACCTATTAGTATCAGATCATTGACATAAATCACACTAATCAAAATCTTACCATCAACCAAAATATGAGATAGGTTCACATTCGCTTCACTCTTAGTGAAGCCCAACCAGGTGAAATAGCTATCAATCTTGGTGTAACAAGAACAAGGTGCTTGCTTCATCCCATATAGTGCTTTCTTGAGTCTGCACACATGTGATTTCCTCTCTAAGATCTCAAAACCTTTCGGATACTCAGTGCACACTTATTCCTCAATAACTCCATTGAGAAAGTCTTTATTTATATCCATCTGATGTATCTATCATCCCATCTATGCCGAGAGTGCAAGGATGGATATAATCGATGAGTACCTTGCGACTCGTGCAAAAATATCATCATAGTTAATCTCCTCCACCTAAGAGAACCCTCTGGCCACAAATATGGCTTTGTGTTTCTCCACACTCCCATCTGTTGCCCGCTTCACCTTATAGACCCACCTAGATCCTACAAATGACTTCCCGATTAGTCTTAGAACAATTTTCCATGCATTGTTTCTAATAATGGATTCATAATCCTAAACCATGGCATACATGCATATTGGTTATTGCTATGTGTCCTCAAAAGAGGATGGTTTTATCACATTAAATTCACTCATAAGAGCCATGTATCTAGTGTACCTCTCTGGGAACCTTCTCTTGCTATGATGTGATGTTGGTGCTCTCACATTCTCTCTCGCATCTAGCATCAATCTATCAACCTCTATCGTGTGCTTCCTTCCATCTTTGGTGGATGGCTCTGCATGAGTGGTTTCTACCACTCTATGTTCCTCTTCTTGTGGCTACTCCACATCCCGAGGTTCACCCTTTGGAGCTAAGAACTCCTCAACTATATGAAACTCAAGCTCCCTCTAAAGGGACAATCACATGGCTTTCTCTTGATCAAATTTCACATCTCTTTTTACCACTATCATCGTGTGTGCTAGAAAATACACCCAATAGTTGTGGGCTGTATCAATGTACCCCAAAAATATACCAACCTCTACTAGTGGCTCTAGCTTCTTCCTATCATCTTTAGTCACATGGAAATAAATATATGACCCAAAAATTTTAAAGTACGACGGATCCAGTTGCTTACCTGAATTGTCCATGTGGACAATTTGTGGCATAGTGTCCATGATCATGACGGTTGAAACATTTCACCTTTGACAAGTCTCACTTCTTGCCTGCCTTGCTAGACTTGGATTTGGATTGGGATGCCTTCCCTTTTCCTTTCCAGCCAAGGCATAGTTCTCCTCTTCATCAGTCTTCGATGAGGATCCATCTCTGGTGCTCCGTCAAAACTCTTCTTATACCAAGTCGGACCACAGTCGCTCCCACTTTGGTAGCTACTCCCTCCAATTCACAGAGTCCTTGTAGTTATTCCAACTCTTTGGAAGGCGTAAAAGTGTTAGTCTCACCAAATTTTCGTCAGCAACACTCATCCCAACACTTCCAATGTCATCTCGATGTTGAGTAAACTTGGTCAAGTATTTCTGGATCATGTTTCCTTTCTCCATTTTGATCTTGCTAACCTTGCATTTCACTGTAATCTTCTTCTAGTCATTTTTTCTTTGAAATAGATATGTCAAGGCCTTCCACATAGCAAATGGAGTTGGCTTCCCATGGAGACTCGAGACAATATGATCTCGAGCTCCCTCTAACAATATCCTTTTCGCCTTTGTCACATTCTTCTTCCATGCATCATGTTGTTGAGCATAGGTCACAGTGGGCTCGGGAATATTAGTGTCAATGAATCTCTTCAGTCTGTTTTCCTCCAACACTGTCTCCATCATGTGCTTCCATGCAATATAATTTCAATTTCCCTCGAGTGCATATTCGAGTCTCAAGCCATTGAAAGACATCTTGATCAGCTGCTGGTACTAAATAATGAATTTGAAAATTTGAATACATGTTCAACACAAACTCAATTTCTTCTCTTGTATTTTGATTTATGGCACTCTGATACCATGCATAAATTATACCAATTGGATTTAATCTGATCTTAACATATACTAAAACAAGATATGAAATCCTTGAATCTACAAATTTTCGGAAAACAAAACACGATCGCACAATCACATATAACCAAGAGAAAGAAGTAAATTAATCACACAATAGAAGATGTATAAGGGAAAAGCACACTGCCAAAAACCCCGCTATCTATATATTGTATAAATTCAACGATCAAGAAACAATATAGTGTTTTCTCTCTCAAGATAAACTCCTGCACTTTGTCAACTATCTCACACTAATCTAGGCACAATCGAACAAATACTTAGTCAATTATCAACCTCTGTACAGCCTACCTTTCTCATGCATTCTTGGAGGAACTAAGCCCCTATTAAATAGGAAAATCCCTATCCTTGATTGTGCAATGCTTCCTAGGCCTCCAACTGACTCTATAACTAACTTGTACATTTTTCTAATTACACAAATGATAGGTATCATCCCTTTAACCTCTGTCTCAACTAGGTGTTCCTTAGAACTAACATGCAACAACTATTTATAGTAAATTATCAGTTAACTGATTGATCACTCACTGTGAATTAAATGAGATTTAATTCACTAGACCTATCTCTAGCTCACCACTCACTCAGAACTAGCTAAACTCATTTTAACTCAATTAATTGAGTTCACTAATTACAACTCATGCATAACTCTAATTGGACCCCCTTAAATCATTGAATCACTCTACAAGCCTCCTCTTTGACCCTCAACTCTAATTTCCTAAGCTAACTCAGTAATTCTGACTTAATTAACTAATACAAATTGTTATGATATTAAATTACAATTTCTCTTCCAATTGAATTAAGAGAAAATTAAATGAAGAGGAAGACCCCCTTAGGATACCATTTCTTATTGACATTTCAACAAATTATATAATCTCCTATATTACATTTGGTGTATAATTGGTCCCTTATGTAACAAAAATATGTTTGGTAATTTCTTTCAACCAAGTCGATAATTGGTGATGCCTAATTAATGTCACATTTGCACGTTAATTAATTCACAACCACATAAGCGAGGAATTATCGATTTGATAACTAAGCCAAAGAAGAATGAGTTCAAATTACATATTGTAAAAGGTTCCATTTGTAAAAGCCATGAGAGAAATCCTAGATGCATCCCCTCTCATAACATAATAGCAATCACAAGGTGAAGCATTCGGCATGGGAACGTACTCGAAATCTAATTCTATGTAACTATCTTCGATTTTATTCATCTAGAAACTTGTAAGGTTGATTATGACGAGTTATGGGATTGGTGGTAACTTCACTTTTTCATATTGCTAGGGCATTTCCTCATTGTTTTATTTGGAAATTTAAAAAACAAAATAAAATGATTAGATGTCCCATTGGATTTTCTTATATAATTTGGATTCTAGAATTTCCTGGTAATTACAAGTGAAAACCAAACTCCTATTATTACAACAAAGTGACCTGTCACTCTCAACTTATATGCATGGATTGAAGATTATATATATATTTTTTGGGGAATTTTCCTTGTCGTTTTGTACATGGGTGCATGCAAGTTAGACTTTAACATATAAAAATTACTTGATGGGCTTCTACGGAAGACTTTCTGTTTTGTCCATTACTGCATGCAAGTTGGACTTTAACATTAAAAAATTACTTCATGCGCTTGTCCTGAACACTCTATGTGGACACATTGCATGTTTATTGATACAGTTAACATATATAACAATTGCATTGCACAATTTATCAACAACACCCATTTTTTCATCTACGCATGCGTTCCCTTAATGTCTTAGTGGCATGTAAAATGGGCCATGCAACGGAGGTCAGGAAAGGCAAATGCTTCAAACGATTTGAATTGGATATTTTATCAACGACCACCTTTTTTATGTCTTCCCATGTGGCCACTTAAAGGCTTGTAGACATGCAAAATGGGCCATGCAACGGAGGGCACGCAATACAAATGCTTTAAAGCTATAATCCCTAGATAGATTTTTGACCCCACAGAGGACACAAGGAAATTTCATGGAAATTTCTCAAAGACCTCCGTAATACACAATGCTATTTTTCCATTTAAATTCACCCTATCACCGCCGTGCAAAACAAGACAGATTGAAATAACTTTGGATATCATGGCGAATCAATTTGGAAGCGTTGGAAATCTCGTCTTGGCGTTGCTGGTTAGTGTTGGAATCTTTCAAATAGCAATACCCCCTGGCCATTCTAACAGCTCTATGAACATTACTAATGCAGGTAAGCGTTTTTCATGTTTCTATACATTTAATTTTACATTAAAAATTAAGGATGAAAAGATCGAAATAAATTCAGATGAATATTGCTTCTCTTAGGGTTTTTCATCACCACTGAGAACACGATTTTACGTGTTGGTATAGTTTCAGTTTTTACTTTGGTTCAGCATTTTTCATCACTGCTAGGACCACGATTTTGCATGTTAGTATAGATACAGTTCTGACTTTACAATTTACACAGGGAAAGATCAAAATAAATTGAGATACAAGTTTATAAATACTGATGACGTTAGAAATTAAGGTTCGTCTGCTTTCAGGTTACTTATGCCTACATTGTTGTGCAAGGAATTCCCAATACTAGTGGCTGCTGCTCCACCCACGCGGCTGCACAACCCAGATGCTCCAACTCTTTCTTCGGTACATGTTTATTCTTCCAGTGAAGAGTCTCTACCCAATTCTCAATGCAACAACCATGTTCCAACTCCACCTGGACGTTGCCATGGAGCGTTTATAAAGAATGATGAAACTGGGGACTAATCCTCCTCTTTATAAACGCTCTGTGCTCTGTGCCTTTTCTAGCCGAAAACTCTCTAGCACAGAGCACAACTACTCCACCACCCGATGAGAAGGATTGGCTATGGTATATGCATTACAGAAATATCGACACTATCTATTGGGAGGACACTTTAAGATGTTTACCGATCATTTGGCTTTAAAATACCTTGTGAACAAGCCTGTGTTTGGCGGGAAGATTTGCATATGGCTGTTGCTATTTCAGGAATATGATTTTGAAATCATAGTCAAGCCAGGAAGGCTGAATGTGGGTCTAGATCATTTATCCCACATTGAGACGAGTAAAGAACCTACTAACTTGGAGGAAGGATTACTGGATGTGCAGTTGTTCACCATTAAGGTCGTTGACACATACTTCGTTGATATCATTCAGTTCCTGACTATAGGCGCGGCCCCCATAGAATATTCGGTACAACAAAAGAAGGAGTTGGTTACTCAGGTGGTAGACTTTACTATCAACACCGGCCAATTATACAAAATAGGTGCTGATGAAGTTCTGCGCAGGTACGTCCTGGAACATGAATGACATGCCGTCTTGGTGGAGGCACACGAAGGCGTCACAAGAGGCCACTATGCAGGAAAGGCAATGGCACAAAAGATCTTGAGAGCTGGGTTATGGTGGCCTACCCTACACCATGATTCTCACGACTATTGTAAATCATGCGATACGTGCCAGTGGATAGGACGAACCTCACGAAGAGATGAAATGCTATTGCAACCTCAAATAGCTTTGCAAGCCTTTGACAAATGGGCCATTTATTTTTTAGGACCAATCAATCCTCCAGGAAAGAATACAAGGACATGCTACATTATTACTGCCACTGACTATGTCACTCGATAGGCTGAAGCACAAGAGGTAAAGGATTGTGATGCAAATACTGCTACGCACTTCATCTTTAAGCAAATCCTGACTAGATTTGGATGCCCAAAGATCCTGATGAGTGACAGAGGCACACACTTCATTAATGAAATGATACAAGCCCTGAATGAGGAATTCTGGATCCATCACACAAAAATTACACTGTATCATCCACAGGAAAACGGGGTGGTCGAGGCTTTCAACAAAATCTTAGAGCAGGCATTGACCAAGGTCTACAATGCTGATCGTAGTGATTGGGACGTCTGCATCCCCTCTGTTCTGTGGGCCTATTGAACGACCTACAAGAATCTTAGCGGAAGGACCCCCTTTCGGATGGTCTACGGCAATGAAGCCATTATGCCAATAGAATATAATGTTCCTAGTATACGTATCGTAGCCTTTACAAATATGGCATAACCTGACATCATGGAAGAATGCCTTGCAGAGCTGTTGGCGTTGGAAGAAGATCGGTTCATTGCTAACTTTCATCAGTAGGTTCAGAAGGCTCGCAATAAATCTTGGCATGATCGACATATTCACCAAAAGACATTCGTAGAAGGTGACCTAGTCCTCTTATACGATAGCTAGTTTATGAAACACCCAGGGAAATTCAGACAGCACTGGCTTGGTCCCTAATCTATTAAGGAAATCACAGATGGTGGAGCAGTCAGGTTAGCTACCCTGTGCTGTGACGTGTTACCAGGATATGTCAATGGCAGTCGGCTCAAACCATACAGGGTTAAATGACTATATGGCCAAAATAGTTGTCTCAAGCAGAATCGGCCCACCAAGGATGGGGCGCTGAGGCACGAACGAGATATGCATGCTGATCAGGATAATCACGCAGCTCCAGGGACAGTTGGCGGACCCGTGGCCACAGTGACTCGGGACAGGTCACAAGATTGTGTTGGGGGACTATTGGAATAGGGTCTCCTATAAGCTACAAAATTGGTCCGATTTTGTATATTTTTGGTTATATTTAGCTTAGCGCAGGGGTTTTGGGGTGGGTCAAAGCCCCGAAAGCATTGTAGTGGGTCAAAGGGTAGACCTAGAGTCCACAAACCATAGTTTGCGGACCATAAGAAAGATTAGGCTAGATTGTTATAAACAGAGGGACATTTTGAATTATAAGGCAAGAAGATGATGAGATATTGATGCGAATTGTGGCTTAGTAGATTTGTTTGGGTTTTTGGGGAAAGGACTCCTGCTAGCTGTATGCATGGAGATCCCACATCCTGCTATGTGCAGACCTTGCTGCTGTGTGTGCAGGTTGGGTTTGGGTATTGTAAAAAGTAACTGAAGGATTAATGAATGAGAACGGTTGTTGAGTAACTAAATTTATGTGTACTGTTGATGCGAATCTTTGATAGCTGCTATGTTATGCATATTCTGTGTTAAGCTACGAAAGTACTGTGTTAAGTGTTTCTTATGCATCTGGGTCTATTCTATTATGTTTTATGTAACGAATAATTGTATTGCTGCACTACTATTTTAGAAGTATATTATTTGTTGAGTAAAGTAAGTATAGTTAACCTTGTGCACGTGGATACGAAGGAGATCTATAGATATGGCTCTGAGATAGGCAATTTAGTTATTATAAAGCCGGACACAGCTCTACTTGGCTTACCTATCCTCTCTCAGGGTGCGAAAACCTGGTTCCAGCACCCACCCATACTACTTCGGGTGAGAATTTGACTTGCGCAAGCAGGTCACTGTCGAAAGGGCCAGAAGTATAGGGGCTTATTGGCAAACCTTAACCTCCGAACCTGGGTTAGGACCCCTCAAGCCAACAAGAATGTACTGTGATGACATAATCTTCCTCTGAACACAATATCTGAGATGGTGATATTGGATGTCAATATGATTGGACATGTCATGGAATATTGGACTAACCGAGGGTTTGATGAAACTTTGGTTATCATAATGTATCAATGTCAGATCCATGTGTTGAGAGAACAAACCAACAAGTATCTTCCTCATTATATTTCCTCGCATGTTTCCTGACTGGCCACCATGTACTTAGCCTTTGGTGAACTGAATGCAACAGTTGTTTGTTTCCTATTGTACAAAGAAACTGTTGTTGATCCTATGTTGAATATGCCTCCTCATGTGATCTTCATGTCAGATGGACTCCCTATCCAATACACATCGATGAATCCTTGCAGCTTCACTGCCTCTGACCATTTGTACTAGATCCATACTATGTAGTGCCCCTAGGGTATCTCAATACATGCTTCCCTTCCTTCAAAAGTAGCTTGTTTGGCTTAACCATAGCTTCATTCATCTGGTTAAATATATAGCATATGTCTGGTGGTGTGTTCACCAGATACATAAGTGAACCCATAGGCTTCCTGTAAACAATAACATCCACTACTTTTCTTGAAGTAGCATCCTCCTTACTCCAGTTTCCTACAAGGGGAGTCTCCATGAGTTTGATTCACTCCATGTGGAACTTCCCCAGAGTCCCCTTGGCATACTTTCCCTGAGATACAAATAGCTCCCCATATCTGTGCCATATTTCCAATCCAAGGAAATAGTGCAAGAGCCCCATGTCCTTCATCTCAAGTTCTCTTGCAAGATCATATTTGCAAGAATTTATGAGTTGCTCATCACCTATTAGTATCAGAGCATTGAAATAAATCACAATAATCAAAATCTTACCATCAACAAAAATACAGTATAGGTTCACATTCGCTTCACTCTTAGTGAAGCCCAACCAGGTGAAATAGCTATCAATCTTGGTGTAACAAGCACGAGGTGCTTGCTTCATCCCATACAGTGCTCTCTTGAGTTTTCACACATGCGATTTCCTCTCTAAGCTCTCAAAACCTTTAGGATACTCAGTGTACACTTATTCCTCAATAACTCCATTGAGAAAGTCTTTATTTATATCCATCTGATGTATCTGTAATCCCATCTGTGCCGAGAGTGCAAGGATGGATATAATCGATGAGTACCTTGCGACTCGTGCAAAAATATCATCATAGTTAATCTCCTGAACCTAAGAGAACCCTCTGGCCACAAATATGGCTTTTTGTTTCTCCACACTCGCATTTGTTGCCTGCTTCACCTTATAGACCCACTTGGATCCTACAAATGACTTCCCCATTGGTCTTAGAACAATTTTCCATGCATTTTTTCTAAGAATGGAGTCATAATCCTCAACCATGGCATCAATGCATATTGGTTATTGCTCTGCGTCCTCAAAAGAGGATGGTTCTATCACATTAAATTCACTCATAAGAGCCATGTATCCAGTGTACCTCTCTCGGAACCTTCTCTCGCTATGATGTGATGTTGGTGCTCCCACATTCTCTCTCGCATCTAGCATCAATCTATCAACCTCTCTCGTGTGCTTCCTTGCATCTCTGGTGGATGGCTCTGCACGAGTGGTTTCTACCACTCTATCTTCATCTGCTTGTGGCTGCTCCACATCCTGAGGTTCATCCTTTGGAGCTAAGAACTCCCCAGCTATATGAAACTCAAGCTCCCTCTCAAGGGACAATCACATGGCTTTCTCTTCATCAAATTTCACATCTCTTTTTACCACTGTCATCGTGTGTGCTAGAAAATACACCCAATAATTGTGGGGTGTATCAATGTACCCCAAAAATATACCAACCTCTACTGATGGCTCTAGCTTCTTCCTATCATCTTTAGTCACATGGAAATAGATATATGACCCAAAATTTTTAAAGTACGATGAATCCAGTCGCTTACCTAAAGTGTCCATGTGGACAATTTGTGGCATAGTGTCCATGATCATGACAGTTGAAACATTTTACCTTTGACAAGTCTCACTTCTTGCCTGCCTTGCCAGACTTGGATTTGGATTGGGACACCTTCCCTTTTCCTTTCCAGCCAAGGCATAGTTCTCCTCATCATCAGTATTCGATCAGGATCCATCTCTGGTGCTCCGTCGAAACTCTTCTTATACCAAGTCGGACCACAGTCGCTCCCACTTTGGTAGCTACTCCCTCCAATTCACAGAGTCCTCATAGCTATGCCAGCTCTTTGGAAGGCCTAAAAGTGTTAGTCTCACCAAATTTTCATCAGCAATACTGATCCCAACACTTCCAAGGTCATCTCGATGATGAGTAAACTTGGTCAAGTATTTCTGGATCATGTTTCCTTTCTCCATTTTGATCTTCCTAACCTTGCATTTCACTGTCATCTTCTTGTCGTCATTTTTTCTTTGAAATAGATAAGTCAAGGCCTTCCACATAGCAAATGGAGTTGGCTTCCCATGGAGACTCGAGACAATATGATCTCGAGCTCCCTCTAACAATATCCTTTTCTCCTTTGTCACATTCTTCTTCAATGCATCATGTTTTTGAGCATAGGTCATAGTGGGCTAGGGAATATTAGTGTCAATGAATCTCTTCAGTCAGTTTTCCTCCAACACTCTCCATCATGTGCTTCCATGCAATATAATTTGAATTTCCCTCGAGTGCATATTCAAGTCCCAAGCCATTGAAAGACATCTTGATCAGCTGCTGGTACTAAATAATGAATTTGCAAATTTGAATACATGTTCAACAAAAACTCAATTTCTTCTCTTGTATTTTGATTTATGGCACTCTGATACCATGCATAAATTATACCAATTGGATTTAACCTGATCTTAACATATACTAAAACAAGATATGGAATCATTGAATCTACAAATTTTCAGAAAACAAAACACGATCTCACAATCACATATAACCAAGATAAAGAAGTAAATTAATCGCACAATAGAAGATGTATAAGGGAAAATCACACTGCCCAAAACCCCGCTATCTATATATTGTATAAATTCAACGATCATGAAACAATACAGTGTTTTCTCTCTCAAGATAAACTCCTACACTCTGTCAACTGTCTCACACTGATCTAGGCACAATCGGACAAATACTTAGTCAATTCTCAACCTCTATTCAACCTACCTTTCTCACGCATTCTTGGAGGAATTAAGCCACTATTAAATAGGAAAATACCTATCATTGATTGTGCAATGTTTCCTGGGCCTCCAACTGACTCTATAACTAACTTGTACATTTTATAATTATACAACTGATAGTTATCATCCTTTTAACTTCTGTCTCAACTAGGTCTTCCTTAGAACTAACATGCAACAACTATTTATAGTAAATTATCAGTTAATTGATTGATCACTCATTGTGAATTAAATGAGGTTTAATTCACTAGACCTATCTCTAGCTCACCACTCACTCAGAACAAGCTAAACTGATTTTAACTCAATTAATTGAGTTCACTAATTACAACTCATGCATAACTCTAATTGGACCCCCTTAAATCATTGAATCGCTCTACAAGCCTCCTCTTTGACCCTCAACTCTAATTTCCTAAGCTAACTCAGTCATTCTGACTTAACTAACTAATACAAGTTGTTATGATATTAAATTACAATTTCTCTTCCAATTGAATTAAGAGAAAATTAAATGAAAAGAAAGACCCCCTTCGAATACCATTTCTTATTTACATTTCAACAAATTAAATAATCTTCTATAAATGGTCCCTTATGTAACAAAAATATGTTTAGTAATTTCTTTCAACCAAGTCGATAACTGGTGATGCCTAATTCATGTCACATTTGCACGTTAATTAATTCACAACCACATAAGCGAGGAATTATCGATTTGATAACTAAGCCAAAGAAGAATGAGTTCAAATTACATATTGTAAAAGGTTACATTTGTAGAAGCCATGAGAGAAATCCTAGATGCATCCCCTCTCATAACATAATAGCAATCACAAGGTGAAGCATTCGGCATGGGAACGTACTCGAAATCTGATTCTATATATTCTACAAAATCAATTAAAATAAACTTCACTTTTTTCATATTGCTAGGGCATTTCCTCATTGTTTTATTTGGAAATTTAAAAAACAAAATAAAATGATTAGATGTCCCGTTGGATTTTCTTATATAATTTGGATACTAAAATTTCAAGTGAAAACCAAATTCCTATTATTACAACACAGTGACCTGTCACTCTCAACTTATATGCATGGATTGAAGATTATATATATATTTTTTGGGAATTTTCCTTGTCGTTTTGTACATGGGTGCATGCAAGTTAGACTTTAACATATAAAAATTACTTGATGGGCTTCTACGGAAGACTTTCTGTGCTTGTGCTGAACACTCTCTGGACACATTGCACGTTTATTGATATAGTTAACATATATAAGAATTGCATTGGACAATTTATCAACAAACACCCTTAATGCCTTAGTGGCAGGTAAAATGGGCCATGCAACGGAGGTCAGGGAAGGCAAATGCTTCACAGGATTTGTATTGGATATTTTATCAACGACCACCTTTTTTATGTCCTCCCATGTGGCCACTTAATGGCTTGTAGACCTGCAAAATGGGCCATGCAACGGAGGGCACGCAATACAAATGCTTTAAAGCTATAATCCCTAGATAGATTTTTGACCCCACAGAGGACACAATGAAATTTCATGGAAATTTCTCAAAGACATCCGTAATACACAATGCTATTTTTCCATTTAAATTCACCCTCTCACACGGCTCTCACCGCCGTGCAAAACAAGAGCGATTGAAATAACTTTAGATATCATGGCGAATCTGTTTCGAAGCGTTGGAAATGTCATCTTGGCGTTGCTGCTTAGTGTTGGAATCTTTCAAATAGCAATACCCCCTGGCCATTCTAACAGCTCTATGAACATTACTAATGCAGGTAAGCATTTTTCATGTTTCTATACTTCTAATTTTACATTAAAAATTAAGGATGAAAAGATCGAAATAAATTCAGATGAATATTGCTTCTCTTAGGGTTTTTCATCACCACTGGGAACACGATTTTACGTGTTAGTATAGTTTTAGAAATACTGATGACAATAGAAATTAAGGTTCGTCTGCTTTCACCTTACTTATGCCTACATTGTTGTGCAAGGAATTCCCAATACTAGTGGCTGCTGCTCCACCCACATGGCTGCACAACCCAGATGCTCCAACTCTTTCTTCGGCACATGTTTATTCTTCCAGTGAACACTCTCCACCCAATTCTCAATGCAACAGCCATGTTCCAACTCCACCTGGACGTTGCCATGGAGCGTTTATAAAGAATGATGAAACTAGGGACTAATCCTCCTCTAAATAAAATAGAAGGCCGGATACCTTCTGTAAATTGGCTCGCACTGTTAGCTACCACATTAACATATATTCTCATTATGTAATCGTTTAGTAAAAGTTTTATAATGATTTCTTATATATATATATATATCCTCATTATGTAATCGTTTAGTAAAGTTTTTATAATGAATTCTTTCCATTATAGGTACGCTATGCATGTTTACCATTTTTATGTATAAAACTGAATGCAGAGATTGTTGGCATTTGTGCTTTTTCACATATCACTTGTAATTATTTTGCTATTTTATTTTAGATATTTCTTTTATCCCAGGATTGCTTTAGAATTTAATAATTTAAATATTAGCTTTCATCTTAAATGTTATTAAGAAGCTAGACTGAAGTTAGAGTAATTGAATTTTTTTAAAGAAGCTAGAGTGAAGTTAGAAGCTAGACTGAAGTTAAAGTAATTGAATTTTTTTAAAGAAGCTAGAGTGAAGTTAGAGTAATTGAATTTGTTTAAAGAAGCTAGAGTGAAGTTAGAGTAATTGATTTTTCTTTAATTATATGTTAAAAAATAATTAATAGATTATTTTAAGTGAAAACTTATTATTTTATGTTATTTTTTTATTGTTATTGTGTAAGTTTGGTAGTGTTTTTTAATTTTTTATTTTTTTAATCAAAATGTCCAAATACATTACTCCAATTTGGGAAGAGAATTGAACCTGTGATGAGTGCTATAGCAGCCCGTCTCATCACTGTTTAACCAAGGCCCCACATAATACTATTTTATGTTAATTAATTAATTATTTTAAGTGATTTTTCTTAAATAATAATAATAAATTCATAATTATAATTAGTTCTTTTCAATATTCATTTACCATTAATTTAATCATATTAAATGGTGGTTAAATATCAATAGTCATTCATCCATTATATTATTCAAATATTTACTACATAATATTTTTCATATGAGTAAAATATAAATAAAACAACAAAATTATCTATTTATTCTTAATAATAGTAATAATAATAATAATTAGTTTATTAATATATAAGTTGAATATGTAAATTTAGAAAATGTTGGCACAAAACTCTTAACTATAGAGATTTACATCATTATATTATGGAGATTCTTAATTAAAAAAAATGTTATAATATCGTGATTAATATTATGACTTATAAATACTACATGTCCAATTTCTTAATATAACATCTTTTTAATTAATCAATATCCATTAATAACATGTTAAGTTTTGTGTAAAAAAAATACATATATACATAAATATGATAAATACACTATACAATGGGGTCACATAATATTCCTCAAAATGACACATGCAAAGTGCAATCCCTGCATGTCTTCCCCTAAAAATTTTGAATCTCGTCCTCCTTTATAGTGCCTTCGTTCTTGGGAGAAGCAAGGACACCCACGTCGTTTAGTTTAAAGAATTCCGACTATGGTTTCGAGTGACGGGACTTTTGTTTTAAATTTAGATGTCCTCATACGGTTTTCTCCCTTTTTTATATTTTTAAATATATATTTGTCTTTATTGAAAATGTGGTATGTGGTTGTTTTATAGATTTATAAATTTATTTTTGCTATAAATTTATATCTATGTTTTCCTTTACCGAATAATTCAATATTGAAATTAAATATATCATATATGATATAATAGAAACAATTAAAATAAATTTTTATTTTTATTTTATATAATGTAACGGTAATATAAAAATGAAGAATAAATTATATATATATCTATATATATATATATGTTTATGGACAAAGTTTGTACAATTATTAATATATGTAGGTTTTGAATAGTAAAAAGAAGTATTTATGACTATGCTATGTTAAGGTGGTGAGAAAAGGTCAAAATTTTAAAAATGAATTTTTGAATTTAATGGTGAGAAAAATGGTTTTAAATAGGAGAAAATCTCACTTTTGAATTCAGTAGTATGTTTTGTATTATAAAAAATGCTCATTCAACTTATGTTATAGTTAAGGGAGAAAATGAGGACCCTGGGTCCAAATTTTCCAGATGTTAATACACATGAATAAGGTCTCAAATTACCACACAAATCCTCTCAAAGATATTTGACTTTTAAATGAATCTTTCATATCATTAACATGTTTTGGCCTTTTATGGGGGATTATTGCACCATTACTATGTATTACATTATAAAATGGAGTTTGAAGGGATATACCATTATAAAGGGAATAAAAATGGGTCTTGTAACCTATATCACCACATAGATTTTATTTAGAGGGATCTATGGCCTTTAAGTGGATACGAGAACTATTAGGAGTTCTTTTGCATCATGTATGCAATTAAGGTCCTATAACATGGCCAAGGGAGGAAAATTGGGGCTTGAGTATCTAAGAAAAGCCTTCTCATGATCAATGGCCATGAATAAGTCCTATGAATAGGAATATTCCCATCATTCACATGTTTTACACAATTAGAATGGGCCTTCGAACCTCTACCATGCTCATGAGAGGAAAACAAGTGAATCAAGCCTTAAGTCAATCTTATTTCAATGTGCTAGCCATGAACAATACCATCAACAACCACATGAATCATGTCTGACAGATCACTAGCCTCTAGATTGAAAATGGGCACCATTTGTGTACTTTTTTCACCACACATGGGTCTCCACCTTTTTTGTTGAACATGAATGTCATTATGAGGTTTTGTGCACCACATAGGGCGCTTGGGGTCTTTGACATGGTTAATAAAGGAGCATAGGTGTATTCTTACCATAAGGATCGATGTAGTATTCCTTGAACAATGAACAAGATATCTGTAACATATATTTAGTGGCTTTACAAAGTTGTGTATAATGTAAGTGTGCTTGAATGCGTCTAACATGGATATGGGATGAAAATATTCTTAGACTAGAAATGAAGCTTCATGAGTTCAATTTCCATGAATAAGTTCTTGACCAACCACATAAATCCTCTATAAAGTATATGTGGTCTCTTTGTATGATGTTGGTGCCATTAGAAGTTTTTTTTTCACTGCACATATGGGAGCCAAAGCCTATAACATGACATGGAGAGGAAATTAAGGGTCTTTGGCCATAAAAAAGGTTTTGAACAAGCTATTGATTGGGAATATAAAGCTTAGTATATTTTACACAATAAGGATTTGTCTTAATACCCTACATTGTGAAGGGAGGAAGAAAACAGACATAGGTTTTAAATAGTTAATTAGGCTTGATGACCATGAAGCCTTAAATAAAGGTAGTTAGGCTTAATGACCATGAAGCTCTAAATGAAACTATTTAAGCTTGATGACAATGAAGTAAACTATAATAGGAATTGAACATAAAAGGTGTGTTCTATGATATATAAGTAATGTGGTAAGTGGATAAGACTATTGTGAAGCCCAATTACACCATACACTAAATTCCACTAAGGCCAACTTAGTTACAAGTCCTTTAATTGATTTAATCTTGGAGGAGGTTAGATTATTCAAGAAGGTATAAATTTCTTAATGTTATATATAGCTAATAATATCAATGTCCTCATACATGGAGTTTAAACTTATTATAAGTGATATTATGCCGAAAAAGGAGTTTCCCAACTATTTAAGTCAATGATTAGTTGATTTCTCCCTCTAAATCAAGAGCATTGCACCAACTCCTAAATGTGATCAAGCATTAATGGACGTTTATATTGAAAGCAAGAAAATGATCACAAAAATATCAAATGATGCTTGATGAATTAAAATACAACCTGATTTGGCCTACTTCTGAACTTATTCTTCTTTGATGATTATATTTGTTTATTCCAATAGATTATCTCGAGAACAAAAGAAGCAATAATAATTTCAATGTACTTTTTCTAAAATGTAAGGATATCCATATATTAGATAAAAATAAGTATTGTGTAAAAATTAAAGCAAGGCTATTATTTGTTATGGATTTATCCATTTTAAGAAAAATTCATAGTATAAAGGCTTTCATAATTATTAAAAAAAATTATTAAAATTTTTGAGAAAATGGTTGTACACAAAAAAATATGTTCTTTAAAAGTGTACATTATAAAAACCAACCATAATCATACACTTTTTTTTTTATATAAATAAATGTATATTTCATAAGTTAATTTGATATCCTAGATATTATATTCTTACACCATTCATCTTGAAATATCTTGAATTGTCTATCTAAATTAATAGATTGTTATTTTTCTTTGTTTACATTGGCACTAACCCGTCATGAGAGATTATCATTAGCTTACACATGTTGTAGACATTGTTTTATGTTCATGTTTGAGTTTGAGAATCTTGTTCATTTATTTTTTGTGGTAAAATATCAATATTCAACTTCAACATTGGCAATAAATGGACTATATTGCCTTAAAGTATTTATTTTTTAGGTTAACTATTATAGTTAGTACGTTGTTGTTTCATCTCACTTTGATTTCTAACCTTTTTAATTAAAGTTATGTTTTTACAATAATATCATTACTAGAGTTATCATTTCATCTTAACCTTTTCTTTTACAATATTCATACAAAACCAGACTTTTTGATACTATGTTGAAGATGTCTTTTTAAACTCGGATAACTTTTTTTTATCAATCTTTGATAGATTTATAATTATCTTAATCTTTAAATTTACTTAATCAAAAATATTTTTCAGAGTTAATTTCATGTTTTATATCAAATACGTATCACAATTATCCATCTTGATAACCATAATAAAATAAAAATAAAAAATCAATGAGACGAGAAAAACCTATTAAGAAAAGGAAGAGCAATAAAAATTAGAAAACCAAAACAACCAAAAACACAACATAAAGAGAAAACAAAAAACATAATAAAAAAGGAAACATTAATATATTAAAATAAAATTGATGATGTTATTTTAGAAAAGTTGATGTGGGCAAGTTTGCTTTAACATATAAAAATTACTTAATATGCTTGTCCTGAACACTTTATGTGTTTAGCAAGTTAACTTCAACATATATAAAAAAAATTATATGTTGGGCTTGCATTGGATAATTTATAACACCGCAGTGATTAGTGCTATGCAACGTACGATATCTCATATTTCTTTAATGGGAATGGGAAAGGGGTGGTGTGAAATACCAACGCTGTTGCGCTATCTTCATACTGCACCACATTTTGACGAGATGGAAAACCTCACGAAATTTCTCATGAATGTTGATAGAAGTTTGACCAAAGGCATCTGTAAAGGCATCTGTAATACAAAGGGAGTTGTTTTTAGTGCTATTTTTTGGAGTTTCAGGTGCTGGAATCCGGTGAAATTTTTTGAGCTAAATTTTTTGTTTTTGTTATTTAAACTGGTTTTTTGACTCTATATATGGATTCAACACCCTCGAAAACTCCTAGGTATTTTGATTGTGCAAGGTTAGCAATCAAATTTCTCTTTTCAATAAATTACTGCCAAATTTTAGAGAAATTACACCAAAAAATACCATCGTAAAACCCTTCAAAAAATCGCACTATAAACCTCTCGAAAACCAGAGTTTGAAATAACTTTACATATTATGGCGCATCAGTGTTGGAATTCTCACCTTGGCGTGTGTGGGGTTAGTGTTGGACTTTTTCAAATCACAGTTACCAAACTCAGGGATACATATTTCTCTGGATTAGAGTAGTTTCATTAATGTTATTAGACAATATAGGTGTATGATTAGATTTAGATTTAAATAGTGAGTATATACTATTCAATCGCAATTATAAAACTATAGCCATCAAATTCTAACAAATTGTTAAATAAATTTCAAATATTCGTAAGTTTGATTGAGTCGCGTTATTCGTCAATGATCTCGTTTTACAACACGTTAGGATTATACGGCCAAAATATTTGAAAGTTTTTTTAACTGATTTAATAAAGCTTGCGTTTTCAGTAAATTGTAAAAAATTATTATTAAATTGCAGTTTATATTCCAAACAGTTTAGAGAGAGGCAGGGTAAGCCGGAGCAAGAGTCCTCCATATTCAAATTAGAAATAGTGAGTATAATTAAAAAAATTTAACAGATTGGATACGTGGTTGTAATTTGTGTTTTTTTTCTAACTTTTTCTTTAATATGTTATGAGTTAATATTTTAAAAGATTAATAATAGAGAATATTTGTATGTTAATTGTAAATAAAATAGTTGATTACTTACTTTAAATAATATATTTTTATATTGATTATATATGAAAAATAGTAAGGATTAAAAGAAAGTAAAATTTCTTTTTTATATTATAAGTACAATATTTCATCTCAATGCTCAGAAAAATATTTTAAAATCATTAAATACGAAATAATTTAGATTTTCCTTTGTAAAAAAATATATTATTAGCTATGTTTATGTATATATATGTTAATTATAAATCAAATATTTTAATGTTCATTAAAATATTTTAGTGCCATCTTTCTATAGCCTTTGAAAGTTAAAAATATCTTGTGTTTAAAAAAATTGAATGTCATCTATTCTAATAAGGAGTTGAGAAGTCTCATGTTTTGGATCAATGCAAACTCATTTTAATTTTTGATCTATCATATGGTCACATGCATGAAAATTTGAGGAAATATTTTTAATTCTAAGAATTTGATCATTGTTGGCACATAATGGGTAAAACATTTCAATGATGTGATGTTCACAATGAGAGAAATGGAATACACAAAAATGCTTAACATGGAGTTGAAAAGTGGCATATTAAGAACTATTGTTGATCCACATTAACTCTCGCTCTGTTATGCACTAAGAGGAATCAAAATTTATATTGCTCTCAGCTCATGCTGGTTAAAACATTTCAATGGTGTGTTTCTTAGTATGATGGAGGTGTGGAGTTTCTTTGGTGCTTAACATGGAGCTAATGTAGAAATTAATTGTAGATTCAATATCGCTCATGTAATGTTATAAAACATAAGACTCAAATATATTGTACTCATCTGCAGAAAGAAATTCATGATTGAGAAGTTATATAAAAAACATGCATCACGATTTAACACACATACATGAGAATTTATCTAGGGGAAATAAACTGCTCAAAACCCCTTCCTATTTGTATTGCATTTGTCAAAAAATAGAGAAGAAATACAATCCTTGCTAAAGCCTGAGCAATCTCTCCACGAGTATAAACTATCTCATTTCTTCACAAGAAAACTACATTCAATACTTAACCAAATTCCTTCTTGCCCAAGTACATATTTCCTTGCTTTGTTCCTCCACAAAATTGGCCCCTATTAAATAGGAATTTTCCCTATTTATTTGTGCAATTCCTCTGGGTTGATCCGCTTACCAATACGATGAACTATACACTAAATCTAGTATATAATTAATTGTATATTGCCTTGGAAACTCCACCAAAACTAGGGAATTCAAATTATATGCATGCATGGGCTGATTTACATTGATTGATTAGTTATCTGGATGATCATTGAGTGTGATTGAAGTTACACTACACAACTTGACCTTCCCCTACTTTCTCCAACAATTGTAACTAGTTAAACTCACTATAACTCAATTTAACTGAATTAAATTGCTATAACTGAAGTTAACTCAACATAGGCTCCTAAAATTTATGAACATGCTACACAAAATTGAAATTCATGCCCCTAACTTGAATTAATTGAGCTAGAATCCTATTTTTAAGACTCAGATAAGTTGAATTTGAGCTCATTAAATCGAATTCAATGTTTAACTCGATGAAAAGAGCCATCTCACCTCAGTTAACTCCTCCAAGTTATCTTCTAATGTGGAATTTAGAATTTCCTCAATTTTAATTAAGGAAAAACTAAAATTGAGACTTTCTTGTTGCATTTCCAACACTCCCTCTCAAAAAGAAAGGGATTATCATCCATGCCTATCCTACACATGTGGATTGTACTACATGAACAACTTCTCTATGTTTTTGTTCCTACTACAACATTTGCAACTAAGATTTATACATAAAAATAAATAGAAATAATCATTGAATCAATTTGCAACTATCTAGTAGGAAAATTTTGTTATTGTTCACTCTGTTACTAAGCCTCCTCCTCTACTGTGAACACTTCTCCGCACTTCTCAGTATTTAACTGACATTTATCCTCCCCCTACTGAATACTATGGGCCTCCGTAGCAAGGAAATGATACATGAGACAAAAACACCTCAATGGACCGTGCCCAGATTTTTGCACTCCTCGGACTATTGCTTCACATCGACCCACCTCACACCAATAGGTATAGTTTCATTCCAAGATAACTATGATTTACTCATATTGTTGTTGCTACTTCTCTATTTGTAGCTTCTGTTAGGGATCTGTAATTTTAGCAGATTGGTGAGACTAAAATTGCAGAAGCAACATCATTTCAACCAACTTTGGGATTCTAGGATCTAGCCCACCTGATTCTGGAGAGGGATCTCTCCAATATGTACAAAGATGGATTTGTCTTTGAAGTTTGGGGTATGATATTAGGCTAGTTATGATGGCCAAGGGTTTGTTTAGTTTTTTGATGGTTGAGCATGATTATTATTTTGAGGAGAAAGTTCCAAGTGCAAAAAGTTTCAAGGGTGAGAAGTTGCAAGAAAATAGAACAGCTTTGGCTAACAGATAGATATAACGCTGGTGTTTAGTCCATTGGGCTATGGATTCATATCTGGGCTTCAATTGAACAACAACATCACGAGTGATCCAAGGGGCAAGTCATCTATATCAGAAGATTATTGAGATTAAAGTGATGGAATGGAAACAATAAAGTGTTGGAGGGGTGGAAACTTATAATAATTTATCAGAGGATTTATAGTCAGTCCAAACAAGAAAAGCCTCTTAAGTAATCGTTTAAAACCAACCAAGTGCAAGGCTAACCATTGACTTCTTGGGAAAGTCTGTATTAAAGTAGCTTAATTGACAAAAAATCCAGTAATCCACATAATTACCTTCAGAAAGTATGAAAACACATAAGAGAAGACAAAGTATAAACTTAAGATCAGATAAAGTACTTTTAAACCTAGTCTGCTTTCAGTCAACACCAAGGGAAACTTTCAGAATCTGCTTTTGGAAAAAAAACTAGGACTAGGGCACACCATATCTTCCATAGTCATCTTTAATAAGCACAATAAGGAAAATAAATTTCAAGAAAAATGTTTAAGGCAAACAGTAGGACGAGGGAAATTCAACATTCCTAACTGCTTAACTGTATTAAATCATTCTTAAATAAACAATTTGGAGGAAAACATTGAGATAAAGCTTATTAGTCAGAGAAGGTTACTGATATACAATAGGTCCTAACTCTATAAATGTTGTTCTTTATCAGAGAATAGTGAACAATATGAGATACATAGAAGGAAAACAATAACAAGAAACGGGCACTTCACCAGTGATATAGACCAGGATCCCAAGAAACATCTTTTATATTGATGTCAAACCAGTTACAGTCTTCAAGTCCAATGTTTCAGTTCAACAATCATATTCACTATTCAGCCTAACTAATCTATCACAAACAGAGCTCCAAGGGCCAGTGAATACTATTTACAATCAGAAGTTTTAGCTCAAATGTATTTCAAAGTTCTGCAACCAATAGTTTCTCATCTTCTACAGAGGTATTTATAGAAGAATGACGAGGTGAGATCCAACTAAAGATCTCTTAAGACAATTAATACAGATTCAAGACTTCTGGGCCTTTTGAGGGGCTCGATGGAGAAGTTTACAGGTGGACTTACTGTATTAATTGTTTTTACATAAAGATTAAGCTCGGTGGGAAATGTTGTTGACTTTAAGGCTTTGTGTTATGTCTAGAGTTACTCTGCAGATATTTTTGGTGTCAAGTTTCCTTGCAGAAGTAACCCTCTGGCTGTGCTGAGGAAAAATTATTACTTTGATCAATAACTTTGGCCTCTGATTGAATACTTTGAGGCACAGGTGGCACTGTGGTAGCCGAGGAATCAATTGGCCTCAAATGTAGCGGTGGAGGCTTTTTGTCGGTTAAAACAATTTAGATTTTCTTCTTTTTGTGTTTTAAATCGGGGATTAGGCTTTTGATAAACATTCTTAGCCATGATCCCCGCAAAATCTGTCCTTTAATCCTCTGCCCTAGTAAATTCTGGTCTTCGTCACTGATACTCTATGATTTGTGATTAACTTGCTGTGTTTTTTGTTGATGTGCAGGGCCGTGTAGGGGTTTGAATGGCATCAATGCCTTCGCAGATCATCGATAAACGTGGAGTCAAACCCTGTGACGATTTTCTTTGGTGATTCGGAGACAAGAGGATCGTCACCCTCTGTCTCTAAAACTTCTTTGAGTTATGGTGGAGAAAACGTCGAAACCCTGCAAAATACAAAAAAATATTATAAAATCCAGCGTAAATAGGTTTATTGTTGTGGAGGCATGTGGAGGAAGCGTGGCCGTTGGATGGCATCATCCAATGGTCAGGATTGATCGGGAGAGATCGTAGAACAGATGGAAAAGAGATTAAATCTGGGCCGTCGATCGCGCAGAGATCGACGGTCAAGAACGGAAGTTGAAAGTCAAAGGGAGAGAATATGGGCGATGAAACGTGGACCGTCGATCTGCAGATTAGATCAACGGTGGAGATTGCTTGGATGGCGCGTCGTACCTTAAGTTATCGCATGTGCATCTGAGTTAACTATCGTGCATCTTCAACGAGCGATAGTCGTTGGATGGCCTACCCCAGATCGAACGGTCCACGGCAATATTGCTGGGCATCCACGTCTGAACAATAATGCGCGATGGGCGGAGGTTAAGCACGATGGACGGTGGTTTTGAAAAAGGTACAGGGGGATGCATGTCACGCGATGTATGGAATCACTGGCGATCAGAGAAAAACTGCCTTTTCCCAAAGGCGGTTTGATAGATACCACGCGGTTTTTGGATGGGGTGAGTGGAATGTGGGGACCACTGGGTAGAAGGACTCCGCACCATCCGATCTATGGATTAGATCGACGGTGTATATTTATTGAGAAATCGCTCCAGCGGAGAATTTTATAAAATAAAATAAAACCCAAATTTTACAAATAACAAAGGTTTTTTATGTTTCGGACGGGATATATAACAGGGTCAGGTGCCCGATGCGGGGCTGAGGGTTATATGAAGGCTGTGTGACCGGGGTTTATGGAGAAGGGGCTTATCGCATATCGAAACTTCGGGCCCGGGCTTTTCAATCAACACATTGTATTTTCTGCGATTGCGATTGCGCAATCAGTCTTTCAATCTACCCATTTAAATATTTAACACGTGATTTTCGGTTTTTAGACCAAAACTTTGGAAAAGTGGGTTTTGGGTTTTTACAAAGAAAAAGATCGATCGGGAATGAAAAATTTACAAGGTTTAAGTACGGAGGGCAAGCCCACGGTATATACATATAAAATAATGATGCGATCGGGGGTTTGTCAATATAAAGGCTGATCACATCACAAGTTTGGGGATATGGCACAAAGACTCGCGCTCTTGGGTTTGTGCGATGCGATAAGTGCTGTGAGGGGTTTAGCACTTGGTTCTAGGGTGCGGGTATGTGGGGGAAGTAGTTGAGACCTGGCCCAAAGGGCTTAAACTCTTATGCACAAACATGTGTTTTTTGTGATTTTTCAATGTTTTTCAAAGGATTTGAAGGTTTCGGAATAGTCAAAAAATAGGTTTTTAACTATGGAAAAGTGATTTTCATAAATGGAAGAAGAGGATTTATGAAAACAAGGGAGTTTTTTGTGGAGAAAATGGGGGATCAAATGAAGGTTTGAGAAAGGGGAAAATGAAGGTCTTTCAGCAGTCTTTCACTCGGAATCAGCAGATTTTTCTGAGTATAAAAAGGTAAAGGTAATGAAGATTTTGGACAGAGGCATGAGGCCTTTAAGGAGCCTTCAAGAGCCAACAATTTTTAGTGATAAAATTTGTTCCCTGGAGGCTCAAAAAGTCTTAGGCACCTTTTGGTATAACAGATATTATAGGTGGCTAATAGTGGTGTAGGTTTTAACCCCAACAGAAATATCTACACACGATTCTTATAATAGAAAATAAAACAATAAGAAGAGCATAAACACAAAACATCAGATAAACACAGATTCTCCCCGATCCCAACCTGATCACCACTTTTGATTTTTCATTATATTCCTTTTAGTGTTACAACACATATATATACATGCCGAAGCATACATAAACCCCAATCCATTAACCCCGGATTAGAACATAACCGTAGTTCCCTTGACCGGATCTACAAAATACCAGGGGCCGAAAACCATCGAACCCCAAAACCATGTGCAAAACCATGCACAAAACCATGGGCGGATCCGCCTATGAGTGGGTCCACACAAAAAACAAATTTTGGCTGGGGCGCTGCCCCGAACCCCAACGGTGGGGACTGCTTCGCCCCTCGTGACCCCCCAGCTATGCCCGACGCAACATACAACACGTGGGGCCAATCGTGGAAAGAATATAACACATACCCAACAACAAGTGGCTCCACTTGGGGATGAGGCCTTCTTGAAGGCATCAAGAACTCTCGGGACTCTGCATTCTCCTGGGAAAGTGCACTTCGTGGCAATACATTATGTTCTCTCGTATGGCCGATTCACATCCATTGGGCTGCCCTTCCTTTGCCTTGATGATCTTGCTCTCAAAACATATTAGTAGTCGAAAACATATTAGCATTCATAAAAGCAATGGAACTTCATCAATACAAAATTTCTACCTACCCAACCTTACAGATCTAACATTTTTTCTTCATTAGAGTGCACTTGGATTGGAAAACTCTTTTACAACATTTTATTCTTTTGAAAATAGGAAATCTAATCTATTTCTACTCCTTATTTCTCCCTAAACTCAGATTAAACAATTGAGTTCAGATGCTTCTCTACCTAATCTACCATCTGTTGGGATTAAACTGTCCAACAGACTTTCATTCTCTAAATTCTACAACAGAAATTTAAAAGCATCAAAGTTAGGATTGAACAGTCTAACTTGATGCTGGTATATGGCATAAAAACAAGCTACACATAGACATTTATTTTGCAGAAAATTAAATAAAAATGGAAGGCTTGAGACTCTGAAAGTTTAAAGCACTTCCTTCTTCCTTTTACAGCTCTGTTTTGACTCTTTTTTGAGTTGTTTCTTTCCTTTCCTCTGGTTCAGATTTTGAGCTAATTAGAACCAGATTTTTACATCTTTTTGACTCAAGAAAATAGAACATATTTGAGTCATTTTCTCTTTGGAAACTTAGGTTCAGATTTTGAACATGTTTGAACCTTTAATTTCTATCCTAAACTATCTACTGATAAGCCAAGATTAAACAGTTTGGAAAATCAAATTCACTACCCTGTCAGCAGAAAATTTAAAACTAATTAGTCAAGTTTAGGTTGTTTAACTAACCAGAAGTGTGTTTTTCAGGAGTGGCATTTAAGCTTGCATACTTTCATATTTGTGTTTCTCTTTTTTTTTTGGTATGGGGCTATACCTTTGTTGTTTTCATAACTTGCCCTCTTTTCTTTCTTTATTTGTTTTTGTATTTTTGTTTTTTTCTAACTTTGAATGCAATGATGGATAAAATATTTATAATGAAAAAGATAAAAAGGCTTCAAAACATAGCATTTGATCAAGAGAAGTAATGTTTAACCATCCTGCCATTGATAGGACCCCCAAACAATTCTGCTCCATTCAACTCCTGCAAGAAAAATGCATTGTGACCAGTAGCTAAATGAATAGAGTAAGGGCCAAGCCATAAGATGTCAAATTTTCCATGCTTTCCCTTGTCTTCCCTCCTCGAGTCCCATTTTAAAACTTTGTCCCCAATATTGAAATTGTTGGCCTTTGTTCTTCTGTCAAAAAGCTTTTTAATGCTATCTTGTTTCTGCAATGCTTTGTTGTAGACTTCCTCTCTGGTTTGCTGAAGATGAATGGTCTGATTTATTCTTCTGATCATGTCATTTTCTTCAGTTTGCAACTCTTGAATCAACTTCATCACTGGTACACCAAGGCTATTTGGAAAAATTGCATCAGTACCATACACAAGCTAGAAAGGCGACATAAAAATAGATTTCTTCAAAGTCAATCTCTCAGCCCAAAGTGCATGAACCAGCTTTGTGTGCCAAGACTTTTTGTTGTCTTCCAACAGTTTCTTGATTATGTTCACTAAAATTTATTTGAGGATTCTACAAGTCCATTACCTTGAGGGTAATAGGCCATGGAATGCCCCAATGTTATCTGATATCTGTGACAGAACTCAACCATCTCCTTTGATCCAAATGTTGCTGCATTATGAGTGATGATCTTGGTAGGATAGCCAAATCTGGAGAGAATATTAGTCTCCATACATTTTATGATAACTAAATCATTGGCCTGCCTACAAGGTATGGCTTCTATCCACTTAGTGAAATAGTCTATGGTAGTGAGAATCCATCTATGCTGGGCAGAAGATGGGGGATGGATTTCTTTTATGAAGTCAAGTCCCCACTGTTGGAAACGAGCTTCAACAATGATTGGATGCAGAGGAAGGGGTAATCGCATCCCAGGAATTTCTGTTGACACTTATGATGTGCTAGGATCATTTTGTGCACATCATGAAAAATAGAAACTACCTAAAATTTTGTTGGTTGTTGTCTTCCAAGACAAATGTCCTCCACACTCTCCTTCATGGAACCGGTACTTAACCTTCTCTGCATCAAACTTAGGCAAACATTTAAGCAATAGACCAATTTGCATTTTTCGAATAAAGACGTTTATCTATAATGCAATAGTTTACAAATTTCAATTTAAGGAATCTTGCCTTTGTTTTTGTTAAACCAGGAGGTGTATTCAATTTAAGAAAAACATAAATAATATCAGCATACGAAGAGGAATTCATAAAATTGTCTTCAACAATAGGTGTTGAGATCACCTCTTGTTCATCTAAAGCATTAATCATATGAATGTCAAGAACTTCACAATTTGATTCAGCCATTAATCTAGCTAGACCTTGGCCTTTGATGAGTTGAGTGGGCTTTATCTCTAAATCATATTCAAGAATAACAAAAATCCACCTACCTCTCTTACCATCTGGGTCCTGTGTTAGAATTTCTTTAACAACTGAATTCAGGACAAAGGCAATGATGTGTGAGTGAAGGATGTATACTTTGAAGTCCTTCAATGCTTTAACCAAAGCAAAAGCTTGCTTCTCCATAATGTTATAATTCAAAGGGGCGTCCCTCAATGCCTTACTAAAGAATGCAATAGGCTTCTCTTGTCCTTGTGGATTTTTCTGTAAAAGGACAGTAGCTATGGTATGTTCTGATGCAAATGAAAAAATATAAAAATCTTTTGAAAAATCAGGACTTATCAGAAGCGGTGTTTTGGTTAACACTTGTTTCACCAGTTCAAAGGACTTATTTGCTTCCAAGGTCCATTTCACCCCTTGCTCCTTCTTTAACATGTTTGTGATATTCCTAAGGAGTTCAGCCAAATTGGGGATGAACCTTCTCAAAAAGTTGATCTTCCTGATGAGAGGTTGCAACTCCTTGATGTTTCGAGGATGAGAGATTTGCAATATGGCCTCAATCCTCTTTGGATCTATCTTTATACCCTCCTCAGAAATAATGTGCCCAAGAAGTTTACCTTCTTGGAGACCAAATAGTGTCTTCTTAGGGTTTAAAGATATCCCAAACCCCCTGCACTTCTCGAAAACCTTTCTCAAATGTTCTAAGTGCTCTTCATCTGTTTTTGAAAACACAGTGACATCATCTAGATAGATAATGATAAAGAAGCACAGTTCTTCCGAGAATGCTATGTCCATGGCTCTCTGAAAGGTTGCTCCGACATTCATTAGACCAAAAGGCATTTTCACATACATGAAAGTTCCCCATGGTGTAGTAAAGGTTGTCTTTAATTTATTAGCAGGGTAAACTAAGATCTGATTGTACCCTGAATAGCCATCCAGCAAATATATTCTTCTAGACCCTACCACCCTTTGTAAAATGTGATCCATCTTTGGTAAAGGGTAGTTGTCATTTAATGAAGCTTTGTTTAAGTCTATAAAGTCTATACAAAGCCTGATTTCTCCAGTTTTCTTCCTAACAGACACCAAATTAGATATCGATTCAGAATATCTAATAGGGACAATAATACCAGCATCATACATTTTCATGATCTCCTTCTGAACCAAAGGCAGCTAAACAGGGTTTATTCTGCGCAGTTTTTGTTTGAATGGTTTTTGATTCTCTTTGAGGGGAATTTTGTGTTGTATTATTTCAGTGTCATAGGATTTAAGATCTTCGTAACTCCACGCAAAAACATCAGAAAAATCTTTGAACAGCTCTATGTATTTGAGTTTAATGTGAGCTGGCAAAGTTTTGGACAGTTTAATCATTTTTGGTTTTTCCTCGCTGCCTATATTTCACTCTTCCACTCTAGTCTCTACAGGTTCTAGTTTAGGCTTCTTGGCCACATCGTTAAAATCAAACAACTCTTCTAAAGGGGGCATACCTTTAGGAAAACTTTCATCTTTAG
>CM076579.1:1497852742-1497952916 GCA_034641835.2 Pinus albicaulis | reverse complement strand
AATTAGCATTAACTAGTTTAAAAAATTTGTTATTTCAAAGAAAGACATTGATGACTATGTGTTGAAACAAAAATTACTATTTCATTTTCTATTTGTGAATTATTAAGAGAAACCAATGATTGGATAGAAATCCCCTAAGTTGTTGGTGATCATTTCTCAGAATAGATGGTGGTTGGGGAACAGTTGGAGACAGTTACCCTCTCCTCAATGGATAAAGTGAGGATCTAGAGGAGGAGAGGGGGTTATGGAAATTGGAAAAAGAAAGAGAAAGTATTTTCTTGAGCTGGTGTGGAAACCAGTTAAAAATGACTTTGAAGACTCTTATGTGAGCAAGATTGACTGTTCGTGATTGGAAAATGATGTCCAAAGGTCACACTAGATTTCTCCACTGTTAAACCCGTGGCACCATTCGATTTCTGGGGCTAGGGGGCAAGGTGAGGACGTGATAGCCTCCCTTGAAGGTTGGGAGGAACAACGGCCTGGGAATTTCTATCACTACAGATAAGTACCAAAGTTTTAAACTTTCTAGAGTTTTATTATCATTAATAGTTACAGATATGTGCTACTGACCACAGATAAATACCAGAGTGTTAACCTTTCTGGAGGTTAATATTATTAGTAGTTACGGATATGTGCTACTGACCACAGATAGGTACCAAAGTGTTAATTTTCTGGAGTTTAATGTCATTAAAAAGAAAGTTATAGATATGTACTACTGTAAATCTTCTTAAATATTCATGTTGAAAGAACAATAAATAGCTCTGCTTAGTGCTACAGTAGGAAAGAAATGATAAGAGTCTGAAATTACAGAGGTTATGATTAACCTCGAATCTTGCACCTACTTTATGAATTCAAAATGCAAAGTTTAATATAGAACGGAAAAACGGCAAGAACGATTAGCAACTTTAAAGAAAACTGTGCAAGATCTGAAAGAAAGCATCGCATTTAAACATAGAATTGGAGTAGATATTTATTTCATTCTATTATCTTGTATTAGTTTGTGTAAATTCGATAGGAAGTAGAAAAGGGCATATTACAAATAAAAACAGAGATCCTTTCTTTCTTTGAGAGTAATATTGAGAAAAATCGATATTATAGTATGAAGAACCTGTAGCAAGCCCTCGGAAAATAAACAAAGAAATGATGGTAGCTATACATCTGCGTAAAGAAAATAAACATATGAATGTTGATTCAGAAGTTCGTAACCGGACACAGTCCTTAAATAAGTATAGAGAACCTATCGCTTAAAACTAGCTGTGGGACTAACACAGCAGAGACGACCAGACCAAGAAACATTGTAAGCATGTGTATATTCAGAGAGAAAATGAAAGCACTGAAACAAACAATATGCAAAGAGTTACGGGCAGCCATTTAACCCTGAATAAGCATAGATAAGTATAGCCATTCAACTCGAAGTTAAACAAGAATATCATATTCAGGAGGACTGTTAAAATCTTTCAAAATTTATCATTGAGTCATAACCGAAATCATAACCGAATGCATGTCAAGGGTTTTTACAATCCCTTGCTCCATAGAAAATTTCTTTCCTTTAAAACAAGAAATCACCTCAAGCCGTAAGAGAGTAACCCCAAGGGCTTTGAGCTTCGAGCTACGCTCTGCGAGCTCTCGTAAAACTTAACTAAACATTCTACCAACAAGATTGTCGAAGGCCGTGGCCAGGATAGGGATTTGAAGAGGGGCTTAACCCCTAGCCTTCTGAGAACGAATACCTGGAACAACGATACGAGTATTAGCCGTGGTTTAGACGCCTGCATCTTATCTTGTGCAATCAGAAGGTTGAGCTGGCGTACCTGCAGAAACCTTGGGTAATCAGTTCCATTACCGAAGTAAAAATGGCAAGATGCCGAGGGCTAAATGGTGCTAGAGTTATACCTGAGAGCAATAAACCCTGACCCGAGTTATTCCTGACTGAGTTCACAGGAGAAATAATGAAGTCCGTAATGATTCTGAAGGTAAGAATATACTTTGAAAATGGGATTACCATTGCTTGAGGGCGTAAAGAGAATGTAGAAGGTGGCTTATGAATAGTTAACTGCGTCGATGGGTACCTTCTGTGGAGTTCGCCTCCAAGACCAAGCAAGATTTAAGCACTCTTGGCCCTGGCATTTGCAAGCCTGAAACAAAAGAAGTTAATATTCATATCGAAATCGGAAACCAATCACAATTATCTGTTAACAAAAACAAAATGACAGAGACTGTTACCTGAAACCCGAAAATGATACGGAGGGCAATTCTCGACTAGAGTTTAAAGAGTTTTCGGCGGAGAACACAAGCAGGTAACCCCATGAGCGCCATGGCCACCGACGAAGTCCAACGGAGCGCCGTTCACCGTGACTCTAGGTTGCAGATAGAGGAAATGCCGAAAGATCGCAACTCTCCAAGTAAGTGAGCTGGAGAGCTAAGTTACCCACGAATAATGCTATGGAAAAATCGGATAACCATGACAGCTATGCCCTGTAAGTCTGGTGGTACGCTGGGCAATAAATTCCAACTAAAACAAGGATACGAAATGGACAGAAGAAGGCCAGGTGTCGGAGCTGCCATAGCTTTGAGCTTGGCGTTTATTAATCAAAACACGTAAAATTAAATCAACACCGTGTATAACAAGCTGGCGGAACGTCTTTCAACGCAAGAGATTTGACAAATGTCATAGTGCGAGTTTGGTAGATCCGCCGTAAGCCTTGGGTAATAACATAAAAATCTTCGGATGTGACAAACGAAACCTTTGCATTAAACTCGGGATTTGATATTCAAATCATCCGAGTAATAATTTCTATGATATTTCCAGTACAAACATTAAATCCAAATTTCCGTATATTAATATAGATTAACTGTGAAATGATGTTTACAATGCTGAGAGCATATAATTATATTTGCAATAGTTACATTGGTAACAAAAGTTAAATTTTTTTTATATGGTAATAGTTTATCGATTATGTATGTGACAATTGGTATCAGAGCTAGATTGCTACACTGGGATCCTAGGGGTCTACTGACAGTGAAGCTGTGTGTGACTAGTGCACTGAGAGGAATGAGGGACATGAGAGAAGATACGACATCTCAAGCTCTGCTGGAGGAGACTCGGGGCCAAACTGTTATGAATCCAGAAATGTGGTTTCAATTGACTGTAGAACAACATCAAAAGACAAGCCGAATGCTGGAAGAACAACAACATCAGTCTGCATTTTTACTGAATACAGTACAACAGCTACAAGAAGAAATGATGAGGGTCCGAAAGGACAATTAGAGGTTACTCCATGACCAAGAAAGGATACTGAAAAGTTTATCTGATAAACAAAATCAAGAGTTGGAGCACCCAAGTGCTGAAAAAGATGAATCAATAGGACAAGACGAGCAGCAAACCAGGAACGAAACTACTGGTAAAACTGAGAGAAGCCCCTCACAAAGGAGTAAAAATAGGAATTATAATGAGGCAAAGTCAGGAAATTTATCCAAACAACAAGATTTCAAGAAGCAGAAAGTAGAACTACAGGGGGAGTTTCGGAAGATTAAGCCACCAATGTTTGATGGCGAGGCGGAAGAAGCAGCTGAGGCATGGCTAATTAACATTAATAAATATTTTTAGGTATATGAGTATAGCAGTAATTTGAAAGCCATATTGGCTATATACCAGCTGTGAGAGAAAGCCACTCTGTGTTGGGAGGAGGTGAAGAATGTACGCAGCCTAGATGAGCGTGATGTCACCTGGGAACAGTTTCAGAAATATTTCAAGGATAAGTATTTAACGGAGAGATTTTATGATGATAAAGCAAAGGAATTCCATGATCTACGACTAGGCCAGATGTCCATGGATGAATATGTCACGAAATTTACCTCCCTGTTACGTTATGTACCCTACCTTAGAGAGGAGAAAGCCAAGGTACAGCGATTCCTGAGTAGTCTGCCTGCTCCCATGAGGGAAATAATAGAGTTTGTTAACCCCCAAACTATGGATGAAGCTGTCCGGAAAGCACGCATGTGTTACCAATAGAATAAGGCCAAGGGGGAGAGTGGGAAAAGTTGGCAGCCCAAGAAAAATCAGAAAAATTCATCTACTTTCAGAAGCAGTAAAAGCAGCCACTTTAAAGGGGCTGGACGGAATGCTGGAAGCAAGCAGTTTAATAAGAACCATCAAAGGATCAAATGGCCAGCTGAAGAAAAACCCATAGAAGCATCGAGTAAACCAGAGCAGGGGCAAAATTCTAGACCCCCCCTACAGTGTTGGGGCTGTGGGGAAGCACACTACTATAAGAACTGTCCACAACGGAATAAGAGTGAATCTGTGGAAAATTTGCAGGAAGCATCAACAGTTGGGGATGTGGTGCGAAATATACCACATATAAACGCAGCCTTGGAGAATCGACAGGCTGATTTTCAACCCACAATGATTGAATTGGAAGGTACTATATTATCTAAACCTGTTTCGATTTTAGTAGATCCCGGCGCTAGTTTAAGTTATATAAATCCTAAACTAGTGGAAATGT
Organism: Pinus albicaulis; assembly: GCA_034641835.2. Taxonomy (NCBI): domain Eukaryota; kingdom Viridiplantae; phylum Streptophyta; class Pinopsida; order Pinales; family Pinaceae; genus Pinus; species Pinus albicaulis. Next base: position 1,497,948,411 of record CM076579.1, on the reverse strand, counting down.
GCAACTTAAAAGAGCAGAAATTAAAAAACTCCTGGTTAGTTCAACTAGCCACCGGAGCAAAACGCAAAGTGACTGCGAAAATTGCTGATTGCATACTGGAAGTTGCAGAATAGCAGCTTCAGGTAGACTTAAATATTCTACCATTGGGATCGTATGACGTGTTACTAGGAATGGACTGGTTGGAAAAACACTGGACCATAGTGGACTGTAAGGAAAAGGCAATACAATATAGAGCGTTAGATGGTACGCGTAAGGAGATTAAAGGAATCAAAAAGCCTGTGCAATTACCTCCCATAACAACATCTCAGATGAGCAAGTGTATGCGTAAAGGATGTCAATTGTACGCAATTCAAGTGGGATACGCCGAATCTAAGGGAAAGGCTATAGATATAAAGGATATCCCCATGGTACAGGAATTTCTGGATGTATTTCCAGAAAACATTCCAGGGTTTCCACCCAAAAGGGAAATTGATTTCACTATTGAATTACTACCCGGGGCCTCTCCTGTGTCAAGGGCACCTTACAGAATGAGCATACTAGAGTCAACAGAATTTAAGATATAGTTACAGGAGTTGTTGGATAAAGGATATATCCGCCCAAGTGTGTCACCTTGGGGAGCACCAGTTCTTTTTGTTAGAAAGAAGGATGGAACCTTACGTATGTGTATGGATTACCGACAATTCAACAAGCTGACAGTTAAGAATAAATATCCATTACCCAGAATCGATGATTTATTCGATCAGGTGAGAGGCGCCAAAGTGTTCTCTAAAATAGATTTGAGGTCCGGATATCATCAGATTCGGGTTAAGGATGAGGATATTTGCAAAACTGCATTCCGTACCAGATATGGACATTATGAGTTTGTGGTGTTGCCGTTTGGATTGACGAATGCACCAGCAACTTTTATGAGATTGATGAATGGCATTTTTCATCAATTTCTAGATCATTTTGTACTGGTCTTCATAGATGACATATTGATTTATTCCAAGAGCGAAGAGGAGCATAAGGAGCATCTAAGGATAGTACTGGAAATGCTGCGGAAGCATCAGCTGTATGCTAAATTCACCAAATGCGATTTCTTTAAAACAAAAATTTAGTATTTGGGTCATGTTGTGATAGTTGAAGGTATAGCAGTGGACCCTGAAAAGATTAAAACTATCTTGGAATGGCAAGCACCCCAGAATGTGGCCGATATCAGATCATTTATGGGTCTGGCAGGTTATTACAGACGTTTTATTGAGGGATTTTCTAGGATTGCCTATCCTATCACATCCTTACAAAATAAAGGCAAACCTTTTAATTGGTCAAAAGATTTTCAGATCAGCTTTGAAAAGCTGAAACAGCTTTTAACCACAGCACCAGTACTGAGGGTGGCTGATCCCAGTAAGGATTACGAGGTGTGCACGGATGCCAGTAAGGAGGGAGTCGGTGCAGTGTTAACACAAGAAGGCAAGGTAATAGCTTATGAGTCCCGAAAACTGAAAGAGCATGAGCAAAAATACTCTGCTTATGATCTAGAACTTACAGCAGTAGTGCATGCTCTCCGGGTGTGGAGTCATTATCTACTGGGGAAAAAGTTTGTACTAAAAACAGACCATAGCAGTCTAACTAGTTATTTCTAACAGGCCGATTTAAACTCTGGGCAAGCCCGGTGGAATGCCTTTTTGAGCGAATTTGACATGGACATACAACATGTTAAGGGTAAAGAAAACTGAGTTGCAGATGCCTTGAGCAGGAAATTACATGAGATCTGTGAAATGTACTTCAGCCAACCTGTAAGCCAGCAGTCTGAACAAATAAAGGAGGAAGCACTGAAGGACCCAGAATATAAGTTTTTGTGGCAGCAGATGGAAGAGGATAAGGAGCGAGGTAAGCCATCTGAGTATGACAGAAATGAAGATCAGATGTTAGTTTTTCATGGAAAAACCTATGTTCCCAATCGAGCAAGTCTAAAGGAGTTGATCCTGAGCGAGTACCATCGCAGCAACTACGCGGGTCATCCTGGTTATCAAAAGATGCTTACAACGATTAGAAAAATATATTATTGGCCAGGTATGCGCAGAGACATTGCAGAATATTTGAGCAAGTGTTTAGAATGCCAACAGGTTAAAGTGGAACATCGACATCCAGCGGGGCTATTGCAGCCCATACCTATTCCTGAATGGAAGTGGGAAGTGATCTCTTTGGATTATATCACAGGCTTACCGCGAACAAGGAAGCAGAATGATTCAATCATGGTAGTGGTGGACAGATTGAGTAAATCTGCCCATTTCATACCTGTGCAATCCACTTACAAAACAGTGCAAATTGCAGACATATTTATGAGGGAAATCTTTAGATTGCATGGTATACCTAAGACCGTGATTTCAGACCGAGACGTTAAGTTTACCTCCATTTTTTGGAAAACTTTATTCTCGGGTCTAGGTACTCAGATACACTTTAGTACTACCTATCATCCTCAAACTGATGGGCAGACTGAATGGGTAAACCAAGTTTTGGAGGATATGCTGTGTATGTATGTAATGCGACAGCCAACTAAATGGGAGGATTATCTCTACCTAGTGGAGTTTGCATATAATAACGGATATCAGGAATCCCTAAGGATGAGTCCCTTTGAAACACTGTATGGACGACAGTGCCGGACACCGATAAACTGGAGCAGTCCGGAGATGAAATTAATGTTGGGGCCAGAAATGTTGGCTGAGCTAGAAGCTGAAGTAAAAAGAATAAGACAAAATTTGAAAGCTGCCCAGGACCGACAGAAGGTCTTTGCAGATAAGAAGAGGTCTTATCATGAATTTGGAGTAGGGGATCACGTGTATGTCAGGATTAAACCAAAAAGAAGTACTTTAAGCTGGACTTCTTGCGCCAAATTAGCGCCCCGTTACTGCATACCCTTTCAAATTTTGGAAAGGGTGGGACCGGTAGCCTATAGGCTGGCTTTGCCTGGTCATATTAAAGTACACAACGTGTTTCATGTATCTTTGTTAAAGAAATATGTGCATGATGAAAAACATGTAATACATTGGCAGAACATTCACGTAGGAGGAAAGAGTAGAAATGAGTCCTAACTGAAAGTTTTAATACATTCAAGTACTGATTGGTAAACGGTTGTTTCTTTTACAGGTAGAACCGGACGAATAATTCCTGGTAGAGTCGCTACGCATACTGGATCATAGGGAAATTGAACTCCGTAAAAGAGTAGTTTCCCAGCTAAAAGTGCAGTGGAAGCACTTTGGGCTGGATGAAGCTACCTGGGAGGACGAAAAGTTTATACAGGAAGCTTACCCAGCACTCTTTGTAGAGGTGGACTGGAAACACCGAGGACGGTGTTACTCCTAGGGGGGAAGAGATGTGACATCGTCATTTAAAGATTAATTAGCATTAAATAGTTTAAACAATTTTTTATTTAAAAGAAAGACATTGATGACTATGTGTTGAAACAAAAATTACTATTTTATTTTCTATTTGTGAATTATTAAGAGAAACCAATGATTGGATAGAAATCCCCTAAGTTGTTGGTGATCATTTCTCAGAATAGATGGTGGTTGGGGAACAATTGGAGATAGTTACCCTCTCCTCAATGGATAAAGTGAGGATCCAGAGGAGGAGAGGGGGTTCTGGAAATTGGCAAAAGAGAGAGAAAGTATTTTCTTGAGTTGGTGTGGAAACCAGTTGAAAATGACTTTGAAGACTCTTATGTGAGCCAGATTGACTGTTGGTGACAGGAAAATGATGTCCAGAGGTCACAGCAGATTTCTCCACTGTTAAACCCGTGGCACCATTCGATTCTCTCAAGAAAAGTGAGACGTACACCTCCCTTAAAGGTTGGGAGGACCAACTACCGGGAATTTCTATCACTACGATAAGGTAATTTGGTGTTAAACTTTCTCGAGTTTTATTATCATTAATAGTTACGTAGATATAAAGCATCACCACAGATAAATACTGCAGTGTTAACCTTTCTGGAGGTTAATATTATTAGTAGTTACGTATATGTGCTATCGACTACGTATAGGTACCAAAGTGTTAATTTTCTCTCGAGTTTAATGTCATTAAAAAGAAAGTTATAGATATGTACTACCGTAAATCTTCTTAAATATTCATGTTGAAAGAACAAGAAATAGATCTCGCTTAGTGCTACAAATAGAAAGAAATGCAGGTGATAAGAGTCTCAAATTATAGAGGCTATGATTAACTTAATCTTGCACCTACTTTATGAATTCGAAATGCAAAGTTTAATATAGAACGGAAAAACGGCAAGAACGATTAGCAACTTTAAAGAAAATTGTGCAAGATCTGAAAGAAAGAATCACATTTAAACATAGAATTGGAGTAGATATTTATTTCATTCTATTATCCTGTATTAGTTTGTGTAAATTCGATACGAAGTAGAAAAGGGCATATTACAAATAAAAATAGAGATCCTTTCTTTCTTTGAGAGTAATATTGAGAAAAATCGATATTACAGTATGAAGAACCTGTAGCAAGCCCTCGGAAAATAAACAAAGAAACGATGGTATCTATACATCTGCGTAAAGAAAATAAACATATGAATGCTGATTCAGAAGTTCGTAACCAGACACAGTCCTTAAATAAGTATAGAGAACTTATCGCTTAAAACTAGCTGTGGGACTAACATAGCAGAGACGGCCAGACCAAGAAACATTGTAACCATGTGTATATTCAGAGAGAAAATGAAAGCATTGAAACAAACAATATGCAAAGAGTTACGGGCAGCCATTTAACCCTAAATAAGCATAGATAAGTATAGCCATTCAACTCGAAGTTAAACAAGAATATCGTATTCAGGAGGACTGTTAAAATCTTTCAAAATTTATCATTGAGTCATAACCGAAATCATAACCGAATGCATGTCAAGGGTTTTTACGATCCCTTGCTCCATAGAAAACGTCTTTCCTTTAAAACAATAAATCACCTCAAGCCGTAAGAGAGTAACCCCAAGGGCTTCGAGCTGAGAGCTACACTCTGCGAGCTCTCGTAAAACTTAACTAAACATTCTACCAACAAGACTGTCGAAGTCCATGGCCAGGATAGGGCTTTGAAGAGGGGTTTAACCCCTAGCCTTCGGAGAACGAATACCTGGAACAACGATACGAGTATTAGCCGTGGTTTAGATGCCTGAAGCTGATCATGTGCAATCAGAAGGTCGAGCTGGCGTACCTGCGGAAACCCTGGGTAATTAGTTCCATTACTGAAGTAAAAATGGCAAGAAGCTGAGGGCTAAATGATGCTAGAGTTATACCTGAGAGCAATAAACCCTGACCCAAGTTATTCCTGACTGAGTTCATAGGAGAAATAACGAAGTCAGTCATGATGCTGAAGGTAAGAATATACTTTGAAAATGGGATTACCATTGCTTAAGGGCGTAAAGAGAATGTAGAAAGTGGCTTATGAATAGTTAACCGCGTCGATGGGTACCTTCTGCGGAGTTTGCCTCTAAGACCAAGCAAGATTTAAGCACTCTTAACCCTGGAATTTGCAAGCCTGAAACAAAAGAAGTTAATATTCATATCGAAATCGGAAACCAATCACAATTATCTGTTAACAAAAACAAAACGACAGAGACTGTTACCTGAAACCCGAAAATGATACGGAGGGCAATTCTCGACCAGAGTTTAAAGAGTTTTGGGCGGAGAACACAAGCAGGTAACCCCATGAGCGCCATGGCCGCCGATGAAGTCCAACGGAGCGCCGTTCACCATGACTCTAGGTTGCAGATAGAGGAAATGCCGAAAGATCGCAACTCTCCCGGTAAATGAGCTGGAGAGCTAAGTTACCTGTGAATAATGCTATGTAAAAATCAGATAACCATGACAGCTATGCCCTGTAAGTCTGGCGGTACGCTGGGCAATAAATTCCAATTAAAACGAGGATACGAAATGGGCAGAAGAAGGCCAGGTGTCGGAGCTGCCATAACTTTGAGCTTGGCGTTTATTAATTAGAACACGTAAAATTAAATCAACACCGTGTATAACAAGCTGGCGGAATGTCTTTCAACGCAAGAGATTTGACAAATGTCATAGTGCGAGTTTGGTAGATTCGTCGTAAGCCTTGGGTAATAACATAAAAATCTTCGGATGTCACAAACGAAACCTTTGCATTAAACTCAGGATTTGATATCCAAATCATCCGAGTAATAATTTCTATGATATTTCCAGTACAAACATTAAATCCAGATTTCCGTATATTAATATAGATTAACCGTGAAATGATGTTTACAATGCCGAGAGCATATAATTATATTTGCAATAGTTACATTGGTAACAAAAGTTATGTTTTTTTTATATGGTAATAGTTTATCGATTATGTATGTGACACTTATATATATATATATATATATATATATATATATATATTCCAAATAATGATTTTCAAGAAAAATTTCAAGAAAGTTTCATATATATTTTAAATAATGAATTTCAATATGAATTTTTTAAATGAATTTTAAGACAAAATTCAAGAAACTTTCAGAAACAATATTTTGAAATTCATTTCAATAAAATTTTCAATGAACTTCATATATGTTCTAAATACTGAATTTCAAAAAAAAATTCAAGAAACATCCATATATATTCTAAATAGTTAATTTCAAGAAAAAATTCAAGAAACTTTCATATATATTCTAAATAATGAATTTCTAGAAACAATATTTTGAAATGAATTTCAAGAAAAATTTCAATAAACTTTCCACTACAAGGAAAAGACCCTCTAGTGGATGATTTTATGGAACCCCTTATCAAAATAGCCCAAACATCCGTTTGTAAGGGCGGTTACTAGAGGAGGTTGGTGGGTGAAGGTTTTTTCAGATTTTTGAATTTATTTATTTATTTATTTTCCTAGTACATTTATCATCCTAAAGTGCATCGGTGTGTTCCACTAGAGAAAGCATCGGTGCGTACAAAAAATTGGCACACTGGGACACCTGCACTTCATACAAACCCACCTGGTGCATCTCATTACTATAGCGCACCAGTGCTCTATAAAGATTCAGTAGATCTGCATCCTAAAACCCCACTCCAAAACTTAAATATCCTGGTGCAGTTGTTAGAGATTCCCTGGTGTGCCTAAAAAACCTGCACACTAGAATAGGGTTAAATAAAAAAAAAATTATGGCCAAAAATCCACATTTTTCACTTTTCAGTTCTCCAAAGCTCTTAAGCATAGGTGAAAGTTTACCTTGTGTGAGGCACCCTACCATTGGTGCTCTCATTCCACACACTACTGTTTTCCATTGCCAACCATCTCCATTTTGAATTTTTCAAAACAGTGGGAAAATTTAGTTTTGCAAATTCTACAGCCAATATGCCTCCTTGACAGCCAAATGTATAGGTATTTTACTTGATTTTTGATAATGGAACATTTTGGCAGATTATTTTTTCTAAATTAACTTAAAATTCACCTTATTTAAAAAAAAAAAATCTTGTGCAGTGCGCTCAAGCCATTCGGCTCACACTAGTTCATAGTGATGCCTGTAAATTTAGAGGCAGTACCGCAACTGGTGCTAATGGTATCCACACTAGTTCTGGGAAGTACCAAATGACGCACCATGCTATTTTAAAATTAAAAAAACTGTGGTGCGGTCTGTTACCTGACCGCACCGTTGACCATGTCAAATTGCAGGAATGGGGTGCATTGACAGAAATATCCGCCCCAAGGTGGGTTTTTCGTCAGCGTGTCACCCTCCTAAACTAGACATAGTCAGCATTGCAGTCATGTAAATGACTGCACCATTGACTATGTATTGACGTTAGGAGGGCGGTGCGCTTCCTAAACTATATGCCCCAAGGTACATAGCTTGGTCAGTGCACTGCCCTCTTGGAATTGCTACATAGTCAATGGTGCAGTATGTTATACAACCACATCATTGACCTTGTAACAATGCTAGGAGGGCGGTGCGCTAAAAATTTCCAGATGCACCAGCTCTGGTGCGCGACAAAAAATGATGCACCGTTACTAGTGCATCCGTGTTTTTTGTGGCACACCGACTGTTTTTGTTTTCATTTTTCGAAAATATATATATATATATATATATATATATATATATATATATATATATATATATATATATACATGTCTAATTTAATAAAAAAATTGTATTTAATATGTCAATCATTCCGCGATGTCAAAGGAGAGAAGAGAGGGAACAACAATGACAATAGGTGGACCAGTATAACCTACTTCGCCTATGGGATGCAGGAGAGAGGGGTAGAGATATCTAACCTTGCCCTATTATAGCAACCACCCAGGTGCTCCTAAGGGAGATAGGCCTCCTCAAGTTATGTGATGAAGCTACATCTCTAAAGGCCCATGGTGGGTTTTTGTGACATCTTATCCACAGGTGGAATGCCCACCGATAGGCTTTTCAGGTTGGTCTTAACCAGTAGTACACGCCCACTGAGGAGGACATATATTTCATTACTAGCATATCTAAGAGAGGGGTGGATTTTGCCTCGTTCATAGAGATCCCCGTTGGCTATGCAACAGGGAGTCAGTTGGTGTACTCTCAGAGATACATTAGCGCAAATATATTGTCTCCTGCATATTTTCAGGTCTCCGGAGGTTAGTTACATGTTTCTTCATTTGGCAGAGAGGAGGTGAGGTGCATATCACTACTGATATCGAACATTGCACACCATACCAGTGAAAGGAAACACATTAGTTACCCGCTTCTATTTTACGTTGATTCTTTATTACAGGTGCCATGACTAGTGATGTTGTCTACCATTTTTTGCAACAATTTCTTACGACTTTATATAGATGTCATGCTTAGGCACAAGGGAGGGTGAACTTACCTTTTTCTTCAAAGATATTTTGTTTATTTTTTGAGAGGTTTCCAGAGAGGAGGCCTACTTTTCTTCGGCAGCCTCATAGGCCGATGTTGCATGTATGGATGTAGATGTGGGGACAGATGATGCCCAAGAGGGGCGAGTCAGATTTTTTCACGAGGACATCACATGATGCACTGGAGCTTCTATTGAGTGTTGATGAGAATCCCTTCATTCTGGTCCTCTGTTTGTATTCTGGTTTGGATTAGCGAGGGTGTGCCAAAATCCTCTTCACATATGATGAGCCACTAGATGATAGAGGTAATATTACTGTTTTCTTTAAAATTTATTCTAAAATGTTCTTTAACTTGTTTTTATTAAACTCTTTCATGAAATTGTATAATTATTTTTGTGTACTTATATATATTTTGCATACATTGGGTCATTTTATGGTGATGAGATGCCACAGCCACCAAATGATCCAGATGTAGATCTTGATGATGATCAGGAGATGGAAGATGTCGAGGATTAGGTCAGTGCAGAATGACCTGGTCCTTATGTTGTGCAGGTATCGGCTAGTGTTGCGAGGTAGTCTTGACACTAGATTTAGGATGGAGTTGGGTGACCAACTCTATGAAATTATTGTGGAGGGGAGAGTCAAGCCCACCATTATGAGAGAGACATAGACCAATTCTATGCTGGTAGAGATGTGGAGAGCCATGCCACGTGACATGTTGAACCTCATGCGGCATTTCGTACGAGTTAATCACTTAGTAATGCGGTTGAGGAGGGCCCTTTGACATAGGCATGTTCAAGACGCAGTACGTCGACAGTCGAGCAATGACACATCATCTGACTATCACGATCAGGGGAGTGATCATCATTCACCTCATGCTATAGATGAGGAGCCTGCAGCATCGACCAATAGTCATGATCATGATTAGCAGGATTGACCATCCACGTCGAGTCAGCCATCTCAGCCTGCAGCATCCAACATTCATGATCCTAAGTAGGCTTGACCGTCCACGTCGAGTCATCATAATCATCAGCCTGCAACATCCAACAGTACTCATGATCATGAGTTGGTTGGACCATCCATGTCGAGTCATCATGAGCAGCCAACAATTGATCTTGATCGGCATGAGGCCCCACCAGATTAGTAGACATGTGTTGATCGACATCTATCTGAACTTGTTGAGGCTAGAACATTGATTGAGCAGGCCTCGACTACTACTTCTATTGATGATGTACCGCCAGTTGATATTTGAAATTTATATTAGAGTTGTATATTTTTGACATTATACAGCTTGTTACAGGTGTTATATAGTCCTACGGGCATAACGACCATGCTGGTGGAAGTTGAAACATTTTTACATGTTGGTGATCATCATGATGTGTATATTGTTAGGTCATGTTAGATATGTTCATTTAATGTGCAGCTTGCAGATATATGTGTATGTGATAGCAGTTATTTGACATGAGATGTATATTTGATGTTTGTGCTGTGATGATGTTATACAATGCTAATTGTATTTTGTTAGATGATCATGATCACGATGATTTGATGATGCTAGCGAATTTGAATGTGTTTTTTAGTCTAATATGATGTTTTTACGATGGCTATCATGATCATGATGTTTATTTAATTTAATATTAAATCATGATATTTATTAAATATTATGTCGTGATTGTAATTGAAATTTTAGTTTTAATTGTACGTAAAATTGTAAAATTGTAATTGTATTTGTAATTGTAATTTTAACTGTAATTGTATGTAAAATATTTGTAAAATTTTAATTGTATTAATATGAAATGATTGTAATTGTAAAATTGTAATTGTAATTGTATGTAAAATTATAAATTGTAAAATTGTAATTGTAATTTTATTTTTAATTGTAATTGTATGTAAAATATTTGTAAAATTTTAATTCTATTAATGTGAAATGATTGTAACTATAAAATTGTAATTGTAATTGTATGTAAAATTATAAAATCGTACTTGTAATGGTAAATATGTAAAATTGTAAAATTGTAATAGTAATAGTAAATTCTATGTAAAATTCTAAAATTGTAATTGTAATTGTATGTGAAATTGTAAAATTGTAATTGTAATTTTAATTCTAATTGTATGTAAAATATTCGTATATTTTAATTGTATTATTGTGAAATGATTGTAATTGTAAAACTGTAATTTCAATTGTAATTGTATGCAAAATTCTAAAATTGTAATTGTATGTCAAATTGTAAAATTGTAATTGTAATTGTAATTTTAATTGTATGTAAAATATTTGTAAAATTTTAATTGTATTAATGTGAAATAATTTTATTAAAATTTGTAAATGTGTACATTTGTAAATAATTGCAAAATAATAAATCTAGAATAATATGAATTTTTGTAACATAATAAAGTTTAGAGAATAATGCAAATAAATTCATGTACATTAGAATTAGAATTATTTTATTATGATCTTACATACCAAAAAAAAGAACTTTATACAGTACGCCATTGTTTTTGAGATCAACATAATTGCAAATTATCAAGTGAAATATTGATTGTAACATTAACACAATGCAAATTACCAATTAATTCAAAATACATATTATAATGTTTCGAGAAAAAGAGGCTTATAAGTTATAAAGTAATTAAGTCTTCTTTGTAAAAATCCATCTTAAAAAGCATAAATATTGATGAAATAACACATGTGCCATATCACTTTCGGTTCTCATGATCACTCTTATTATCTTCCAGCTCGCGTGGCATGATAACATTATTTTTCTCAAAAATATGTTTTGATCTAGGTTCATGTCTCAATACGAACCACGAATCCCTATCCAACACATCTGGGTGAAAAAACACCTAGTTGCAATGTTTGGGGAAAAAATAGGGCTCCTTAGCTTCATCCATCTTTCTGGAGTTTATACATATCAACCTACTATCACGATCTTCCTTTACATTATTCCCATCAAAGGTTTCCGACCACATGCACCTAAAAATAACACATTGGAAAGAAGATAAATCCACTTCAATGATCACTTGTATCTTTCTGACGTAACCTAACATCCCTCATACTAGGTTTTGGTCACAGTGGCTAGATTGACTAGATTGATTGAAATTGACTTCGACTCCAAATATTTGTGTCATGTGTCTATCATAAACATTTTCTGTATGAAAATGGTGTCCATCCGGCTAGATAGATGGGAACAATGAACCTATACAAAAGTTAAAAAATCATAGTGTCATGTGTTAGCTTATAATAACCCAACAATTAAAATATGAAATATATATGTAATTACATTTTAAAGGTGCATTATTAAATTTCAAATGTACATATACATTAAATATATTATTACTGATTTGGTGCACCCAATCCCTATGTTTAGCGCATCCTCTTCACCACGCAGGTAACGACCGATTGCACCGTATTTCTCTCAAAATTGGTTAGAAACCCAACTGTTGGGGCATATTTTTGTCATATTTTCTTCTAAATGATTGGTATAAGATACACTTTTACCATTCAACCACCATAATTCTTTCCTGTCACTCTCCCATTTCATCCTCTTTTTTTCGTACAATGTGACCCACGGTTGTTTCGCTTAAGAATTGTAAAGAGCTAATCTATTGATTGCTTCAATTTATACATTCGTTGATGAGATAAAACCAAAATTATATAGTACATAGAGATCAAGATATACATTATATCGAAGTTCAACATGAATATTTACTTTGTCTAAATTTGAAAAATTATAAGTAGCTTACTCTTTATGAAGCGCTTTTTTCCATTCATTTGGAGCAGCTCCCCTTCTCTTTTGTCTTCATCCCTTTCATCATCCCAAATCACTACACCTGGCCTTTTGTAGATCTACTTGATGTACTCACTGGAATAATAGAAAGAATCATACGATATGTGCCCCTCTTCCATAGACCCCTCGGTTTTTCCCTTTGTCGAACAAAACCTTTCAATTTCTTCATGTACCTCTCTAAGAAGAACATCCAGTGACAAGAAAGCAGCCCAACTAATTAAACCTCATCTACTAGGTGGATTAGAAGATGAACCTACAAGCCCATGAAACTCGTTGGTTGATCCTTCTCAAACATACAAACAATCTCAACTATCTCTTGACGTCACTGTGGAATGCTAGCCACATGAATCTCCTTTGACGTGATCCAACATACAAATGAATATGATTTAGATATGGCATGTCCTAATTTTTGGGGAATTCATGTTTCGCACACCCACACACAAACAAATAATAATGACACTACAAAGTTATAAACATGTGCAATAATATACAAAATTAGTCATGTTTTATGATCCGTGCATGGGATAAAATTTATTAATATAAAAAATAATAAAATCATTCTTTTGACATTATACGTACTCTTATAAGATTCAAATGGTCATGCAATTTCAGCCCCAAAAAATGGTCATCCGCGGTGAAGTAAAGCCATAGTGAAGACTCGTATGAAGATGGCACCCTCACAACAATTATAAATTCCTTTTCCAAAGAAAGATCATCTTTTTTAAAAATCCATGGGATATCACCTTCTTTGAAATACCATGAATTAGAGGGACTAGTGCCTGCCTCTGATCTTGTACTTTCTAATAGTATTGGCCAATGTTTGTTTTTAGTTTTTGAAGTAATAAGATCTTTCCTAATAGCCAATGTGTCACTTTTTTTTGATGCTATATGCCTCCATAAAGAAGAAGATTTTTTTTTAAATATATGCATTGGATCTAATACGTAAGTAATATTAAGATGCTCCCAATATCATAGGTTATAAAAAATAGATTTCCTTTTCATCCCAAAGGGAAATTTATCAACATAAGTGTCGAACAATTATGGATCATCGAACATAGGCTCAACATTTGAATTAAACATTTATATGAACTCCTTCTCCTTCTCTCTCTCATATGCTCTAAGCCATTTAGTTGGTGTCGTTATTAGAGGCCTTTAAGTTCTCTCTCGTTTACCATTGAAAGCAGATTTTTCTCTTCTATAATGTTGTTCCTCTGGGAGGAATACCCTGGAGCAGTCATACATTGGCTTTCATAGGTTGTTGGACCATCTATCTTTCAGAGAAGGCCTACAAAATTTACATACAAAATACCCCTTTGTTACAAGACCTACAAGATTATTGTATATAATTTATATGCATGGAACATTAAAGAATATCATGAAGATCAAAACAATTACAATGAATTAAATATCTAATATGCAAAAGAATATTCTTACGTATATAAACAATTCAATAAACATGTAATTTACCAGCGAAAAATCCTAATCCTGGATAATCATGTGTCATGTAGGCACATATGCCATACAGTGTAAAACTCCTCTCTGCTACGATGGGTCTTGATACATCGTATACATTTCTCCCATCCCATAATTCCTTCAATCCATATACTTGTGGTTGTAAGTAGACATCCATATTCTTCATTTGTCTTCTACTAGGGACTATGAGAGCCAACATAAGATGTTCATTCTTCACATAAAAACATGGGGTGATATTGTTATTAATCACTACTACATGCCAAACATAATACTTGGTGTTTTGGAGGGAATATGGGTTGACTCCATCCATGGCTATGCTGATTCGTAGAATTCGTACTTCATCCTTGAATTTTTCAGGCTATGTATCCTCTAAATGCTTCGTGGCTATTGAATCAGTTGGGATTTGCATAACTCCCAAATCACTTCTATGCGAAGCATGCCATCCCTAAAATATAGCTAATTATTTGCAATGAAAGAGCCTTTGAATCCTTGGGATTATAGGCATGTACCCCAATATCTTAAAAGGAGGACCACCTGATTTACCCTTCTTTTTTTATTTATCATACCCATCATGCCAACATTTCAGAAATATCTCCTTGTTTTCATATTCTCCTATATATAGAATACAATCATTTATACATGCATGATATGATATGTACTCAACACCCAACATTTTCAACAATTTATTTGCCTCTTTGTAGCTACCGAGCAAGAAATTCTCACTCGAAAGAACCTTATCTTTGAATAACCTGTAGTTGGTGATCATGGAAAATATTAAATGTACATTCATTTTGATATAATTATTAATGTTCTTAAAATTGACCATTTTTAATGTTCATTGTGTGATTATATTCCTAAAAATTATATAAGGGAGGACTTTGTGGTAACTTACCTCAAAATTTCCAAGAACCATGCATTTGACAAGCCAAAATTTTCTTTCAAGTTGTACAGTAACATCATTGTCCCCAACTGGGTAGACTTTGACTAACCTCTAGGTATAAAGAGAGGGGTGGTGGAAGAAAATTTAAGGCTTTCGAAAAAGGTGTCAGCGATATGAGCATCATACCCTAGTTGATCATCATTTTGGAATGCATCTAACAACATTATCTCCATGGGAGTTGTATCCCTTAAGTAATCATCCATACCAACCTCTATTTGATTCACTCCATTGCTAGCTTGTAAAGAACTACTATTGTTGTAGTCCTTCCTAATTGGTGAATCTGGACGCAGTGGGAATTGAATCAGTGGTTGATTCAACCATTCTTGGTATTGTTCCTCTCCTATTTTTTCTCTTAATTCATCCTTCTCTCTATTTGACATTGTCATGGGATGCAACAGAAGATGATAGGTAGGTCGATCACCATGAATAGAATCCTAATAATTTAAAAAAAAATATTTGAACATGATTAGTACAAAATATATGATATCAATTAGTAAGAACATTGAAAATTCATGATTAATTGGTTTGACTTTGAAATAATTACATTAATATACCAAACAATTATTATTACCATCATTTTCTCGGGATTGTGGCTAGAAGATGCAATATTGTTACAATTGGCATAGTGAAGCAGTTTTCCATTTTCATCTACCAAATGCACCTAACGGTATGCTGCTCCTAATAAGAGCTTCCGACATTTTGGAGTTGTTTGAATATTTTTTTCATGTGAACTCGATTATAAATCTGCATGAACCTGCAAATTTCTATACATTATAAATTTTATGAAGCTGATTGACATGGATAAAAAAAGATAAATTCAATTAGATAATGAAAATATAAATAAAATCTGAAGTAAATATTAAGTCTCGAGATGGATAGGAAGAACTCTGTGATGGAATTTGAGAAATATTATGGAACAAGCTAAATTTTTAAGAATTATCCATTCGATATAATTATGATATTTTCTCCCCGCATTTGAGAAAAATAAACAATAAATTTTGGTGTACACACCTAAAGTAATTTTGGTACCTTAAAAATGGACTTAATGTTATTTGTACTAATGTATAGTTAACAGCACCAGTCTGTTCTAGTTACTTCACACCGGTTTTGTGTTATTAATTGACGCACCAATATGGTGTTATTAATTGACACACCAATGATGAAAAGCCCGAAAAAAAAAAACACAACTATATTTTTTAAGTGAAAAAAAGTGGTAAATTGAAAATGGGCGGAAAAATATTTTCTAAATCTAATTTCATAAAACAGTTCTTTAAATACTAACCTATTTTCATTATTTCACTATTTTTTCAAAAAAAATCAGCCAGATATTTACATGAGACATACATGGAGTAAGAGACCACAGGAGCACTGTGGAGTAGTGAAATACTTTCGAGCAGAACTATTTAGACAATGAATTCCAAACCTTTGGTGATTCAAACCCTGTAATATAGAATTTCAAACAATCTCATGATTAAATATTATTTTTATTTTTACATTTTACACATTAAGTAAAAAAATTAAATTTACTATTCAGTTTCAAAAAAAAAAAAAAAAATCCATTTTACCTGAAACCCTTCATTATTTTTGTTTCTACCTTTGCTTCTTCCTATTTCAGTGATTTCAAAATTAGGGCTTTCAATTTCAGATTTATAGAGTTTGTATTGCTATATATATAGGCATATGACATCTAACCCACGAGAGGACTTGCATAGTCGGATCCCAATCCATGTCGACCCTTGCGTGCATTTTTAAAAAAACTATTTTTTTTAAATCGATGTGCCCTACGTAACTTAGCGCACCAGTGTGTTGTCTTATCAAAACTCACCTCGCACGTACTATTTGAAAAAAAATTTAAAAACAAAGTTTTTTTTAATCTGTGTGCCATATGTAAAATAGGGCATCGATGCACTATTTTATTATAGCGCACCGCAGACATATTGTTTAGCAAATTTTTTTTTTTTTTTTATCTGTTAATCAGTGTACCACTTAATGTATAATATACTGGGCCTCCTTTTTTACAGAGAACATCGTACGGTGCTCCCCTATTTGTGCAGGGAATTTATAAGAATAGGTCGCACCACCCCTTCGACGACACTATATACTACAAAAAATAGCAGTAGATGATTTTTATTAGTTTTTCTATTTTAATCGGTGCATTGGTGAACATATAATGCATTGGTGCTCCTTGTTGAACATGACGCACCAACGTCGGTGCATACAACAATAAAGGTGCACCGAAACACAACGCACCAACGTCGGTGCATACATCATTAAAGGCGCACCGATTTCTTGATATATTTTTTTTACCTGAAAAGTTGTTGATTTATTTATAAAATATATCAGTGAATGATATGGTACAAGTTTCGTATTGATAACAAAGTGGCTAAAAAGAGATCAAGTAACAAAAATACTGATAGCACATCAATAAAAGAAAAAAAAGGCTCAATTTCTTTGTAATTTCTTCACAAAAAAATATTAGTTTTGAACTATATATAAGTTTAAATAATATGTATTTTTTACTATGTATCATGCAAAGCCATAAAATGACAAATCTCGATATTATTATTTCTAATCTAGGACAAGAAGAGCGTAAAATATTGATGGAAAAATTGCAAAAGGATGAATCAGGTGAATGAAGAAATACTATCGATCCAATATGAGTTACTTTTTTAAATTTTCATTAATAATATAATTAAAATTATTAGATAAAATGTTTCAAACAATCTATTAATTCACATATGTTTAATTTTTTAGAGGGATCACCAACTCAGAAAAGGAATGTTGTTCTAAGAAAAGGAAAAAAATAGAACATGCAAATGAAAATGAATTGCTCCTTACCTCATCTGGAGTGGTGTTGGAGGTCAAAGGGGGAAAATTTTTACAAAAGTTTGAGGGATCTAGTGGAATGAATATATAGATGTTCTTTCCACTTAAAATAAAAAAATCAATCCAGTTATTCCAATAACCAAATTTTATCTAAACTACAGGAAGAGTTTCCAGAGAATTGGTCAATGAGACATGTCAGACTTTTAATAGAAAAAACGTACAACAACAAAAAAGAAGGAATGAAAAAGTAATATTCCTTTAAATGTTTTTGTAGAATTATTTATAAATATCACTTTCGTTATATTTACTTCTCATATATCAATATAAAAATAAAATGGTTTATTGTCATGTTACATTTTGAGGAATATTATGAAAATATCAAAAGATGAACAAGCTGATATCAGAAATATGTCAGTAGGAATGTCCAAAAAGTTGTACAAGGACATGGTCAAAGAAATGGACAAAATTGCATTGCAGGAGGAGCCATCTCAACAAAAATGTGCCTCAAATGTAATATGTAATCATTGAATTTTTTGATTAGGTACAAAAAATAAACAATTTAGCATTAAATATTAATTTTCAAGTATTTTTTTGCATAAAATAAAAGAAAATGGAACCCATTCAGCACATAAAACATGATGACAAGGAAGAAAAGGGTTGATATCTAAGTTTGCGAGTAATTGTTACTTCCTTATAACAACTTAACTAGATTTCATTTTTGTATATTTTAAGTTGTTTTACAACAATCATCATTGAGTGTCTTCAAACATGTGCTAACATACAAAGAAGAACCATCACACGAATTGATTGACATTAGGTTAAATATGGGTTGTGAGTATATGTTGGCATATCAGAAATTAATTGTGGAATTTGTAAGCATCTATCGATCTTGTTTTACTTAGCTCCATCTATAATTAATAGAAAAAAAAATATTTTATATTAAATATGATTTGTTATGGGGTATAAAACTTGCAGGAAACAGAATATGGAATTGTGCCAATAGATGAAATATTGAAAGTTGGCATGAAATTTGGTTTTGAAAGAATGTGTATAGTTCATGAGTCAGTTTTTTCTATGGTACGTCTTTTATTTTCGATTTACATTGATGTATATTATTTAGTATTGCAATTTTCATTATTCTAACCAATATCTATACACTCATTATAGTTTAATTTTATGTTTGTAGATGGAAGGTGAAGAAGAAGAAAAAATCAACAACGTGAACAAAACATCCCTCAAAATAACCTATCATGAAAGTAGCTCGAGCAGTGGCAGAAGTTCAAGAAAAGAATGATGATCGTTATGTTTTGATATCAAAGTAAGGCATTGTATTTTTTGAAATATTTGTCTGTGAAATCAGACATTTTGTTTAATGTAATGGACATAGTGTCCCAATTGAAAGACAAAGGGATACCAATAACTATCCCATTTTGTATTACAAAGGCTGTATTATTCATTTATATATAATAAAATATGTTTTAATTTATTCTATTTTGTTCTCCACTATCTCTTTGAAATGTAACACCATTGATTAAATTTATGGATGATTAAATATTATAATGAATATATGTGAAATATGATGATATGATATAACAAATTAGTCCAAACAGCACATTCAAATGCACTAATAAAGAATTAATTGATATGAATACAGTTGTAAGATGTGTGTTGTCTTTTGATGAATAATGAATTTAAAAAAATCACAATAATTATGATATGATATAACAAATTAATCCAAAAATCACATTCAAATGCACTAATACAAATTTAATTTGTATGAATACTGTTATAAGATGTGTCAAATTTTGATGAATAATGAATTTTAAAAAATCACAATAATTTCACTGTCACACGTCGTTGTTTCTAAAAAATACAAAATGAACACCAGTGCGTGTCAGTTACTATACATTGGTGCGTTTTTATGACAAAGTGCATTATTGAATTTCTACGACCTATGGGCACTGCACAAATACTAATAGTAATTATAACTCTTGCTGCGTTTGTGCGATACTAAGCACTGGTGCTTTTACTTGAGACTGCTCACCGGTGTGTTTGTACTACCTATGGGCCCGCACAAATACCAATACAAATTAGAAAAATCAGTGTGTTTGTGCGATACTGCACACCGATGCATTTTTATAATACTACAAACTAGTGCATTGATACGACCTATGGGCATGACACGAATCCCAATACAAATTAGAATGGCTCAGTGCATTGTATCACCTACAGTGCACCCGATGCAGTTTTAGACGTTTATAGCCCGGTGCATGTAACTTCGACCGCCCAAGCCAACCATCTGAATGATATGAACCAAGATGTTTACTCTAAAACACATTGGTGCATTGACACCTAAATAGCGCACCGATGAGAAAAACATCTGTAACAACCTCCGGCAGCCCAATTTTTTTCGTTGTGCTAGAATTCCGTTAGAAGCTATGCTAAAACCTCCATTACTGAAAACGGGTGTTCTAGAAAATATTTTTTTGATAATTTTGGCCAGTTTTATAACACTAAAAACCTACTTTATAACCTCATCTAGAGGGTCTGTTCCTTGTAGTGTTCATATATATTCTAAATAAACAATATTTTGAAATGAATTTCAAGAAAAAAATTAGTGAATTTCATATATATTCTAAATAATGAATTTCAAGAAAAAATTCAATAAACTTTCATATATATTGTAAATAATGATTTTGAATATTAATTTTTTAAATGAATGTCAAGAAAAATATGAATTATTTTTTAAACTGATTTCAAGAAACTTTCAAAAACAAAAATTTCTAGAAACTTTCATATATATTCTAAATAATGAATTTCAATATGAATTTTTTAAATGAATTTCAAGAAAATTTTCAAGAATTGAGAAACAAAAATTTCAAGAAACTTTCATATATTTCTAAATAATGAATTTCAATATAAATTTTTAAAATGAATTTCAAGAAAAGTTCTTTCAAATATATTCGAAATAATGAATTTCAATACGAATTTTTTAAATGAATTTCAAAAAAAAAAAGTCAAGAAACAAATGAATTATTTTTTAAATGAATATCAAGAAAACATGAATAATTTTTTAAATGAATTTGAAGAAAAATGTCAAGAAACTTTCATATATATTCTAAATAGTAAATTTCAATATGAATATTTTAAATGGATTTGAAGAAAAATTCTTTCATATATTTTCTAAATACTGAATTTCAATATGAATTTTTTAAATTAATTCGAAGAAAAAATTCTAGAAATGTATGAGTTATTTTTTAAATGAATTTTAAGAAAATTTTCAAAAAAAATTTAAAAACAATATTTTGAAATTCATTTCAAGAAAAATTTCAATGAATTTCAAACATGAATTTAAAGAAAAATTCAAGAAACTTTCAAAAACAATAATTTGAAATTCATTTCAAGAAACATTTAAATGAAATTCATATATATTCTAAATAATGAATTTCATTTCAAGAATCTTTCATATATATTCTAAATATTGAATTTCTAGAAACTTTCATATATATTCTAAATAATGAATTTCAAGAAAATTTCATATATATTATAAATTTTGATATATATATTCGATAATGAATTTGAATATGAATTTTTTAAATAAATTTCAAGAAAATTTTCAAGAAACATATGAATTATTTTATAAATGAATTTCAATAAAAATTTCAACAAACTTTCATATATATTCTAAATAATGAATTTCAAACAAAAAAATCAATAAATTTCATATATATTCTAAATAATGAATTTCTAGAAAAAATTCAAAAAAATTTCATATGTATTCTAAATAATGAATTTCAATATAATTTTTTTAAATGAATTTCAAGAAAAATTTCAAGAAAGTGTGAGAAACAATATTTTGAAATTCATTTCAAGAATTTTTTTAATGAATTTCATATATATTCTAAATAATAAATTTGAATACAAATTTCAAGAAACTTTCATATATATTTTAAAAAATGAATTTCTAGAAAATTTTCAAGAAACTTTTATATATATTCTAAATAATGAATTTTAAGAAATATTTGAAAAAACTTTTATACATAATCTAAATTTTCATATATATTCTAAATAATGAATTTGAATGTGAATTTTTTAGATGAATTTCAAGAAAATTTTCAAGAAACTTATGAATTATTTTTTAAATTAATTTCAAGAAAAAATTCAAGAAACATATGAATTATTTTTTAAATGAATTTCAAGAAAAGCTTCAATAGACTTTCATATATATTCTAAATGATGAATAACAAGAAAATTTTCAAGAAGAAAAATTTCTAGAAACTTTCATATATATTCTAAATAATGAATTTCAATATGAAATTTTTAAATGAATTTCAAGAAATTTTTCAACATATAAATTATTTTTAAAATTAATTTTAGGAAAAAATTCAAGAAACATATGAACTATTTTTAAAATGAATTTCAAGAAAATTTTCAAGAGACTTTAAGAACAATCTTTTGAAATTCATTTCAAGAAAGAATGCAATGAATTTCAAGGAACTTTCTCATATATTTATTCTAAATAATGAATTTCAAACAAAAAAATCAATAAATTTCATAAATATTCTAAATAATGAATTTCAAGAATATTTCATTTATATTCTCAAGAATGAAACTCAAGAAACGTTTCAAGAATATTTCATATATATTCTAAATAATGAATTTAAGGATATTTTCATATATATTTTAAATAATATATATTCTATGAATTTCAAGAAAAAATTGATATATACTCAACGAAACTTTCATATATATTCCAAATAATATATTCCAAATAATGAATTTAAAGAAATTTAAGTATTTTCTCCATTAATACTTGGGTCTGCCATGAATTTTCTCGATTAATACTTGGGTCTGTGGCGAATTTTGTGGTGAATTTTCTCCATTAATACTTGGGTCTGCGGTGACCGATTAATTCTTGGGTCTGCGGTGAATTCTGTGGTGAAAATTTTGCAGTGAATTATGTGGCGAAAATTCTAAAATTTTCTGCATTAATACTTGGGTCTGTAGTGAATTTTCTCCATTAATACTTGGGTCTGCCCTGAATTTTCTCGATTAATACTTGGGTCTGCAGTGAAAATTTTGAAGTGAATTTTTGCGGTGAAAATTTTGGGGTGAATTTTCTCAATTAAAGGTGAGTTGTCCGGTTTGCTGATATCCAGGTACACACATTCCTTATCTTTTTCTAATATATATTTTCTCATATATTCTCAAGTATGAATAATTCACCACAACTACTAAAGATTACTAAAGGTAGACCTAGCACAGTTACTCTACAGAGTCTTTATGAGTATATAGAGTCTTTAGAGAAATGTAGAGAAGAAAGAGATGTCAAGATACAAACCCAATTAGAAGCCATGCTGGAAAACAAATTCACATCTCTTGAAGACAATATCCCCAAAAAAATAGAAAATAAAATAGAACTATTGGAGAATAAAATGGAGGCAATGGAGACTAGGTTGCAGGTCATAGAAAAACAAAACCAAGATACGAACCAAACATCCTAGCATGGAGATGTTGATAAGATAGATAGTCTTAAAATGAAGGACATGATTAAATAACTAGACGAAAACTTTAACAATAGTCTCACCCGAAATAGTGGGGCAGGTAAATTAGATATGAAACCAATTAAATATGAAATGAAAAAAATTGATCAAATTAGACCATGAGCGTAACAAAAGGGCCTTGAACCTTATAATATTCAGTTTGAAAGAGGAGGTACACATGGATACTTTAGCCATAGTCTAGATAGAATTACATAATAGATTACAAACTGAAACCACGTGTCTCACACAAGAAACAAGGTTAGGGAAATTAACTGAGAATAAAGGAAGGCTAATTCAAATAAAGATGAGCTCTACTGACCATAAATATGACATACTTAGTAAAAAATCAAGTCTAAAAGGAACGAAAATATTTATAAACAACGATCTCATTCCAGAAGATCAAGCAGAATTAAGAAGGGAGGTTCAAAAGGTAAAAGAAACTAGGAAGGAAGGAAAATGGGCAATAATCAGAAATAGAAAAGATGTTATTCGAGATAGAAACCAAAAATATAGTAACAAATAGCAATTCAACATGCTATGAATTCTTTCTTGGAACTGTCGGGCCTTTTCATGGAACAAAGGCCCCAAGATAAGTTGGATCTCAAATGATGCTGATATTATATTGCTTTTTGAAACTTGGGAGCACGAAGAATCTAAGGTCCCTAACATAGATGGCTTTGCACTATGGTCTACCTGTAACAAGCAATCCTCCCATAGAGGCATTGGGGGCATAGCTTGCTCTATTAAGAAGAACATCTCCCCCCATGCTAGGATTTATAAAAATGACCCTTACACCCAATATAGTTGGATTTAGATTACTGACATTAGTGATAAAAAGGCCTACATAGCAATATTGTGTTTTTCTCCCATTAATTCTAACTTCTATAAGAAAAATAATCTAGATAAAAATAGTCCTTACAATGGTTTAAAGAATGATAGTTCTAGCCTAAGGAATTAAGGTAATATCCTTTCAGTGGGTGACTTTAATGCTCAAACTTCAAGAAACCAAGATATTCTTCTAAGAAATCATTCCAACCCCAATCCTCTTTGGTTAGACGAAGACCTTACTCTGGCTAGATGGTAGAAAAGGAGCTCTGAAGACCTCGGGGATAATTCATTTGGGTAGGAGCTAGCTAAGCTCTGTAGTGCTCAGGATCTCATAATTTGCAACAGTCTAAAGAAGTGGCCCAATTCTAGCCAGATGATTTGCATCCATGGGCTCGGAAACAACGTGGTAGACTATTGTATTTCCAATATCCCTTTACACAATGAAATAATAAATTTTGACATCTTAGACAACCATGAGCTTGACTCTAATCATAGGCCTTTACTCATAACTCTCAATTTTTTCATGCATAGAGATCCCATAGAAGATAATCCTTATGGTCAAAATAACTTAATATTTGATATAAATAAAAATGATCTCTTTCTAAATGAATTAAAAACTAATTTGCATCCTTTATCTAGTATAGACAACATAGATGACCTTTATCAAAATTTTACTACAACCTTCTCATATTCTATTAACAAGTTCTCAATTGAAGTCTCAAGTAATAAAAGAAATAGCAAAACCAACCCATGGTATGACAGAGATTGTAAAAGTGCGGGGAGAGAAATTAAGGAATCTGTTGATGAATCTCTCAAAATTGAAAAGATAAAAATATACAAAGCCATAACTAAAAGGAGAAAAAGGCAATATATTCATAAAGGACAAGAGAATATCTTACACCTCTCTAAGGTGGCTCCTAAGAAATTCTGGAGGCAGATTCTAACTAGGAAAACTAAAGATAATAATAAAATTTCTTTACACAACTGGAATTCATATCTTAAAAAGCTTTATGAATCTCCAAATGCTGGGGATTTTGAAACCCTGCTCACAACGAAAGAATTTTTCTCATTAGAAGACATTTATTTTTGGGTTAAACTCCTAGAAAATGGGAAAGCTAAAGACATTGAAGGTTACGAGGCGGAAATCTTAAAAATTGGAGGTCCTGTCCTCATCCCCCACATCCAGAAGCTTTTCAACCAAGCGGTCAAGCAAGGGTTCCCTAAACCTTGGAACCGAAGCCTCATTGTCCCTATTTTTAAAATTGGGGATACAAATAACCCCTCTAATTATCAGACAATTATGATCAGCCCTCTCTTATCCGATTTATATGGTCTTATTTTAGAAAATAAGTTGATCATTTGGCTTGAAAGTGAAGGTAAGCAGGCTAAAGGCCAAGCGTGTTTTAGAAGGCAACACTCAACAACGGAACACCTCATTATGCTTAGGATCATTGTGGAGGAATTCTGCAATGATAAATCCAATATCTTCTATTTCTTTGTGGAATTTATAAAGGCTTTCGATATGGTTCCTAGAAACAACCTATCGAATATATTAGAAGAGCTAAATGTTCCTTTCGAGCTAAGAGCAGCTACTATAAGGCTATATGAGAATGTTATTGCCAGTTTAAAGAGCAATGAGGGGTGGTCGAAAGGTATTAAGTGTAATATCGAAGTTAAACAAGGTTTCCCCCTCTCCCCTACCCTATTTGGCATTTACATCGACAAGCTAGAAGGTTGTTTAGAGGAAGCAGGGTGTGCTCGCACGATCTTAGCTGGGATAGTCATCATCCTTCTTCTCTATGCTGATGATATTTTTCTTCTCGCAAGGTGCCCATCTGATCATGATAAGAAACATAGAGATCTTAAGGATTTCTGCTCTACCATGGGTATGTCTGTTAACACTGACAAAAAAAAAGTTATGATTATCAAATCCAAGAAGGACAATTACGCTAATTTTATGTATGAAAATTGTAACTTGGAGGAAGTTTCTTCTTACAAGTACCTAGGAATTAATATTCATCACAAGCTCAATTGGAACTATAGCATTCAGAAAAGGATTAATGGGGGGTGGAAAGCTTATTTTGGTCTTGAAAATAATTGTAAAATGACAAACCTCGTAATGTGGGATAGAAAGAAGTTCCTCTTTGAAACTTTAGTCACTCCTGTTATCTTATATGGATGTGAGGTTTGGGGTTGCAGCATATCTAGAGAATCCTGGAGAAATATTGATTAAATCCAGAAGCGTTTTATAACGTATAACCTTAAAATTAAAAGCAATACACCATATCCTATTCTCCTTATAGAAGTGGGTCTTTCCCCTATCGAGAGCCTAGCTATGACTAGGCTTTTGTTGTACAAGCACAAGCTCAATAGCATAGGAGACCATAGACTTCCTAAGCTAGCTTTAAATTCCAACCAAAACACCTAAGGCTTAAACGAGGTTGGTATAAAGACACCAGGGCCTAGTTAAACCATTGGGAGATCAATGAGAATGTTGCATTGCAAAACATTAATAACATTAAAAAAATTGTTACTTCTAAGTTCAAAGAAAAAATGTGGTGTGAGAAAGATCTAGCAGCTAAAAGAAAATAAAGGTATTATAAGGAGGTCATCAACCCCACCTTAGAAGATAAAAAGTATCTCTCTTTTTTAACTAGCACAAAGAAGAAAATTAATATAGCTAAGATTAGAACGAACTCTCATGAGCTCCATAGTGAAACAGGTCGTTGGACAGTTCCTAAAACACCATGGATGGAAAGGATCTGCCATCTCTGTGAGAATATGAACATCGAGGATGAAAATCACTTCCTCTTAGAGTGTCCCACGTACAACCACATTAGAGATCAATTTCATAATCTTTGTTGCAATACTAACCTCACTAGCCTTTTAAGATGTCAAAATTATAGTGAGCTTAGGAGGCTTCTCTCCAAGCTTTTTGAGCATAGGAATAAAATCTTAAATCAAACTAAATAAATCTTTTCTTTAGGTCTGATATACAAAATATTGGTCTGAGTGGACGTTAACCATCATCGTCATCGTCATCATCATCATCAAATAATGAATTTAAAAAAAAAATCATATATATTCTAAATAATACATTTCAAGATACTTTCATATATATTCTAAATAATAAATTTCAATATGAACTTTTTAAATGAATTGCAAGAAAAAATTCAAAAAAACTATTCAAAACAAAAATTTCAAGAACTTTTGATACATATTATCCTAAATAGTGTATTTAGACATGAATTTTTAAAATGAATTTCAAGAAAAATTCCAAGAAACTTTCAGAAATAAAAATTTCAAGAAACTTTCATATATATTCTAAATAATGAATTTCAATATGAATTTTTTAAATGAATTTCAAGATTATAAATAATGAATTGGATATAATTTTTTTAACTGAATTTGAAGAAAAATATGAATTATTATTTAAATGAATTTCATGAAGAATATGAATTATTATTTAAATGAATCTGAAAAAACTTTCATATGTATTCTAAATACTGAATTTCAAGAAAAAATTCAAGAAACTTTCATATATATTCTAAATAATGAATTTCCAGAAAATTTTCAAGAAACTTTCATTTATATTCTAAATAATGAATTTCAAGAAAAATTTGAAGAAACTTTCATATATGTTCTAAATAATGAATTTCAATGTGAATTTTTTAAATTAATTTCAAGAAAATTTTGAAGAAAAATTCATATATATTCTAAATAATAAATTTCAATATGATTTTTTAAAATATATTTCAACAAAATTTTCAAGAAACATATGAATTATTTTATAAATGAATCTCATGAAAAATTTCAAAAAACTTTCATATATATTCTAAATAATGAATTTCAAAAAACTTCTATATATATTTTAAATAATGAATTTCAATATCAATTTTTGAAATGAATTTCTAGAAAAAATTCAAGAAACATATGATTTTTTTTTAAAATGAATTTCAAGGAACATATGAATTATTTTTTAAATGAATTTCAAAAAAAAATTCAAGAAAATTTTACAAAAAATATTTTTAAATTAATTTCAATATCGAAGTTTGGTAAATCAAGCTAGGTCTGTAGCGTCTACACAACTTCTCACGCTTCAACCTCCACCTGTTGTTATGCCTTTGGACACATGGCCCCTCCAGAGTCCATCCCAGAGGTGGTCGCTACTACCAACAATGCCTCGACCTTCTCTACCCTCATCGACTCCTTCAACCCTCCTTGCTGAGGCCTGCGATCTCAAAGTTCGTAAAAAAATGGTTGCAATTCAAGAAGTCTCACTCCCCCCTGTGCTTCCTTGAATGGCCGCACTATCCGTCACAGAGAAAGGGCTCATTGGGTAATTTACAGGCCTATGGCCATCACCAAAAATAGTCTATAAATGGGTTGAGCATAACTATTTGGATAAAATAAAAGAGAAAAACTCCATCAGATTCTACGGTAGGGGTTTTTACACCTTTCATTTTGAGATAAAGGAAGACAAAGATCTGATATTCATAAACATGCCATACTTCATGGATACCAAGGGGCTCTATTTAAACAAATGGATGTCGGACTTCGACCCAGAGCTTGACGTCCCTAACATTGTCCGAGTGTGGGTTCGTATTCCTCACCTCCCACTTCACTTCTGGGGGGATGACTCTGTTAGATCGATTGGGAATGTCTTTGGAAATTTCATCAACAGAAGTGAGTTGAAGGACAACGTGCAAGCCTGCGCAAGAATGTATGTGGAGGTAGGTTTGGGGAAAGGACTATCAGAGGCAATCAAGCTGAAGGTGGATAAATTGATGCACATTTAGCAACTAGAATATGAACAAATTCCATTCGAATGCAAGGTATGCCATGAATATTGTCATTTCGCCAATAGATGCTCGAAAACAATAAAGATCGAAAATTACGACTTTGAACTCCAGTGAAAAGTCATAAAAAAAAAGGAATTTTTTTCCTATGACCAGAAAGGCTAACCCTTCAACAAATCTCTGATCCTCTTAATCAACCAGCCCTAGCATTCCTCCTCATCCTGATCCCCCTTTGGTTTCCTCCCAAACTCCTAAACCCTCCCCCATTTCTTCCAACCCCTTCACCACTTTGACTTCTCTAGAAGAGGAACCCCCTCAGCACTCCCTTTCCACTTTTCCTTCTCAAAATCCCCCACATCCTTCCCCCTCCAAATCTGGCCCACCCCCATCCTTAGCTGAACCATCCTCTTCTCGGATAGTCACCGGAAATGTAGCAAAGGATCGGGGACCTGCTTTGGAAACCTTGACAAAACTTGGATGAGGAAGAAAATATATGAAATAACATGGGGACAAGGCAACTCAAAAGGACATCGCCCTGGGAACACAACAACCAATAGAGACCTTTACTAGATGGCATAATAGTAAGGAAACAAGCCACCAAGCAACATGAGTGAAGACAGGGTTTCAGACTACATTCCTTAAATAATGAAAGCACTCACATGGAAATGTAGGGGATTAGGGCACCCCTCTAAAAAGAGTTCCCTAACAGATCTTATCAAGATGGAGCAACTAGACATAATACTTCTCCAAGAAACCAAGCAGGGAGAAAAATATATGGAAACCACCATAAGTAGAATCAAAAACTACAGAGGCACAGTAGTAGAATCGAGAGGTGCTTCGGGAGGAATAACAAAAATTTGGAATAAAAACTCATGGAAACAAATTTGAAGTTTAAAGGCCCAATATTGGATAAAATTTAAGCTAAAAATCACTCAATAGGATGTCACGATAACAATTTACAACATTTATGACCCAAATCACTATCGTGACAAAGAAATGTGCTGGCGATCTTTGGAATTTGACATGGAAGGTGAGGAAAACAACAACTTCATCATTGTAGGTTGTATAAACCTGGTTATGCATGCAAAAGAGAAAAGGGTGGGGAGGGGGGAGTATTTTCACTCCTAATCCATCAGGAGATTAGCTGGAAAGTATCATGAGAGATCATGACTTGGTGGGCATCATCCCCAAGAACAGAAGCTTCACTTGGACAAATCGACAGGCTTGGCCCACAGAACATCATGGAAAGATTATACCACTTCATTGTGGATTTCCCCCTGATTTCCCTCATTTCAGTGGAAACCTCCACCATTTTTCCTCTCTCAGACTCGGATCACTACCCCTTCACCTTAGTCCTCGGTGAGCAACCAAACCTTGGGACCCTCCCCTTTCATTACAATACATTATGGAGTGACACCATTGAGGCAAGAACCATCGTGGAAAGAACTTGGCATGAGCATGTTGAGGGGTCCCCAATCGCCACCCAAATCATCATCAAAAAATTTATTCTTCACAACTATTCACCAAAACTATATTCGAGGTGAGATTAGAGATGGCCTTGCTCACATTCATGCCCATTCCTCTGTTCTTACTCTCCTCCCAAATTTACTGGATCATTGCAGACACCTCTCTCTGTCACACACCCTTGAAGGAATCGATCCTCTTTGTTGTTAGCAGTTATAACATGCATATTTTTATGACTTGCCTCCAGTGATCTCCATAGGGAGCAAAGTCCTCATCTTTAGAATTGTAACACATTAATCTCCCAGAGGATTTTGGAGGTTGGCCGGAGAAACTTAAGTCATGAGTTTTGAGAAAATTTTTGGCTATCTCCGACAAAGAAACCAATACTATAGGGATTGTGCCTAAATGGAGAAAGAGAATGGGACCATATTTGTCAGCAAGGCATTTAAGATAGCAGTGAGTAGGAACTACTAATTGGTGGAGATTTCTAATAATGGGCCATGCATAGGGTCTTGGTTGCAATGTTGAACTAATCCTTCTATTGTGCAGAAATGAGATTAAGAATGAAGAGAATAATATACAAAGAAGAGTTGTTTTGGAATCCCCTCCATTAGTGACTATTAATGTTGCAGGCAAACCTAGAAACATACGAAAATTATGAAAAGCCATATCACTGCAACACTTTTTGTAGCTACTGAACTATATGTTTGGAAAGAAGGAAGTGTCTGCTATATATGGGATTCACATAAGCTCCGATTATAAAAATACAATAAGAATATATGGCCAATGGTGGCAATTTTAAAATAATTTGGTCCCCTCTCATAAAATTCCAAAAGCATGGAAGCGATAGGGCCCAAACGAGGAGAAATATTTGAATTCATATCAAATTTATGATGTGGATTTTCTTGATATTTTGGACGTGATAAAATATTTTATATCTTGAAGGTCCTTTGATTCATATTTTTTGAAATATTTGTGGTGCAGTTGAGTCATGTTCAATTTTCCTTCGACGAATTGCAGTAGTCAAATTCCAAGTAGCTGTCTGTATTAGTTGGCCAGTGTAAATGGAAATTTTCAAGTCTTGCATTGCTGGAATAAATATCCATTGATGAATGAAATATCCATGGACTAATGGGAATATTCATTGACTAGTGGAATAATTATCAAATGAATAATGGAATAAATAAAATAAACATTCATCAATTAGTTTGTCATAATTTATTTTATCACCAAAAAAATTGAAATATACTAATCAATTTCTATTTTCTTTTTAAAATTCTATACATTTGTTTACTTTAGAAAATTGGTTTTATAATTTTAATTTAATTGTAAGTGATTATTAAATACACGGTAAAATTTATTTTTTATGAAATATTATTTGCACTAAGAAAATGCACAAAATTAGATGTGTAATTGTTTGGAGAAACATAAAATGTAAAGATTTTTTAAATATGACCATATTAAAAGAAATTCAATAATACATTATTTCTTGACTCACTTCCCAAAACAGACAATAGATAAAAAAAAAATCTCAAAATATTCTCGAAGGAAATATAGTATTTCAAAATTTAGTAAAGAAACAAATTATTTATAGTAATATTTACACAGTAAGTTATTAAATATATTTAGTAATAGCTCAGGGACACTATTAAGAATTAATTAGATGTCATAATTTATGATACCAAAAATCAAATGAAATAGATTTGCAGTATCAATCCTCCTACAGACTATTGACTATATTGCCTCCCTTATCATCACCAAATAACTACTAATAGACAATAACATACACATATAGAAATATAACATGACAACTGTAACATTCACAAACATTACCATCCAAATAAAAACACATAAACACATAAACAACTCAAAGAATCCAAACACAATTGTACAAATCATTCAAGGTTAGCAGCACGTGCTAAATCAAAGAAGACAATGGTATGGTCACGTCGAGCAAAGAAAATATAATGTAAATTCCATGTATGAATTTTATCTCAAACATATACATAATAATGATAATATAAAAACGTGACATTGCTACCCTCAATCCAAATAAACTTAGATCCATCTAACTCTGGATTTATCATGCGTCGAGAGGAATCAAATCCCTAGACGCGCAAAGCTTTCCGCAAATTCTACACCCTAAAAAGATTTTTGAGATTTATCTCCAAAGTAGTTATGCTAATTTTACCTTTTGTAATTAGACTCATTGAGAAAACTAAATGTATTATGAATATATGTCATATGAAATAAGTTATCATTTTTTAAGAATGTTGTATTGATAGGCCATGGCATTAGTCCATGGTATTGGAATAAAGTCTATTTATACAGTAACAATTTCCATGGTAAATCTCCATGGTTAAGAATATTGTTACATATATTTTTAAATATATATATCTACTAGCAAAACCACATTAATAAACATGGTTGATAGATGACAATAGATGTATATCAACCACATGCACAACCACATTCACATTAGTAAATGTGGTTGATATAGCCTATAGGCATGTATCACCTACATTAATAATTATTAGGTGTATAGTAGATATTTAATATAAATATTAATAACATTATTAATTACTTTATAATTTTAATAATTATGTTTTAGTATTATTATATTATAATAATAATATATTAATTTATTATAATTTTAACATATTACAAATATAATAATAGTAATTAACATATAATTATAATATGATAAATAGGGTTTAGTATAAGGTTTTAATATAAGAATGAGTTAAATATTTAGCTAAGTGACTAAGTTTTAATAACATTTACACCCAATGAAAAAACCAATATTATAAACCTTACTATTAAATCGAATATTATAAATCCAATATTAAAGCCAGCATTATAAAGAAAAATATTAAACCCAATATTATAAACCCTAATATTAAAAACCATATATTATAAATCCTAATGTTACACTCAATATTAAAAAATCATCATTGTAAACTATTTAAAAAATGTCCATCACGATTGACATTGTTTGACAATGTTCACTAATGTGGTTGACTATTTTGACTATTAATATTAATCAATAATAATGATAAGAGATTATGTTTGACCAAATATGAGGATCATTGTGTGTCAAACATATTGAAACATACCCAACAACATTAAACCCAATATTATAAATCTAATGTTGATTGTCACGTTGCAATTATGTTTGTCACAATGCAACATTTTATAAAATTTTGTACCATTCCATCACAATATTAAACCAAATATTATAAACTATAACATTATAGAACATAATTTTATAATCTCCAATATTATAGAATTAATATTAAACCCACTATTTTAAATTCAAATATTAAACCCAACATTATAAACCCTCATATTGTAAAAACCCAATAATATAAATGCTAATATTAGACCTAATATAATAAACACAATATTATAAACTGTAATATTAAGCCCAAAATTAACAACTCAATAGAAGAAACCTTAATATCAGACCTTAATATTATAAACTCAACATTATAAACCCTAATATTACAGCTAATATTATAAACTTTAATATTAAACCCTAATTTTATAATGTCGCAGTGCGATGTTGAATAAATTGTAATGTAATGTAACATTGTGACAATGATTGTGAAACTAGTTGTCACAATGCAATGTTGGATATATTTCTATATCATTCAAACGTCACAATTTTGTTAAATATTGTTATGGTTGAGTAGTGGTGAATATGGTAAACATAAATTTGACCAGGTGTAAGCATGGTTAACTATTTAAACATCGACTCTAAATTTTAACTTATTTTAATAATGTGCTTGACTATGTTGGACTATTAATTTTGACATAAATAATAAAATTGCTCAATATTATTATAGTTGACTATGCTTGACTATTAATATTAATTTTCCTATTAAGAAGCTTGAATATTAATATGGTTAACTATGTTTAAGTATTAATGTGGTTCAGTAGGATTGACTAATTTAATAGAATTACTATTTAAACCCTAATATTAAGCTGCATATTAAATCTAACATTATAAACCCTAATTTATAAGTATTAGCATTAAAAACACAATATTACAAGCCTAATAAGGAATCCAATGTTATAAACCATAATATTAAACCTAATATTTTAAATCGAGTACTAAACCCAATATTAAAAACACAATATTGTAAATCCTAATATAAAACCTAATGTTATAAATCGTAATATTAAACCTAGTATTATAAACTCATTGTTAAACCCAATATTATAAACCCTAATTTAAAACCTTAATATTATAAGCCCAATATTATAAAATGTAATATTAAACCCAATATTATAAACCCTATGGAAGAAACCCTAATATTAAACCCTATTTTTGTAATATCGCAAATCAACATTGAATAAATTGTAATATAATGTGACATTACGATAATGATTGTCAAATTCATTATCACATTGCAACAATGTTTACCACAATTCTATGTTGGACATATTTCTATACCATTCCAACATCATAATATTGTTAAATATTGTTAAGTATTGTTAAGGTTGAGTATTGTTAAGTATGGTAGATATAGAGTTGACCAAGTTTAAGCATGATCAACTATTTAAAAATTGACTATAAAGGTTCAAATTGTTTCACTATGTTTGAATAATGTGGTTGACTATGTTTGATTAATAATATTAATTTGACTATTAATATGGTTAAGTGTTACTATCATTGACTATGTTTGACTAATTTTGTTCAATGAATATTTAAACCTTAATATTAATCGCAATATTATAAATTTTAATATTAAACTCAACATAATAAACTTTAATATTAAACATTAATGTTATAAACACAACATTAAACCCAATATTATAAACTCTACTATTGAATTCAATATTATAAATCCTAATATAAAATCCCGATTTTGTAATGTTGCAATGCAACATTGAATAAATTGCAATGTAGTGTCATATTGCAACAATATTTGTCACAATGAAACATTAGATAGATGTTTATACCATTCCAATGTCGCAATATTGTTATCTATTTTTAAGGATGAGTGGCTACAACCCTGCCTTAAATTTTTGATGTAGTAAAGGATAATAAAGGAAAAATAAGACCAAGGTCATCGGACACGTATTCCAAGCTCAATGTTGGGGAAATCACTATGGTGGGCATCACTTTTGGTTTATCATTGCTATGGAAATTGACAAAGGTATTGGCAAAGGCAAAGAGGCAATACTTGGCATTTATAGGAAATAAAATAAAATAGGAGATAAGAAAGGTGAATGGGGACATATTGCATGCTAAGGAAATTTGAGGAAAAAATGAAGGAAAATGAAGAAAAAAGAGACATCAATAACAAAAATTCTTTAGAGAACCATGTTTAGATTTTTTTAGTTTTGGCTTGAAAATAGTGTTAGTGAGAGAGAGATATCTCCATAAATAAAAAGTATGAAAGAACACAAAGCAAAGAAAAGGATAAGTAAAAGGAAAGCGAAGGAATGCGAGTAGAAGGTTGGATCAATAACTTTAGCACAAAGATATTGCAGGTAACAGGTTGCATGTGTCATTTTCTTTCTGGGACATGAATGCATGGTACATCGATTTGTTTGTTTTGTCCATTTTCTATAATTGGAATGGGGTTTCCCTTGTTTGACAGTGGTTTCAGCCATCCCTTACTATTTCCTGGATAACCATGGTGTGATGGAGTTCATTCTTGGTTAATCATTGGATTTCTGGAAGCTTTTAGAACCATGTGTGGTGGTCTTAGGAACATCCCAAGGGATGTGGGTGGAGATGATTTTATCTAGGAATCCCAGGAAAATTGGGTGGAGATACGTAAATTCTTTATGATATGGTGAATAAATTCCGAAGCATCTAAGCTTGGTTTGGTTTTGTGATCTCGAGGAAGGTTTAGGTGATATCATAGTAGCTTAAGGGTGGAGATGGTTTAACCTCTAGCATCCTTGGTTGATTATATTTTGGTTTATCCCATTAGATCCCACATTCATGCTTGGAATATGGCATGGGGTTTATTGGCTAAAAGAAATATTTGGTTTAGCCCAATCTATGGTTGGGTGTTACATGGAAGTCCCTGAATTGGTTGTCTTTTTCATATGTTAATAAGATTTATTTTCCTGTTGTGGTATATGAGAACTTGTAATTGCTATTATTTTTATTTAATAGTTTAATTTCCATGGCTAATATTCTGGTTATATGATCATTATAAGCATGGTTCTATGATGTGCTCCAGCTATGGCTCTTGTTCATCATTTGATAAATATTTGAATGGTTCATGGATACCTCAGCTAACATGTGTTCTTGAATATACTCAAGAGGGAATTATACCATCTTGCTGCTTCTAAGATGATGTTCAAACATGTAAGATCATATATGAATTCATGATATATACATGTTGCAAGATCAACCAATCAATGAAATACATGTATATACATAAGCATAATTAGCATATAAAATTATAAGACATGGTATACTAGCGCATAAACATAATTATTGATGGAGTCTATTCATAGATGTATAACCATACCAGATACTCAACATGACCTAATGTATAACCATACCAATGCATCTTTACCACACACCATCACAAGCACAGAAAATACAAATGTATAAGCAACATGTAAACAAATGTGAATTACTTATGTATGTTAAACATATAACATCACATAAGAAAGCATACACAGATAACACTGAAGCATGAACAATATGTAACCCTAGCATACTCAAGAAATTGATGTAAAATATGTAATAATATGTAGGAAAGCGTGCAATAAAAATACACAAGCATGAGCAAGACATAACCATTCATACACTCGTGAAGACATATTGACAACAATACCATCAACACTTCCATGGTGAAACCATTGCCACCATGGCCAACACAACATGGATGAATCAAGAACATATATGCCATAAGCATACTAAACACATATGAAATCAACATAAATGCATGATCAGCGCACTGCTCGTCCAGTCCAACGGTTGAACCATGCTATGATACCACTTTATAACACCCTCTTCCCACATCTACCCAAGTAACCAGCCAATCGGGATAAATATGTGGCGAGATACTACTAATATGATATTCAAACTCCTAGAAGACGTTAAGGAATTGGAACTGATGGAAAAATGACAAACACACTTTACACAGCTTCAAAAACATCCTAAGGAGGTAACCCATCTTTATATTCCCCTGAACCTTGAGGGAGACTGACTTTTTGACTCTGTTGAGCCATATTAATAGGCATGCCAAGTAAAGGTAGCATCCAGGAGCCTATAATCGCAGGTATTCCAAGGAAAGGTAGTGGCCAGGGACCCAAATGGCCAGTTTTGTGCCTGCAAATCTGAGATTTGTGCCACCTTTTCAGCCCTAGAGCGCAAGTCACTTCCCAAAAATTTATGAAACTATATGGGATGATGAATAAAATTAAAAAAAGGTAAAAAATCAATCACATCATTAGGAGCTCATCTGGACCTCTCCTAGCCATGACATGCATTTCGTTAAACATGTCACAAACATTGCATCTACAGGTGTAAACATCACAATTAAACATAGGGGTCGCATAATTATCTAATAATCGCTAAGAAGCATTGATACATTACATAATAAGCTACAATACAATCTATTTGACCATAGATACATTTTACATTCATTTACAAGTAAAAACGTGGAGAGAGCCATACATCATCACTAATAAATTACATGCTTATAACCAACACAATAACGACGTAATTACAATATATATAACAACAATATAATCCACATAATAAATAGTACAATTATGAATAAAATACCAAAGGAATTAAATTCTCATTAATGAATACAGAAATCAACCGGGGATTGTTATGAAACCAGCTCTAAAAATACAAGAAAAGAGAGATCAACACCTTAGAAATCAGCCACTTCAAGGGGGAAACTGCCAATACATTACATAAATGAGAAATTATTGGATGCTACAAATTACCAACACCTCCTTCTATATATAGGAGTCCATGGAGCCACAATATAATCCTAGCCGACCTAACAATAATAATGTAATGGCACAATAATAAAAATATTGGGGTTACAGGGGTACAACAATAACAATAAGGGGGCTACACTAATAACAATAAGGGACTAAACTAGTAATATAGGGACCTAACATGACCCTCTCATTCAAAAATTTGTTTTCCTCAACGGTTGAGTGGATCTGCATGCTTCTGTATAAAAGTTTCATCCTCCCATGTAGAATCTTCAGTGGGTAAGTTCTTCCAGTTGATGACAGACACTAAAATTGATCGATTTCATAGTTGTCGAGTTCTTGTTTCTATGACCACTTCAGGTTCCAATATGATTTTTCCTTCCTCATCAAGTTCTAGCAATATTGTTTTAACTGGAATCTTTTCACCTATAACCTTCTTTAATAATGAAACATGGAAAACTGGATGCACTTGCGAAGAAGCAAGAGGCTCCAATTTGTATGCCATATTACCAATATTTTTCAACACCTGGTAAGGACCATAGTAATTTGGAGATAATTTATTATCCTTCTTAGCTTGCTTGAGGGACATTTGTTTGTATGGTTGTAGCCGTAAAAACACCCAGTCTCCTACATCAAAACTTCTCTCGATGCGATCTTGATCTGTCTGTTGTTTCATTCGATTTTGTGCCAAATTTAGGTTATATTTTAAGAGTTGGAGGACTTCTTGTTGCTGCTTGATGTGATCTTCCATTGCTTCAATCTTAGAATTTTCTCTTAAATATGATGTGATGGATGGTGGATGATATCCATAAAGTGCCATAAATCTGGTCATTTTTGCTGCAGTATGGAAGGAGGTGTTATACCATCATTTAGTGAGAGGTAACCACTTGACCCATTTTTTTTGTTTATCAGATACAAAACAATAAAGATATCCTTCCAAAAATTTATTCACTATCTAAGTTTTACCATCGGATTAAGGATGATAAGATGAGATATGAGCTATTTGAGTATGCAAACAAGAAAATAACTCCGTGCAAAAATTTCTAGTAAA
The DNA here is from genome assembly GCA_034641835.2 of Pinus albicaulis. Classification (NCBI taxonomy): domain Eukaryota; kingdom Viridiplantae; phylum Streptophyta; class Pinopsida; order Pinales; family Pinaceae; genus Pinus; species Pinus albicaulis. Next base: position 1,497,908,962 of record CM076579.1, on the reverse strand, counting down.
AATGTGATCTCTGTAACTCACACTAATATTTGGGTTTCAATATAGCTTTTGAATTGTGTTCGTAAATGTGGTAGCAACTGTACCTGCTTTAAATGGATGAGATAATACACAAAAGTGTGCATACTTGGTAAGTTTATCAACTACCACCATGATGAAACTCTTTCCTTCGGACTTGGGTAAACCTATGATAAAATCCATTGAAATATCCTCCCAACGTTGACTTCGAATGGATAAAGGTTGTAGAAGACTCGGGGTCTTAATTGTCTCAAATTTATTTTGCTGGCAAATGAAATATTCAACTACAAACTTTTGAATATCAGATTTAAGGCCATCCAAAAAAAATTCTTTCTTCACCCTATGGTAAGTTTTTAAAAATCATGAGTGCCCTAAAGGAGAAGTGTGCAATTCAAAAATAATCTTTTCTTTTAGTTGGGAACTCTTACAAATATGTACGCAATATTTGTACCATACAGAATCATTTTTAAAACTAAATTTATCATATGTACTAGGATCTTGCTGCAACTTTTGAATGAGTGTCCACTCTTCTTCGTCCTTCTTCCATTCATCCCTTACTTCGATTAACCAATATGGTTGGATAATAGAAATGGCACAAAGCAATTATTCCACCTCTTCATTCTTTCGTGAGAGTACATCTACAACAACATTTAGCTTCCCTTTTTTGTATATTATTTCAAAGTCATAACCCAACATCTTTGTGACCCATTTTTACTGCTCTTCTGAAGATAGTCTTTGTTCCAAAAAGTGTTTAACACTACCTTGATCAGTTTTTCCCTTGAAGTGTCTTCACATTAGGTAAGGTTGCCATTTCTTTAGTGCATGTAGTATTGTTAACATTTCTTTCTCATAAATAGCTTTATGTAAATACTTTCCTTTGATTGGACGAAGTTCAAAAGCAATGGGTCTTCCCTCTTTCATAAAACAACACCAATTCCATTTCCTGAGGCATCACATTCCATAATAAATGTTTTTGTGAAATCTGATGTAGCTAAGACTGGTGCTAGGCACATTGCCTCTTTAAGATGTTCAAAGGCCTTAGTTTCTTCAGGAGTCCATGAAAATGCATCTTTCTTCAATAATTTTGTTAGATGTGTTGTTATTCTCCCATAATTATTAACAAACTTGCAATAATACCCTTTTAACCTGAGAAATCCTCGCAACTTCTTTATGGTTGTGGGGATTTTCCATTCCTTCATGGATTTAATTTAGTTAGGGTCTACCTTAACACCCTCGTGAGATACAATATGGCCCATATATTCCACCTCTTGTACTCCAAAGAAACATTTGGATGTTTTTTCATATAATTGTTTCTCCTGCAATAGTTTGAGCACCCTGTCAACATGTTGAACATGATCTTTCCAAGAACTTTTGTAGATTACTATATCATCAAAAAATACTAGCACAAATTTTCTAAGGAAGGGTTTGAAAATGGAATTCATTAACCCTTTAAATGTAGTGTTGGGTATGTGTTATATTCTTTCCATGACTAGCCCCACGTGTTGTACGTTGTGCCGGGTGTAGCAGGGGGCACAGGGGGGGTGGCAGCCCCACCTGTCGGGGTCCGGGGAAGCGACCTGGAAATTTTATTTTTTGGTATGTGGACCCACTTATAGGTGAATCCACCCATAGTTTTGTGCATGAATTTTCACATGGTTTTGGGGGATGATGGTTTTCATCCCCTGGCATTTTGTAGATCTAGTCAAGGGAACTACGACTATGTTCTAATCCAGGGTTAATGGATTGGGGTTTATGTATGCTTTGGCATGTATATATATGTGTTGTAACACTAAAAAAAATATAATGAAAAATCACGCTGGTCGTCCCGATTTGGGATCCAGAGGAAAATATCTGTGTTTATTTGTGTTATGTTTTATGCTCTCGCTATTTTTTTTTGTTTTAATATTCATTTGTAAATAATTTTTGTACAAGGTTAAAACCTACATTTGGTATTAGAGTAGTTTCAACTTCAAGAGGACGCCTTTGCTACTGAGGGGTTTTTTGCTCGGGCCTGAGCTAGACCCTGTTTAGTGGGACATGTACGGGATAGATTCTTGCGATGAAAGAAGATGGAGAGCGACGGGAAGATAGAGATCGAGAAATTTAATGATCATAGTTTTTAGTTGTGGAAGCTCAAGATAGAGGATCTGCTGGTGGATAAAGATTAGTGGACCGCGGTAGATCCGGGTACTAAACCAACAGAAATGTTATATGAAGACTGGAAGAAGCTAGATCGGAAGGCAAAGAGCATAATACAATTGTGTGTCTCTGATTCATTATTGTTGAATGTATCTGGGGAAGTTAAGCCGAAGACCTTGTAGGACAAGCTAGGGACTTTGTACCAATCTAAGTCTCCGGTGAATAAATTGTTCTGGCAGAAAAAGTTGTATAACCTGAGGATGAAGGATGAAGACTCAGTGACAGAGAATTTGAATGCCTTCAATACTGTGGTAAGTCAGCTGTCATCTACGGGATCGATTCTTGCGGTGAAAGAAGATGGAGAGCGACGGAAAGATAGAGATCGAGAAATTTAATGGTTAGAGTTTTGAGTTGTGGAAGCTCAAGATGGAGGATCTGCTGGTGGATAAATATCAGTGGATCGTGGTAGATCCGGGTACTAAACAAACGGAGATGTTATATGAAGACTGGAAGAAGCTATATCGGAAGGCAAAGAGCAAAATATGATTGTGTGTCTCAGATTCAGTATTGTTGAATGTATCTGGGGAAGCTACGGAGAAGACCTTATAGGACAAGCTAGGGACTTTGTACCAATCTAAGTCTTTGGTGAATAAATTGTTCCTGCAGAAAAAGGTGTATAACCTGAGGATGAAGGATGAAGACTTAGTGACAGAGAATTTGAATGCCTTCAATACTGTGGTAAGTCAGTTGTCATCTACGGGATCGATTCTTGCGGTGAAAGAAGATGGAGAGCGACGGGAAGATAGAGATCGAGAAATTTAATGGTCAGAGTTTTGAGTTGTGGAAGCTCAAGATGGAGGATCTACTAGTGGATAAAGATCAGTGGATCATGGTAGATCTAGGTACTAAACCAACATAAATGTTATGTGAATACTGGAAGAAGCTAGATCGTAAGGCAAAGAGCACAATACGATTATGTGTCTCAGATTCAGTATTGTTGAATGTATCTGGGAAAGCTACGGCGAAGACCTTGTAGGACAAGCTAGGGACTTTGTACCAATATAAGTCTCCGGTGAATAAATTGTTCCTTCATAAAAAGCTAGAGAACCCGAGGATGAAGGATGAAGACTTAGTGACAGAGCATTTGAATGCCTTCAATACTGTGGTAAGTCAGCTATCATCTGTTGATATTAAAATCTGAGATGAAGATAAGTGCATCAGTTTTTTGTGTTATCTACCAGACTCGTGGGATAGTTTGGTTATTGAAATAGGTAGCAATACAACTACCTTTAATTTTGATGACATTGTCAAAGCCTTGTTGTCAGAGGAAATGAGACAGAGAAATATGGAGGGTCAGAATGGAGATGCCTTATCTGTACAAGGAAGGTACCAGAACAGAAACAAGAATAAGGTTTCGAGTGGGAGATCTAAATCTAGAGGGAGATCTAAATCCCCTGGAAAGTTTGTAAAGCTGTGTTGGAAATGTGAAAAGGAAGGGCACTACAAAAAGGAATGTAGATCTAAATCTCCTAAGAAAGAAAAGGGATTTGATGATGATCCTTTTGCAGAGGCAAAAACCACCTTGGATGAAGGTGGGGATGTGTATTTGGATTCTTCTTAAAATACACATGTAGATCATGAGTCATGGTTGATTGAATCTGGTGCATCCTTTCACTTCACTCCCAATAGGGAGTGGTTCTGTGAGTATGAGAAATATGATGGTGGTGATGTCTTCTTAGGTGATGACAGGAAGGCTAGAATCATCGGAAGTGGAAAATTCAAGCTGAAGCTACAAGGTGGAAGGATTAGAAAACTTCCAAGTGTTCTATACATTCTTGCATTGGCCAGAAATCTGATTTTTGTAAGCAAGATGGATGATGCAGGTGTAAAAACAATGTTCGAGAAAGATACCTGTAAGATGTTCGGGCAGCACTGGTATTAAAGCGGGGAGTTTAGATTGGAAATCTATGCAAGCTTCAGGGCAACACTATTATTGATGGGTGCAATAGTTCTGTGGTTCCTGAAGGTGGAGTGAAAAGCCTAGCGGTCTCTGTATAAAAGACCATGCTATGGCATCAAAGGCTTGGACATATTGGAGAGAAGGGCCTTCAGATACTACATGGAAATGGTATGGTAGAAGGTATGTCTAATTCCTCTTTGGATTTTGATTTCTATGAACATTGTGTATATGGGAAGCAAAATTGGGTGAGTTTTCCTTCTAGTGCTAAGAGGGCGAACAAGATATTAGAGCTTGTGCACAATGATGTGTTTGGACCTGTGTCAATTCCATGATTAGGTAAGTCTGTGTACTATGTTTTATTCATAGATGACTTCTCAAGAGATACATGGTTATATTTCTTGAGGAATAAATCTGAAGCCTTTGACAAATTTAAAGAATTTAAGGCTCTGGTGGAAAACCAGACATAGAAGAAGATAAAGGTGCTGAGGACAGATAATGGTGGGGAGTTCTGTAAGAAATTTCGTATAGCATGGTAGAAGACTACTCCATATATACTTGATAAAAACAGAGTTGTAGAAAGAATGAATAGAACACTGATGTAAAAGAAAAGAAGCATGCTCAGTGGTACTGGGTTAGGACAAGAATTCTGGGTATAGGTAGTGGAGATTACATGTTACCTGGTTAACGGATCACTTTCATTAGCGTTGGAGGATAAGACTCTACATGAGGTATGGAATGGTAAGAAACCATCTCTTTCACATCTGAGGGTATTTGGATGTGATGCATATGTACATGTTACGAAGAAGAAAAGGACCAAGTTGGATAATAAATTTGTAAGGTGCATCTTTATTGGATATAAGGATGGTTTAAAGGGTTACAAGCTTTGGAACCTAGAAATAAGGAAGGTTGTGTAGAGCCTAGATGTGGTGTTTAGAGAGGTGAAATATGTTATTAAACATGAATTCCTACCAAAGGAATCTGAGAAGATAGAGTTTGAGCTAAAGGAGGATGAATCAAACTCTACAATAGAAGAAGACTCAAAAGAGGAAGAGCCACAAAGTCCAGCTGTGAGAAGATTAGTTTGGGAAAGAAGGCAACTAGAAAGGTATAGTCCATCTGGTTTCTATTCAAGTTTTGACTGAACTATAATTGATGATGATCCCAAAACCGTCAGGGAGGCAGTAGATTCAGAGGATGGAAAACTCTGGAAGGAGGCCATGGTTGATGAAATGGAATCCTTGCATAAAAATGAGGCATGGGTTCTAATGGAGTTTCCGGCTGGAAGGAAGGCTATCGGGAGTAAATGGGTGTTTAAGAAGAAGATGAATGTAGAAGGAAAGCTGGAGAAATACAAAGCCCAATTTGTAGAAAAAGGTTATTCCACGTGCCGGGAACTGATTTTGGTGATATTTTTTCTCCTCTTGCCAAGGTTACTTCTATTAGATTACTTCTATCTGTTGCTGCTGCATTTTATTTTGAGGTAGAACATATGGATGTGAAGACAATGTTTCTTCACGGGGATCTAGAAGAGGAGATCTACATGAAACAACCTGATGGCTTTATGGTGAAGGGGAAGAAAGAACTAGTATGCAGGTTAAAGAAGTCACTTTATGGGTTAAAACAATCATGAAGGATGTGGTATCAGAAATTTGATACCTATATCTGGGGACTTGGCTTCACTAGAAGCAAGGAGGATCACTGTGTTTATTTTAAATTAATTGGTGACCATGCTATTTATTTGGTCTTGTATGTGGATGATATGTTGTTGATTGGAAATGATAAAGAAATTATCGAATATTTGAAGACCCAACTGTTCTCCAAATTCGACATGAAGGATCTTGGTGCTACAAACTATATTTTGGGCATGGAAATTAAGAGAGATCAGGCAAAAAATAAGCTTTGGTTAAACCAGAGGAAGTATGTCGAGACTATATTGCAGAGGTTCAATATGTAGGATAGTAAACTGGTGAAAGTTCCTATTCTTGTAGGTGTAAAGTTGTCTGTCCAATAGTGTCCCAAGACACAAGAAGAAGAGGAGGATATGTCTCGTGTTCCATATGAAAGTGTAGTGGGTAGCCTGATGTATGCAATGGTCTCTACTAGACCAGACATTGCACATGCAGTGGGAGTATTGAGCAGGTTTATGTCAAACCCAGGGAAGGAGCATTGGACAATAGTGAAGCGGGTTTTCATATATTTACGTGGCAATAATGATTATGGCTTGTGCTACTAGGAAAGACAGGGATTGGAAAGAGTGTCAGAAATTCACGGTTTTGTTGATGAAGACTAGGTTGGAGATCTGGACCAAAGAAGATCTACAACTGGGTATGTGTTTAACCTATTTCGAGGTGCAGTCAGTTGGATGAGTAAAAGATAGTCTGTAGTGGCTCTTTCAACTATAGAGGCTGAATAAATGGCAACCACTCATGAAAGCAAGGAATAAGTTTGGTTGAAGAGATGTGTTCAAGTATGGGGTTGGTACAACAAGCTATAAGGATAGAATATGATAGCTAAAGTGCAATTTTCTTAGCTAAGAACCCTTCTTATCATTCAAATACAAAGCACATTGATGTTCAATATCACTTTGTGAGAGATATGGTTGAGGCTAAAAGGGTGTTTCTGGTAAAGGTGGACACATTGAAGAATGTTGCAGATGGATTGACGAAGTCTGTGAGCACTCAAAAGTTCTCTTGGTGTAGAGAAACAATGAGTGTTGCAAAGCTGGGCTAATGACTAAGCCCTCGTGTGGCACCCTACGGAAAGAAAACAACAAGTGGGAGAATGTTTGGTATGTGTTATATTATTTCCACGACTAGCCCCACGCACTGTATGTTGCGTTGGTCATAGCATGGGGGTCACAGGGGGGGCAGTAGCCCCCCCCCCCTGTCGGGGTCTGGGGCAGCATCCCGGTAAAAAACAATTTTGGTGTGCGGACCCAACCATGGTTTTGTGCATGAGTTTGCACATGGTTTTTGGGGACAGTGGTTTTTGGCCCCTGGTATTTTGTAGATCCGGTCAAGGGAAATATGGTTATGTTCTAATATAGGGTTAGTGGATTGGGGTTTATGTATGATTCGACATGTATATATATGTGTTGTAACACTAAAAGGAATATAATGAAAAATCAAGCTGGTCGTCCCGATTTGGGATCCAGGGGTAAATCTCTGTGTTTATCTGTGTTATTTTTTATTCTCTCGCTATTATTTGTTTTATGTTTTAATATTCGTTTGTAGATAACTTCTATACAGGGTTAAAACCTACATGTTGCAGGTGCATTGGTAAGGCCAAAAGGCATGACCAAAAATTCATAACGACCCTCGTGAGTTAGAAATGTTTTTTTTGGAATATCTCCAGTCTTCATTCTAATTTGATGATATCCTGAATGAAGATCCAACTTGGTGAAATAAATTTCTCCATTTAATTCTTCCAATAATTCATCAATCAGAGGAATGGGAAATTTATCTTTAATAGTGAACTTATTAAGTTCCCTATAATCCACACACATGCACCATGATCCATCCTTCTTGTGCACCAATACTACTGGAGCAGAGAAAGAACTTTGACTAGGTTGAGTTATACCAACCTCATTTTTGAAATCATAAGTTCAATTCAGCTCTCTTGGACATAAGGATATCTATAAGGCCTGATGTTTGGAGGAATAGCTCCTGGAATAAATTAAATAGCATGACCATGATAAAGAATAGGTGGGAGTCGTTTGGGAGTTTTAAACACCTTAGAATGATTGTCCAAGGCTTTTTGGAGATCTCCAGAAATAGATGATTTTGATGTTGGAACTTCTAGTGAGCATAATTGTGAAATTACACCTCATTTTTCTTTCTTTATAAGCTTTTTCATGAAATTAGAGCTTATTATCATTCTTAGCTTCCTTATGATACCCCGTAATTCAACTTCCTTTCCTTCTGAAAAATATTTGAAGAAACTTTCTTGAAAATTAAAATCTACCATCCCCAAATATTGTAACCATTGTACTCCTATTACAACATCAACGCCTCCCATTGGAATGGAAAGCATTGGACTGTTCAATACATATTCTCCCATGGTTAGCTTGATATTATGGCATTTTCAAGAGCAATTTATAGTTACTCCATTTGCAACCATCAGTTGACATTTTGGTGTTGGGTATAGGAAACAATTCAATTCCTTGGCTACCTTACAATGAATAAAATTATGGGTACTACCCGAATCAATCAATACTATTACCTTTTTCTTCTTGATATTTCCTTATATCTTGAGAGTTTGAGGAGTGGTAATTCCCGCCAATGTATTACACGATATGGTTGGACTCATTTCTTCCTCTTCTAGGGTTGGTTCCTAGTGTATATCCTCTTATTTTCAAGATTATTGTTCATTTTCTTCTTCCTCTTCACAATCTATGTAAAATAATTTCTTCTCGGCACACTTATGACCTTTGGTGTATTTTCTATCAAAACTGTAGCAAAGCCCTTTTGATTTTTTTTCTTTCAGTTGTTGTGGTGTCCTCCTTATACGTTGTGGAAGTCTAGGAGTAGCAACACTTCCATATTTATATATGTGAGTGGTAGGCTTCCTTGTCACCATAATTTTACATTCAATTTTTCTTGCCAACTTGAATTCCTTTTCTAATGAATCAGGTTCCCAGACACGAATTTCATGTTGTATTTTATCCTTTAAAGTACTTATGAAGACATCAATCTTGTGTTCCTTTGGAATATCATTTACCCTTATATTCAATTTTTGGAAGTCCTCAATGTGCTCCACCACTAAACCCTTTTGTTTGAGATTTATCAATTTGCCAAAGAAGGTGTTATTTTTGGCATCCTCATAATGTGCGATCATTTCCTCCGTAAAAATTGACCAAGTGACATTTTTTTTATGTGAGTAAAGCCATCGATACCATACAATTTTATTTTGTTCTAAATGTAAAGTTGCAATGCATACATTTTCTATGTTTTGCACATTATTGAGATAAAAATATTACTCCATCTGTAGTATCCATGTTACGGGATCCTTGCCGTCAAACGTCCTCATATCCATCTTTGGAATATGGTGGTTCTTCCATCCAACATTATAGTTTATGAAATCTTGATTAACATTTATTTTTTTCTCATCATGAGTTTCCTCTAATACCTTTTCGCCTTTAGGAAACATTTCTTGTATCAACTTTTTCAAACCTTCCATGTTTGCTTTTAGATCATTCTTCATGTTTTCCATGTTTTCTTTCACCTTTTCATCAATATTAGCTTCCATGTCATCCATATTAGCTTCCATGGAATCCATCTTAGCTTCCATGCAAGCTTCCATTCCATCCATATTATTTTTTGTTTCTCTTTGTGAGAGCGAAATTTGGTGCACTTGCTCTTGTAATTTTGATATGTCATGTTGCATTTCTTCATCTTCATGAGTCATAGTAGAGTCTTCTAAAGGATTAATGGGTTTTGAATTCTTTTTAGGTGCCATTATAGAACCCAATACTGATATCTATGCTACAATATCCCCTTGGAATCAATTTAAAGTGATTTTTCACACAAGACTTATGGAATTAGAAAAAAAATACACACATTTTTGTTACTTTTGAGGAGCTCAGGATTGAAACTGAATTATCTCTGCGATTTCAGATCTCCAATATCTAAAATCTGGTCTTGTAGTATCCCTCTGAAGCTTCTTTCAAATGCTACAGGTCTTACCTGATTTGGATTCCTTAAATAAGAGTTATACCCAATCTCCCACAGTGACTGAATTATGGAGTAGTTCAACAGAGCTAACTTGTACAACGTGCCATGTGTCACTTTTCCCTCCTTTTTCTTTGAAATTGATATAAAGGAAACTTCAATTTGTGTGCTTGTGAACACTTTTTATAGAATTCCAATCTGATGATCAGAGAGAGAGTTATGAAAATTTTCCCATGGTCACCTCTTTGAGATGAAATTCAGGAACCTGAAACAACTCTAACTTCCACAGATGATATCTCTGAAAATATCGCGAATCAAGCTCTGAAAAATTTCCACAAAATTCCTCGGGCTTTTTGCTTCGCTTTGTAAAAATTTCATCTTCTGAGACCTTGTAGAAAAACATTTATAGCGAAAATTCCATGATGAAATTTTTAGGTTAAATTCAGGAGCCTGCAAAAAGCCTTAACTTCCATCAATCATATCTCCGAAAATATTGTCAACCAGGATCTTAAATTTGTTCACTGAATTCCTCAAGATTTTTTCTTAGCACTATAAAAATTTCCTCTTTTGAACCGTCATTGAAATAAAGTTATAGAGAAAATTCCACGATGACTTGTTTGGAGAAGCTAATCCTTAGAATCTAAAGATCTGATACCAAATGTTATGAAACCAGCTCCAAAAATAGAATAAAAGAGAGATCAATTCATTATAAATCAACCACTTCGAGGGGGAAGCCTCCAATACATTACATAAATGAGCAATTCTTGGATGCTACAAATGACCAAAACCTCCTTCTATATATATATGAGTCCATGGTGCCATAATATAATCCTAGTCGACCTAACAATAATAATTTAAGGGCACAATATAACAATATTGGGGTTACAGGGGTACAACAATAACAATAACGGGGCTACACTAATATCAATAAGGGACTAAACTATTAATATAGGGACCTAATAGGGATGGGGCTACCACGTTCCACCTGACCATAGATTGGCTGAGCTAAATCACTAATTTAGCCAATCACCCCTATTCCATATTCCAAGCATGAATGTGAGACTCATAGCCAACCAAAAAGAACCAAACAAGAATGAATGCTACTAGGGTTCTCCACTTACACCGTGAGGAATTTGAGTGCCTCCTATTCTCTCAGGATTTACCATAATGCATAGTTTGAATCAGGGATCACTAGGCCCTAAACCGAGACATACTCTCAAGGCTTTACCATACATCCCATCCCGGGACTACTAGGCCCAATGAAGATAAATCCAGCTATTGGCTTTACCGTATATCTCGTCATTCACCGACAAGTATTCCTAGGACCACCAAGACACACAATCTGGTTTTAACGCAACCCATAGTCTGGCTCAAGGGTTACTAGGCCAGTGCCTTTACTGTGACCCACAGTTTGGTTAAAGGACATATAGGCCATGATTTTATCATTTTGGAGATCCACTCCACTCAGTTTCAAATCCATTTTGTAATCCAACTCAACCGAAGTATGAGAACCCATCTCATCAAATATATACGGAAATGGAAGGGCTAGGGTGGAAGCACTGTCACACTTATAAAAACCCATGCCAAGACATAAAGAACCACATGAAATACCACACATGTTAGATCTAACGAGGAAATGACATATGCTAATAAATACCTGCAAAGAATCATGTTGTAGCTTCTTGATCTCGCTCTTCCTTTCTTTCGTTTCCTTCCTTGCTCCAATGCCCAAGTGCTCCAAGAAAACTTTAAGTGTCCAAGAGAGAGAGAGAGAGAGAGAGAGAGATAATAATGAGAGAGCTCCAAAAATGAACTTACAAAAGGTACAAACTAATCCTTAGAATCCTTTTTATAGAAGAGGCCTCTATTTTCTTCATTTTCCCTTATTTTCCATCAATTTCCTCCTCACATGCAACATGTGACCTTTCATCTCCCTTTTCTTCCAATTTCCATTAATATTTGAGAAAATTTATTATAACATTTTTTCTAAAATCTTTCTAAATTTTATGTAAGAAGTATCAGTAAAAAATTGAAATCCAAATAATAACATTCTTGAGGAGAAAAACCATACTCAGTGAAAATTTTAAATTATATTTATTATTTATTATTTTAAATTCAAATTTATCTATTAATTTATAATTTTTTAATGTTACTTATAAACATTACATTAAATTATATATTGCATCAAAAGTCTTCTTACACACCATGTTTAGCTTCTAATCATATTATGTATATTATAATACCTTATATATAAATTAGTTATGATTTATTAATAACACATTGTGTATAGGAAATTTAATTGGTGATTACCATGTTATAAAGCATGATGTAAAGAAAAAAATTCAAGGTTCAAATATCCATGAGTCAAAAAAGTTATTATCAATATACTAACTTTCCGTACATGTATGCTTATAGGAGTGCATTTGACAACAGGGAGAATTATTTCTATGCTTGTAACCTTTGGGACACTTCAGGGAGCTATAGACATGCTTCCTGGCTTAATCCCTTAGATTTCTCAAGTTAAAGTATCAGTAGATTGCATTGTGGCCTTTCTACAGGAGGAAGAGTTGCAACACTATGGGGTAGAAACGGTATCAAAGGAGTTAACAGACTTCACGATTCAAATCCAAGGAGGGATATTTTATTGGAATCAAAATTCCTCTAGTCCAACTATAAGAGGTTTAGATATCCAAATAGAGAGAGGCATGAGGGTTGTTTTATGTGGAACTGTTGGTTCAGGAAAACCAAGACTTTTATCCTGCATATTAGGTGAAATACCAAAAATATCAGGCTATGTTAGCTTAAGTGGTACCAAAGCATATGTCCCTCAGTATCCTTGGATACAAAGTGGGAAAATTAAAGACGTTATTCTCTTTGCGTAGCATATGGATAATATTGGATAAAATATTTACTTTAGGCTTGTGCATTGAAGAAATATATTAAACTTTTTCCCTATGGGTATGAGACAAACATTGGAGAACGAGGGTTAAATTTGAGTGGTGGAAAAAATAGAGAATACAGATTGCCCATGCTTTATATAAAGATGCAGACATTTGTATTTTTGATGACCTTTTAGTGTCATGGATGCACATACTGGAAAAAATATTTTCCAAGTATGTTTCTCTTGTCCTTTACATACTGTAGGTTTTTTGAATTAATTAGTTTTAATATATTGATGGAATGGTGAATCTCTACGGTAGCACTTTGCAATTCATTGTTCAGTCTAGATAATATACCATGCTGGTTGGTCTGCTGCAAATTCATGTCCATAAACATCTAAGAAATTGGACTTTCTTTTTATATGAATGCATACTTGGTATTCCACCTTCAAATATTGTAGTCTATGTAACTCATCAAGTGGATTATTTACCCTCAGCTGACATCATTCTGGTAGGTTTGAATTTCTTTCATCTTGTTCTAGTGATATTAAAATTTTCAATTTAATTGGTAAAGAGACTGGGTTTAGTGATCATTTATTGAGAGGAGGAAATAAGGGATCCATATTTTGTTGATGTAAATGATCTCTTCACAAGCACTACGATATGGTGAAATTACTGAGGTCAGAAAATAAGATGACATCTTACAGTCAGGCACAGATTTTTTGGAATTGTTTGGTGCACATCAGGAAGTTTTGAAAGCTATTTCTGCTATGTAAAATTAAGTGTACACATCAGAGACAATTGTTGATAGTTGATGTCCTAGAAATACAGCTGCAGCGAAAAAATGTTAGTGTCACTTAGACACTAAAGTAGTGTGATGTTCAAAACTCAATAGACATAGAGGAAGATGTTTAACTAGAAAACCGCAAATAAATATTGGATAAAGAGAATAAAATTCAATTCTTGTACAAGAAGAATAAATAGAGAGAGATAGTGTAAACATGTTGGTATACTAGTCTTACATTATTGTTGCATACAATGGTAAATTGGTACCTGTAATACTAATGGCCCAAATAATATTTTAGCTATTTCAAATATATGGTAACTACTGGATGACATTGAAAACCTATACAAAATAAAATGAGAGTTCCCTGAGAGAAAGTCCCTTTTAATTATGTTTTATGTTGCTTTGATATTAAGAAACTCCCCGTGCATTCTTGTGAGGTCTATGCTTATTTCGTTGATTGGACATAAAACTGCTAATCAAATTTTCAACAATCTACATAGGTGGATATTTCGTGCACCAATGTCCTTATTTTATGCAACTCCATCTGGGAGAATATTGAATCAGTTTAGTTGACATTTATTATTTTTATAGGCCAATACCTTTCCCGAGAGACTCAGAAAATCAACTGATTCTAGTGGGTCAATAACAAGCTCTCTGTTTCTTGGCAGGCATCAACTGATCAAAGTGTAGTGGAGACATCGATTCCTACTCAACTAGGAAAGTTGGCTTTTTTCATTTATACAACTTTTGGGGATCATTGCAGCCATGTCTCAGATTGCTTTGAAGGTCTTCATTGTGTTTATACTAGTAGAAGCCAGTTGTAAATGGTATAACAAATTATCTGTATTTCTCAATAATAATGAATACAAACTTACAAATTTTTATTTTCTCAGAGGAACATAAATTAGCGATAAGAGAGTTTGATCTCTACTTCCAGGTTTGGTGTATTTAGATCCCATAATCTGATTGAAAAGGATGTTATCAAATAGATAGAGTTACATCAGGATTCTACCATGACAACATTTTATCTGTATTTCTTTGTTTCCGTGCTTTTGGGTTTTTACGGTAATGAATAAGATAATTGTTGTAACTCCTCTAACCTTCATTGCATGCATTACATAACATCATATAGGGAATTGGCTCGAATGGCATCAGTTTCTAGATATCCAATCGTACACCATTTTTGAGAATAAATCTATGGAGCAGTCACCATTAGAATTTTTGACCAAGAATCTCGATTCATGGAAATAAATATCAAGTTGAATAATATATATATATTAGACCTAGTCTCCATAATGTTGGAGCCGAAGAGTGGCTTGGTATTCAGATGGATTTTCTGTCAAATCTTGTGTTTGGATTCTTTTTGGTGTTCCTCATTCACTTTCCTGAAGATGTAATTCGACCAAGTAGGTACAGAAGGACTATCTTGCCAGTAATTATTTTTTCCTAAACTCATCTCAGCAGACTACACATATTATTTGCATGAAATATGGAAGTAAATCAAATGGTACCTTTACAAGCATTGCAGGGTTGGCAGTAAAATATGGTTTAAGTCTGAACATGATACAAGGCTAGATAATATGGTTCCTTTGTTTTGTGGAGACCAATATGATCTTAGTTGAGAAAAGAGTGCAATATTCATGTATTCCCGGTGAGTCACCAGTGATCATACAGATTTGTAGAGAAAACTCCAACTGGTCATCTAGAGGAGCAATAGATCTAACTTATTTGTAGGTCCGAACTCAATACAAATAGAGTTTTCTTCATGCATACAAAGATATTAATTTTCATGTTAGTTCATCAATAACTTTGATCCATACAATCAGGTGTGTTATGGACAACATATTTCTCTTGTCTTGAAAGTGCTTACATGCACTTTCCTTGGAGGAACGAATGTGGGAGTTGTGGGGCGGACAGGAAGTGGAAAATCTACTCTTATTAAATCCATTTTTCGCATTGTGGAACCAAAAAAGGAAAGAATTGTCATTGATGGAGTCGGCATCTCATCCATAGGCCTCCATAAACTAGCACAACCACATTAGTAAAAAATAATGTGGTTGATATATGCCGATAGGCATATATGAGCGTGCCTACAACCATAGTTCGATGGGTGAGGAAAAAACCCTTGCCACTGGTCAGGGGGGGTTCCCATGTGCATTAGAAATGAGCCGTGGCTTTGGCAAAACTTGTAATCATAACCTTGGTCCAAGAAATTAATCGGCCAGAGAGATGAGAAAATTGTATGTACTAAAAGTGTCATGAAATAGAAAGGCATATTGTGGAAAACTGAAATTAAAACCAGATGATTCGAGTTCGGAGCGGTCATGTAGAAATGAAAGTCTTTGAGCAAAATGAAAAACCTTGCCAAGATTTGGTTTTGATATCGCACACAGAGACATAGACAGCATTCAGATTAATATTAAAGTAAATCAAGAGGAAATACCTCTAGTAATCGCTTGCACACAGTCAGAGCCGAGCCGGAGTTCTTCCTATTCGCAGCATGCGCCCCACAATACTCTGTAAAAAAAACAACAGAAAGTAATGCATCAAGGTGGGCCTTTTATTGACTAACGCACAAGAGCAGAGTGGCGAACTGAAGCACAGGGAAGTGGGCAGCATAATCGTCATGACAGTGCATGAGGTCGATCTGCTTCTCGTCCCACTCGCCCACCACCATACCAAAAGAATCGGATCAACGTCCAAGTGGGAAAGCGGATGAAGGGTATTAATTACGCCGATACACTGTCTCAAACGCTCGGCAGATGAATTATGAGTTATGTTTAAATCAAATTACCATTTTGTAACTTTTATTTCGTTGAATGCAGAACTTGCGTAGTTACTCCATTTTTATTTTTTTTAAGATCATTTTTAATTTTTTATTTAGATATGCACTTTTATTAGGGCATTCGTATCTTGGGTGCAGGTGTATAGAGCAACGTCAACCGTTATTCCATATTTATTGGATGTTAAAATTTGCAATTACCATAAACTAAGGTTTTAAAATAAAATAGGCTCGGGAGAATATCTAATAATTATGGTTTTTTAAAAATTTTACAATTTAATAAATTAATTATTTGATAGTTAATTATTGAATTATAAATTTTTATATTGTTGGTAGCTGGTGGAAGAGAGATTCATAATATTTTAATGAGCGGCATTTAGACCATTTATATTGGTATAAACAATTGGCTGGTTAATTAGAAACGTCTATAGAGTTGATAAATAGTGATATATATTGACATTTACTGGATATTATTAATACAAGCTTACTTTTAACTATATTTACAATAAAAAATATTTGTTTAAAAGTGTAATTGGGTATGAGGGACATGTGTAATTATTTCTTTACATCTTAAAATAAATTTGTTTCACTTACAGGTGTAATTAGGTATGAGAGACATGTGTGATTATTTTTCCATATCAAAAATTGAGAAATGTCAGTTTTTAGATAAAAATAAAACATTTTTTGTAAATAAAAGATAATTTCTGCTAAAATAAAAATAACAAAAATAAATATATATGTTTGATTATTTTTAATTAAAATCATTATATTATATTAGAAATGTTATTTAAAATGTTCAATTCATAGTTGTCATTAAAAATGATGTAAAAATATTCTACTCTCATTCTCAACCATAATTAAACAATTAAAGGTCTTTGTAAATAACACAATTTTATATCAACTTTAAATAAAAAATTTAAAAAGTTACATAGCTAACATCAAACTTCAACGTTGTCATTTGACTTCAAAACAACTTCCAACTAAGCCAACATTGATATATTATATCAGTTCCAGTTATTTTTGTCACTTTTTTACTTTTAATAAAGGTATCCAAACATTTATGTCCATAATGTTATTAAACCACATTATGTGACCATAGTAATTACGGTTTACTCTTGATTCATGCCATTTTATGTGCTTGATATAATATTAAGCTTTGGATCTATCGGCAACATGGGATAAATTTGGAACTATGTGCATATTTCACATTAATACGTTGATAATCCAAATTTCAGTACTCAATATAAAACTTTAGGTTCCTGGTTCCATGCGTTGCATGATACAATGGTGTAGATGTCAGAGTTTAGATGGGATGATCTTGGATAGTGGAGGAGTTACAAAGGTAACCACCTGCCTCCCCTCCTACGCCAACTCTTCCCATTTACACCTTCAGCTCAAAGTAAAATTGATTTTGTAACCAGGAAAACCTTACTATGGATTACGTGGCCACATTCAACATTTGATGAATGGTTTATAATAGGTGGCGGGCGCACGTTTTATAGGTGGCGACTGCTAAATTCCCCATATCCGTTTCCATCGCCACATGTCTAGGAAGAGACAAGCAGTCTTGTAATGAGCAACATGCCGCCCATCAACGTGGTGGTTATGGGATGGGAGGATTTCTTAATTTGATAGGTGGCGGTCAGCGAATGGAACAGTAAATTTTTAATCCAGATTTGTAAAAAATTAATTTAAGTACGGTTTAAACACGTGATTTAGATATGCAAGGAAGTTAGTGGGGTAGATTTCATCCATCGATTTAGTGGCGACGACCAGAATGTACTGGCATCTTCCAATCCTGACTATCAGATCAAAAAATTAATTATCCTAATCACAAAACATGCTCCTTCCGATAGGGGGTTACGCCTATCGGCATAACTAAGATCCAAATTAAGCATTATTCCCCAAGAGCCAACAATGTTTGGAGGCACTCTAAGAAATAGTTTGGATCCTCTGGAAGACTACTCATATGATGAGATTTTGGCGGTCATTTCTACTTCATATTATATATGGACCTGTATCAATTTTCGGGCCAATCATTTTTGTCTTGAAAAGTTTAAATATTCTCCCGCAGATCTTGTTGTGAGTGAGAAGCATGACGATAAATTGTAAGGATATGTTTGCATACAAAATTTGATTTTTACATCATCTTATATGTCATCTGTTTTGTTTTCTCTGTAACATTGATGTATAGATTTAATAAAATGTACCGTTTTATCTTTTAAGTTTAATGCCATTGACATAGACAAAGTTTCGAAGTGATTGAAAATGCAACTTTTAGGCTCCAAGGGTGGTTAGATATCATAGCGATGCAAAAGTTTGACATAGTGAAATGCTACAAAAGTCATATTACCATTGAGGTAGTATGTCAAACCACTTATTTTCCAAAATGAGCACTCAATTATTAGATAATTAAGATGTTTTTGACTCCATCGAGCTCTATTGACAATCATAGCTAGGGTCATGTGACATTATACTATAAATTATTTTCAAAATTAGTTATATGGAATCATGATATGTTGAATAGAGCTTTCACAATTTTTAGAGGATTGGGAAATGGCTGGACTAACATTGTTCTGAGTGAGCAAGAATAGGTGGGATGTTTCTTCATGGGTTGGTTGGGATTATTTCTGAAGAAATACATAAGGAATATATCACCTTTTTTGGAAATAGGTCTGAGAAGAGGTATCATGGGAAGTATTACAACATTCTCTTCGTGGAACCAGTCAGTCATATAGCCATCACACATGGCTATGTTTTACAGGGTATATGTGCCTTATTTATTGGTAAGTTGGTCATTTGTATTTATTTTTCTCTTTCCCTGAGTCTCTGAGTTTATGTAATGGGAATTTGCTTTATTATCTTTTATTTGGAAAGGGAAAATACAATAATTTTATTATTTCTTTGAAAATGTTACAAAATTGCATTTTCCATATGTTTTCTCAAGTTTATTTTTATTTACATTTACTGGGAACATTTTAAAGCTTTTTAAAAATATAAAGTTTTTTTTTAGTTTTATTAGATTTAGTATGTCAAGAAAAAAACTACACTTATTCACTAAGAATTGATATCCTTTCAATGTTATAAATATGACTTTAATATCTATAAATAGGATTGAATATTATGATTAAATTTGTTAAAGACTAAACTTTTATTATAGATCCAAGACCCTAAAAAGAGAATTTTTTTCTTATGTCATTATTTAATGAAAATGAGGGTTATAATATTCTTAAATCTCTCTATTTCAATTTTTTTTTATGATCCAAATACTATGTTATATCAGAATTCAAGTTTGCATAAACTATTAGTATTCATATTTATGTCTATGTACACCTTCTTAAGAGAAAGATGGTTAAAAAACAATATTGAACATTTGACCTCTTTTAAGACACATTTTGAAACGCGTTGTGACATATTTTTTCATCTTTTATCCATCTAATGACAACTTAAAAATCATGAAACTCCCCTAAATTGTTAATCTCTTTATCATTTGCAAACAACAATACTAGTTTTAGTGCCATCAATTCTACATAATTTTATGACTCCTCCCTCAATTCTTCCCTAAACTTAATAGAATGATTATCTTCAGAAATTAGGATCTCTCCCCCTCCACATAGAGAAAGATTCTCTTTTGGAATCCCATAAAAAAAAGCTCATGGAAAGCTCCTATCAATTTTTTTTATGTTCACCTCCTTCGATGAGTTTTATTCCTTACCTTATGGAAAATACCTCAATATGTTAGCCCATTGACTACACACTTTATTGGAGGAATGTATTTTTATTCAAAATTTGAAAGCTTCCTAGCCAACCATATGCTTATGTCACTATAAATGGAGGAGTTTTAATAGCCTTTTTTTATAAATTCTTTGTTCAATTCCTCTAACCTATTTGATTAGAATCTCCTAACTAGAACTTTTTCAGTTCTTTTAGAAATCCCACTTCTAGCCACATATGTTTTGAATAGCACTTCTAGCCACATATGTTTTGAATAGTCAAAATTCAAAATGAAATGATCATTTTTCTTCTCAATTAGTTTTCTAAAAAAAAAAATTATAGACCCTTCCCAATCCATATTCTATAATTTATCCCAGATTAATACCTCTTTCATCAATAAGCACCACATAAACAACTATATTTCATTTTCATTAGATGCATGGAATCTGAAAAAAAAATTCTAAGCCCCTTCCAATCCCTTTTCTGCAATCTGTCCCAAATCAATACTTGTAAGAAGATTAATGACATGTTAAGTTTTTCATCAACTAATTAAAAGAAATGATAATACAGGAACTAAGATAGCACAAGTTTCCTTCTTGGATGGCATGAAAACAACCAAGCTTGTGAAAAAGTGGGCGTTTTGCAATGATCTACAATAGAGGAGATCTAAGAACAAGGATTACATGGTGCAGTGCATCTTTATTCTGGAAAGTTTATTGATATGGATAGGGGCAACAGTTCTGTCTATTTTAGATGTTCACAATACAACAAGGAAAAAGCTATGGATGAGCTGTGTAGTGGGGCCTTTGGGAACCTGGATGCGCTGGTTTCTCTAAAATCTCAATGGTCGAGGTATCACAATATGTTCCCGCCCGCGTTTCAAATAGTTTCCACTTGGCACCTTCCTCGTTAACTTGGTGGCAGTCATTGCGGAGGTCATCATGGCTCTTTACCAATGCAAAATATGCCCTAATATTGATGTTGTAATTTTTTGTTTTTGTTTTTTTAATTCGAGATGAAACTGTGTATAAATATCTTGTACATGATCTTATTCAGAAATCTTCTGAACGATGGAATCTCACTCTTTTATCTTTCTTGGTTTGGTTTTTTTTTATTAATTCCTAGTGTAAATTATAACAGTTGTTCTGTTTTCTAATCTTCTCAGGCTAGATGTTTAGTTTGGATTGATTGATTTATTTTTTCTTGAAATCACAATCACAACAATTAAATTTCACTTAGATTATATCAAATTAAACTTAGTAGTTTGGGGATATTTTTTAAAATTATACCAAATTATGATTGTTTTTAATTGAGTTGTTTTTAAGTGAGATTTTTGAAAATTTATCTAAACTAAATCTAGTAGTTTGGGGATAGTTTTTAATCGAGTTGTATTTAAGTGTGATTTTTTGAAAAGTTATCAAGTTTATTTTCCGATCTAATTTGTCTATAATTCCGCAAAGATTCATTGAAATCACAAGTTTGATGGGGAAACTATGAACAATGGAAGTGCCCATATGGTTTTTGAGAGTGTTGAATTCCTATATGCAGTCAAAAAACCAATTTAAACAACATAAATCAATATTTAACCACAAATTTTTCTCACGGATTCTTGCCAAAAATCCACCAAAAACTCCAAAAAAATGCACTTAAAAACAACCTTGTTTTTAAATTTTAGATTATGATCTTGGTTTTATATATATATATATATATAATTAATTAATTAATTAATTAATTAATTGTAGACTCTAGATTATAATATGAAGTTATTGATGGAATCCTTTCAGCTGTGCCTGCTCGGCAGCATGAGCGCCGTGTCTTCCATGATATCAGAGATGCACTCTCTTAGAGAAGGAAGTAAACCATGGAGGGCTCATGTTTATCTCTTTATAACTATTTTCTCTGTGATGGCTTCCTCTTTTTCCATATTGTCTTATACTCTCTTATTTTATCAATGAGATTTATCCCATATTTATTCTGACAAACTGCTATGAGACCCATCTGCACATATTATATATATTTTTACTTACTCAATTTCTTGTATGGCTCAGTAATTTTGTTTTTATTTGACTTTATATGATGGTTTCATAATCTATTCCCTGTTGAAATTTCTTAAAGATATGACTGTTGCATGGTTAGTTATGGTTAGTTCTCCTCTGGTTTAGATATTAAGTTTTTTTTGGATTGTTGAAATTTTCTTAAAGATTTGAATATTGCATGCTTAGTTATGGTTAGTTTTCACCCGGTTTAGCTATTAAGTTTCTTTTTATATTTTTGGACTTCAAAAGAGCTTCATGCCCAAAATTTGTTGACGTCCATTCTCGGAGAATTTGTTGTTGTATGTCCTCATCATAGACATCCAAGATAATATGGTCATTTGCATCTAGATGGTAAAATTTTTCCATGATATCAAATCTTGGAATTTCTCACCACAGTAAAATTTCTAATCTTACGAATTTTTAAGGAGGTTTTTTACAATGATAAGAATCTTCCTCAATCAATATTTGACAAAACGTTTCCAGTCTTTGGAGTACATCTGTTTGGATTTTCTTAGAAATGGGATGAAAAAGTTTCACCTTTAAAAGAAACAAGTTTTGTATTTATTTAGGTAACTATAACTATCACTATTTTGAAATTGAAGCTAAAATATATTTTTCAAAATTTTAATGGACTGTGATTTATTTACATTTTCAGTTCATGAATTTCAATATCTGAAGGAGATAAGTGCAGGGTTTTGCACATTTATGTTTTAGAACTTGGGTGAAAAAAAATAGATTTATATAATAAAACTGTGCCTTCTAAGTTATTTTGTAATTTATTTTTCCTAGAATTCAAATGTTGAAATATTAAGTTGAAGTTATTTGCATTTTTCTCAAATATGCCAGCTTGAAAAGTTTGGAGAAATGTTTTTGGGGTCAATTCAAAGAACATGGGTACTATAGTTAAGGTGAAATTATAGCTTGTAGGAGGGTTTGGAATTGATAAATAAAAGGATGAAAATTTTGTAATTAATATCAAAATCCTGGTGGTGTGCACACAAATGCCAGTGTTTGTTGGAAGAATTGATTGAAGTCTAATCAATCAATAATAGAAGAAAAATCATTTTACTTGTTAAAATGGCAAAGAGAACATTTACAATAATAGAAAAAAACTAAACCATACATTTACTTCAATGGATGCCTCTAGCTCAATGCCTTGGAGATGCATACCCGTTTCATGACTTGCTGCAACTACCCATGATAACCATCCAAGAACATTATGATGTACAATATTCCTCGATCCAACAGAGATAGATGATCATGTTTTTTTATTCGAAAAATAAATTTTGGTATAGTTTTTTTGTATAATATCGGTGTTTATATTTTCGTATAGTTTTTTTGTAGAATATTGGTCTCTAGAAAAACAGAGAAATCTCTTATAGGGGTCAAATGGTCCTATTATATCAAGAAAATATCCTTGATTAGGAATTTGTCCTCGTAGTTTAATGAAATATTGAAGTTGCCTTCATGCCTCATCCGAGACCATGAAGCTCAATTTATTGAGACTAGATGAAGATCCTAATGTGCTCAATCAAAAAAGAAATTTCATTTTCAAAGAGAAATACTCACATTGATCCTGTTGGCCACCCATGAAATTCTATCATATCAGATGGTGGCTAAATGATGTTGGATAGCCTTCAAGAAACAATTTCATTACTAAAATTGCTGATACTTGAATACTTTTGATAATATCCTATCCTTGGATAATATTCACTACTTTTTCCCTGCAGAACTCTGAAATCCTGCTGATTTCCAAAGCCAAAATACTGCTGCAAACCCCATTTTTCCCTTTTCCTCCTTCCCAAATTAACCTCCTTTTCTATCCCTCCATCTCCCATGAAAATCCTATAATTTCATGTTTTCTTCCCTTTCCATTTCATAAAATCCATTTCATAAGGTCTAAGACCCCTTCTTAGCCTTATCGAAAACTTCATTTCCTTTGAAAAAACATTAAAAAACCATAGAAAACCCATATTTTCTATGTTCTGGACTTAATCCCCCTCGGGCTAAGTCCCTAACCCTTTTCCGTCTATAAAACTGAGCAGCAGAACCAACTGTTATACCTGCCGGGCGCTTATCCTTTCAAAATAATATTTCTCCACCCAAAACATTAAAAACCTTTGTTATTCGTGTTATTTTTGGTTTTAATATAATTCCAAAGGTTTTCCACCGTATAAGTTGTGGAGAAATCTCCACTGTCGATTTGCTCCGTAGATCGGACAGTGCAGAGCACGACTTACCGTGTGGTCCCCGCCGTTCAAAACCTAATCGTCACCATTGATATGCTCCTCAGATCGAACGGTGCGGAACGCGCCATCCCTGTGGACCCCCCCCCCCCCCCCCCATACACGTGCTGTTTTCCAAACCCACGTGGTTTCTTTCTCACCACTCTTCAGCGGAGGGCGGTTTTTCCCCGGCAGCCAGCGATTCCATACGATAGTTGACGCGTGTCCCTTGTACGATTTGAAAACTGCCACGCAACCGTCGTCCATCGCGCGTTATAGTCCAGACCAGGATGCCCAGTGAAATCAATCTCCGCCATCCGATATGGGCCCACTCATCCAACGGCTATCGCTCTTCGAAAGTGTCTGATGCATAATCAAAGTGCCCGCACGATAAACTAGCCTTCGTACCACAGCAAATCAATCTCTGTCGTCGATCTGATCTGCAGATCGACGGTCCATATTTCATCGCCCGATTCCGTTTCCCAGTCAACGATTCCCCTCGGCTGACTTTCCGTCGCCCAATCCCGATCGTCGATCTCTGCGTGATCGACAGCTCAGATTCATCCTTCTCCTCTGACCGCCCCTTTCAATCTCGACTGTCGATCTCTGCAGATCGATGGCTCGGATTTGATCTTCCGTTCACTCACTCCACGATCACTCTCGATAAATCTGGACCGTTGGATGATGCCATCCAACTACCATGCTTCCTCCACGCATTCCCATGCAGTAAAACCAATAAAAGTAGGATTTTATAACGTTTTGTTTGTATTTTGCAGGTTTTCGAAGGTTTTCACTATGAACGAAGAAAATTCAAAAGAAGAGGGTCACGACTCTCTTGCTTTCGATTTACCGAAGGAAATCGATCACTGGGTTTAAAAATTTCATATTTATCAATGTTTCATGAACCGTTGATGCATTCCAAACCCTGTGTAGCCCTGCGCAACAACAAGAAAACATGGATCAAGTGCGGGAAAAGAGTATCAGTGCCAAAGACCAGGAAATTATTAGAGCAGAGGATTAATGGATTGTTTACAAGGATTATGGCCCAAAATGATCATTATAAACCTAATCCCTGGGTTAAAACAGAGTTCAAAGAAAATCTAAAAGGTTTCACTGACAGGAAACCCTCCACCACCATAAATGGAGGAAAATTGATTCCTCCCAACGATTAAAACACCACCTGTGCCTCAAAGTATTCAATCAGGGGCTGAATTTATTGATCAGGATCAGATTTTTTCCTCGACACCGCCGAAGAAGTTACTTCTGCTAGGAACTTCAATGCAAAGAATATCTGCAGAGTTACTTCGTCACCACACAATGCCTCAAAGGTCAACAAAACTCCTACCGAGCTCGAAATCATTATGAAAATCATTTAATACAGAGGATATGTATGTAGATCTCCTCATTGAACTTGTTGACCATGATCTTCTCCTTATTAAAATTTCCATGAGCCATCTGGTTTAAATCATCAAATTCTCTCCCCTTGTCTTGAAAACTTCATTAGTTGTCTATCGTTGCCCTCTCCTAGCTTTAAAATCACATTTTTAATGCCCAAAGCCCATATTTGAAAATATTTTGGGCCCAGCTCCTTTTGGTCTCAGACCCCTTCACTTTATTCCCCGCGTGACCAAGGCGCTAGACCAAAAGGCGCTCTCCGTGTAAGATCATCGGGCACACCCCTAGCCGTCCGATCAAAAGTCAATCAACGGTCCACAAACAGCTTTCCATGGTGGTCCCCGCACTCGCGTTCATTGCTCAAAACCGGCCTGTTTATTTCGCACCACCATTGCTGGGCAGGTGGTATTCCTCCTTCGGCCAACGATTCCATACGTTGATCGCCGCGTGTCCCTCTGTACGGTCCCAAAACCGCTCCATTTCACGCGTTATCATTCGGTTGTAGTCGCGCAGCGTAATTAATGTCAACCTTCAGATTCGTAGGCCTCCATCCAATGGCTGCCAATCTCCCAAGCTGTGCAAATTTTAGTCCTAGTGCACAGTACCCCGAGCCCGCTATTCTGCCACCCTCTGGTGAAGTATTAGCTGTTGATTTCATTTTTTATCATACGGCCCAGATTTGTTTCCCCCCCACTGTTGATTATTCTGCCATTGCTCCCGTTCCTCCACGTCACTCGTCCCACACAGTCCGTCGCACGTCCACCTCTGCGTCACAACTCCACGCGTCTATCGTGTTTTTCTCTCCATCGTTCACATATTATTTTCATACGTTATATGTATATGTTTCACATTTTAGCTCCATTCAGCTCATTTTCCATTCCTCCGCTGCATTCTCCCACCACCCCGCATCATCTCACCATTTCACCAAGTGTGCACCACCATTTCCATCAACCCCACCACGTTCACCATCCCTGTGTCTGGTTTTCTTTAACAAGTTTGTGGTTTTGCAGGTGTGTCGCGGCAAAGAATGATCATGATTCACCGCCTCCATTACAGAAGCCGAGAACGCATGACAGGACCATGTTTCACGAGAAAAATTTATGAAAAAAGACCTGGGAGCTGCTATGATATGACAACCATTAATGAAAGCAAGGATTTGAATCTAGTAAACCCTCCAGGGTCATTCAAATGCACAGGTTGAGCAGATGAAGAATTAATGGTGCAGATAAAAAATATCAGTGGAAGATGGAGAAATTCAACAATCAGCATTCAATGTTTCAGGCCCTAATTTAAATATTAGAAGGCCAAGGGTACACAGCACAGAAAACAATATACCCCGGGTGTTGCTTCAGCCGAAGTTTCTTCATGAAAGTGCAGGATGTTCATGGGGATCTATCTTTGCACCATGTTCCTGAAGAGATTTTCTTCCCAGAGCATTTATTTTTGCAAGCAGGTTTTCAAGTACAGACATTATCATATAGTCATTCAGCAATATGGGCGCGAATTGTTTCCACCATTTTGTTTTAATGAAACAATTAATTGTTTTCACCTACTTCTTTTATTATTTTCTCTTCTCCTTCCCCTATAAAAACGGGGAAGAAAGACATTGTAGGGGTTCCAGATTTTTATCAGAAAATTCTGCAGTGAAAGGCATTTTTGTATACATTTTGTGTAAGCTCTTGTAGGAAGGCTCAGAGCCCGTAGGGTCTCAGTGAGGAGGAGTTCTATCTGTATTAGAGGATTCTGGTCTTTGGTATTCCACAGTATGTAATCCTCTCTACTGTGATTAATACAATATTTCATTTTATCCTTCTTCTTGTATCATGTACTGGAATGTGAGTGGCTCACTGATTTTAGGTAAGGATTTATCCTAGTTGATACCCATACTTGGATCAGTCAAGCGCTTTAAATATGGCTCAGGCATGATATACTGTTTCATGTTCATTTCATCCATCTTTCTGCTATATTAGTTGCTTTGGGAGGGTGCTTTTAAAACGCCATTGTCATGTATGGATTCTTAGAGTGATAAGCCTATATATGGTTCTGTTGTGTATCTGGGTATCAGGCCAAAGTCAGCTAATATCTTCTTATATTTCTTTCACCGCATATATCTTCTGATATTTGATTTCTGTGGCATATTACTTGAATCAGCCCTCTTTACAGTAAATTGTCTCTTAAATGTCTGATGCTTTTGTGTTGGATCTTTGCATCTTGTCTCTGCAACATTACTCTCCTTGTGGCAGTTTCTGTAGTTTCTGGTCCCATTAAAATCAATTTCCTTGTTCTACAAGAGATAGCAGGAGAGTTTTGGATTGACACCACAGTTTTATGATACACTCCCTGTTATGATAAGATGTCCTAGGCACTGGTCTATGGAAACTCTAGGCTGTCTCTAGGAGTGACAATTTCTGTTGACAACATGTTTTTGGCACCGTTGCCGGGGACGAAGTTAAGAAAATCAGAATCCCTGGGCCTCGACAAATCATATTCACTCTCTAATCAGGTGAGCATAGAGAGTTGAAGAGTTGTATATCTCTCACCTTGGCAACTCCACTGTTGTCTATTTGATAAATATATTTGTAGTCCTGGCTCCTCGTAAGCCATACCTGAGGTCAGATAAGTCTAAGCCAAAGACACCTTCAGTGTCTGACCCTGAGAAGATCATACATAGAAGAAGTTGGAAAGAGAGGGGATCAGTCTGTGCTGAAATCCCTGAATGTTCTGTAGAAGATTATCCATCCTCTTCTTCTCAAGAAATCTAAGTATAAAATCCTGACTCCACTGTGGGAGATACAGAATACTATTCAGATAGCCCACCTAGAGTAGGTGTTAGAATTGAAGATAGTTTTCACCCTACTCCTGAGGCAGAAGAAGTCAAGGAATTCACCAAGGTAGCTGCTGTTAACCGTGAGCTATTCCCATCCACACCTCAGGCTGCTGTACAGTATATCCCTATTGTTATTCATACTCCACTTCCACCTCCACCTCTTCCTCCATTTGTACACCAGATAGTTGCACAACCCCCACCTCCTCCAATGGCTAATGTTCCAGCTTTTTTGTTAAACAAATATGCTCCCTTGGCATTACCTCAAGAGCTGAATGATATGCCCCGGGATTATTTAAAGATCTTGCCCAGATTCATTGAGGAAAATGAAATTGAGACTCAGAAACATCTTGAGACTTTCTGCTCGTTTGCATAAAACTTTAATGTAGAACACTTGGACGTAGTCTTAAGACTATTTGTGCAATCTCTAGACGGTGAAGCTAGAAAATGGTTCAATACATTGGGAAACCGTTCCATAGCCACCTGGGACAATATGGAAAATACTTTTCTCAGAAAATGGGGAGAAAATAAAGATCATGGACAGTGTCTTACTGAGTTCAATAAACTCAAGAAGAAACATAATGAAGGGGTGTCAGAATTTATCAAAAGATTTAATAAGTTATATCTAAACCTCCCTACAGATATGAAGCCTCATCAGAATGCTGCCAAAGTTGTTTTCATAGTAGCCTTTCACTCAGACTTTGGTTTCTCTCTTAGGGAAAGAAAGCCTGCCACTCTAGATGATGTTCAGTCATATGCACTTGAATTGGAAGAAAACTTTTCTTCCACTGGAAAATTAAGAGTGAAAGCTGAACAAGATACCAGGAGAAGAGGAAAAGAGGAGGTATCTACTTCAAATCAGGATAGAAACCCTGACAAGATGGAGGAAATAAGAAAGATGATTAAAAAGTTGGTTAAGCTTGAATTGGAGGCCAAGAATGCAGCCCCTAAAATTTTTTAGAATACTACAAACAAAGGTTACAATCCTCAGTATAGAAGACCACCATTGCAAATATTGCCAAGGGAAGCAAAGGAGCAACTAGATCAAGTGCCACACCCATTATACCTGGAAGGCCCAGTAGATGACTCCACTGAAGATGCTGCCTATGAACTGCAAGATGAAAATCTTGCTTTCTCTAACAATGACGAAGTTGAATGCCCATTGCATGAAGAAGGAGAAGAGCTCAGGAACATAGAAGATGCAGAAATTGATCACTATTGCAAACAGTTTAATGATTTCATGCAAGCACATTTTAACAGAAAATATGATCTCAGATCTTCCAGGAAGAGAACTCGGACTCAAGAACATGAATAAGAGAAACCCCAAAAGGAAGCACCTGCTCAAAAGGAATCAACAGTGCAGAAAGTTACAGACAAAGGTAAGAGCCATCTGAACAAACCTTTGCAGTCTAATGACCAAATTCCTTCTTCTTCGAAAGTAGTCACTCCTCCTAATGTTGAGTCTGTATCAAAAGAAGTTAAACCTTTAGCTAAAAATAAAGAGTCTAAAGAAGTTGCAATAGAAAAACCCACTCCTGCTTTCAATCTACAAAAAGAACTTGAGAAAGTTGAAATCCTAGTCCCCCTGACTGAATTGTTGAAACAACCTGTTTATCAATCTCAAGTTACTTCTTTATTGTTCCCTCCTCAAGCACCAATAATTCCAGATAGTCTTAACCTCCAAGAAGAAAGACCCATGGTAATCTTTGGCCCACATGTCGAGGAGATAGACCCCTCCACTCCTCCTTTCTATGTGTCTCTAGTGATTCATGACCTGCTATTGCACAATTGTATGTTAGATTCTGGAGCTTCCCATAATCTTATGCCTCTGTCAGTCATGGAACAACTAGGACTACAAATCACACGTCCATATAAAGACCTCTATTCATTTGATTCCAAAAGAGTTAAATGTCTAGGGATGATCAAGGATCTGGTAAATCTGGCCCAAATTCTAGCAAAAAGTGTGGTAATGGACATTGTGGTGGCTGACATCCCAGCCCGCTTTGGCATGCTGTTGTCAAGGTCCTGGGGAACAAAGATTGGTGGGTCACTTAAGATCGATTTAACCTATGCCACTATCCTTGTTTTTGGTTTCCAGGAGAGGAGATTATACAGAGAAACCATATTTGTCAAGATGGTGACTAAGGCTGAAAGCTCAGAGAATTCACCAGTCTACAGCAAGGAAGGAGACTTCTCATGTTTGATGTTAGAAGAAGATCAAAATTATGCCCATGAACCTTCCTTCTGTCAAATCAAGACTGAGCAGCCTTCAGTGAACCATGAAGCATGAATCCGGACATTGTATTTTGATGGAGCAAATTCAAGAGAAGGTAATGGGGCTGGAGTATTATTAATCTCTCCTACAGGAAAATGGGTCCCACTGTCTTTTAAATTGGAATATGAAGCTACTAATAATGTAGCTAAATATGAAACACTGTTGCTAGGATTGCAAACAGCCAGGAGCATGGATATACAGAGTTTAAAGGTTTTGGGAGATTCTGAGCTGGTGGTCAGACAAGTCAGAAATCAGTGTCAAACCAAACACCCTCGGCTGAGAGCTTATAGAAATGAAGTATGGGACATGGTGGAGAACTTCTTCTTGGCATTCAATATCCAGTTCATGCCCTGGGAGCATAATATAATGGAAGATTCTCTTGCTGTAGCTCCCAGTACATTTCGTCCTCCTCAGAATCTTCTCTTGAGGTATGAAGTCGAGGTACATTATAGACCAACAATCCCAAACAATATCAAGCACTGGCAGGTATTTGAGGATGATGAACAGATGAAGAGATTTCTGGAGATAGTGGGGGAGTTCTCCAACATGGAGATTGATGATTGTGAAGAAGATGAGGCTGATAAGGTTTCAGAAAACAATTGGGAGGAGAATATGGCAGGAAGTAAAGTGTTGCAGCTGAAAGGAAATGTCATCCCTAGAAGGTTGGTGCCTCTAGAAAGATTATTTGATAAAAATTATGTCCCTTTCCAGCCTAGTAAAGTGGTAGAGGAATATCAGGTGGAAAATTTGAATCTGGGTACCAATGTTGAGCCCAAAATTGTCAAATTATCCAAGAAGGTCCCAGAGGAATATAAGGAAAAATACTTGAAATTATTTCAGTCATATAGGGATGTGTTTGCATGGTCCTATCAGGACCTAAAAACTTTTGACATTAGTATTATGCAGCATAAAATTCCTTTGAAGGAAGACGCAAAACCTTACAAGTAGAAGCTCAGACAAATAAATCCACTGCTGCTTCGTTCAATTGAAAAGGAAATCAAAAAGCTGCTCAAGGCCAAAATAATTGTACCATCGAGGTACTCAGAATGGGTGGCAAACCTTGTCCCTGTTCGAAAGAGGAATGGAGAAATAAGGCTGTGTGTGGATTTCAGGAATTTAAACAAAGCCTCTTTAAAAGACAATTATCCACTTCCCAAGATGGACCACATCCTGTAGAAAGTGGTTGGAGCCTCTAGAATGTCAATGATGGATGGTTTCTCCGGGTATAACTAGGTGGCTGTGCTGCCAGAGGATCAGAAGAAGACTGCTTTCACCACACCATGGGGTACATTCATTTATGCCAGGATGCCTTTTGGACTGATTAATGCAGGGACCACTTTTCAGAGGGCTATGGATATTGCTTTTGTTGGGGAGCAAGATAAATTTCTGGTGGTGTACCTTGATGATATCACAGTGTTTTCAAAAGATGATGCTGAGCACATTGAGCATTTACGCAGAACTTTTGAAAAATGCAGAAGGTATGGTCTTTCTCTCAATCCACAAAAGTATTTATTTGCATTAGAAGAAGGAAAATTTTTGGGACATATTGTGACTAAATATGGGGTAAGGATAGACCCCAAAATGGTAGAGGTTATAAATAGAATTCCTCTCCCCAGAAATAAGAAGGAAGTCCAAGTATGTTTAGGCCGAATAAATTTCCTGAGAATATGTATTCCTAACTATGCTGAGATAGTTAGGCATATAACGGATATGCTAAAAAAGAGTAATGAAGTAAAATGGTCCTAGGAATCTAGAGATGCATTCACCAGGATAAAACATGCATTTGTTGAGGCTCCTGTGCTAGCTGGACCAGATTATGCAAAGACATTTATGATCTTTTCCTTTGCATCACCACATACAGTGGCTGGAGTGTTATTACAGAAAAATGAAGAAGGATATGAGCAGCCTATTGCCTTTTCAGCCAAGTGCTTCACGATGCAGAACTGAAATACAATATATTAGAAAAGCAGGCATATGCCCTGGTGAAGTCCCTCAAAGCCTTTAGAACGTATGTTCTGCAGTCTCACATTACTGCATATGTCCCCACAGCAGCTGTCAAAGACATTCTCATTCAAGGAGATAGTGAGGGAAAAAGAGGGAGGTGGATTGCAAAGATACAAGAATATGATTTGGATATCATACCTACTAAGCTGATTAAAGGACATGGGCTTGCTAAAATGTTGTCCGAATCGAACTATCAAGCTCTAGGTGTAAATTTTTCCATGGTAGCAAATGAAGAGTCTGAAAAAGAAAAAGAGTAGCAAGGGTTGGAGATGGCTACTTAGGAAGTACACATGAAATTTCTCACCAATCCTTGGTACAAAGAAATAGTAGAATATTGTTTGACACTCAGCTGTCCTCCAAGTTGTGATAAGGAAAAATACAGAACATTGAGGCTAAAATCACAAAAGTATATAGTTGCTAATGGCGAGCTATATTGGAGGGACCCTTCAGGCATTTTACTCTTGTGCCTAACAGAGGAAGAAATAGAGAGTATAATGGTAGAATTCCATAAGAGAATCTGTGGAGGACATTACAGCAAGAGGGCTATAGCCCATAAAATCTTAAAGGCTGGTTTCTACTGGCCTAAATTATTTGGAGATGTTTTTGTTTGGGCTAGAGCATGTGATAAGTGTCAAAAATTTGCTGAAAGACAAAAGTTACCAGCTCTACCCTTGATTCCAGTTCATGTAAATGAACCATTCCAGCAGTGGGGAATAGATTTTATAGGTGAAATCCACCCACCCTCAAGTGGACAGCATAAATGGATATTAACAGCCACAGATTATTTTACGAAATGGGTGGAAGCCATACCTGCAAGAAATGCTACAGATGCAGTAATCATAAATTTTATGGAAGAAAACATTATATCAAGATTTGGCTGCCCTGCTAGGATAGTGACTGATAATGCACAGGCCTTCAAATCTGCAAAATTTGTAAATTTCTACCAACAGTATAATATTGCACTCAACCATTCCGAAGCTTATTATCCACAGGGAAATGGTTTGGCATAATCCTCTAATAAAACTCTAGTGAGATCCTTGAAGAATACTATTTTTGAAAATCAGAAGAATTGGGATTCCCAATTGAAATTTTCTCTCTGGGCTAATAGAATCACTAGCAAGAGAGCAACTGGGAAATCTCCGTATGAATTGGTGTATGGACGAGCAGCAGTGTTTCCTGTGTAGCTGGCCTTACCAGTGGCACGTTTCATGCAAGAAATCCAGGAAGAACCTGATGATATGGTCAGGAGAATTATTCAATTGGTGGAATTAGAGGAAACACAGAACCAAGTGAACCAGAGATTAGCTGAATATCAAGAAAAAATGAAACACATATTTGATCAGCATGCAAAAGATAGGAAGCTGCAGATTGGTGATCTGGTGCTAAAGTGGGATATCCTGAGAGCTGAAAAAGGAAAACATGGTAAGTTTGACCCACTCTGGTTCGACCCATTCAGAATTGTGGAGCAGGAAAATAATAACACTTTTATGTTGGAGAATTTGCAGGGTGATTTGTTTGATGCCCCTATAAATGGTCAATTGCTTAAACCATACTTCCAATTCTGATTCAGGCAGGGGGTGCCTGTTGTACCATATTGTATATAAGTTTTGTTTTAGTTTTTGTTTCGATAGGGGATGTGTGCTAATGAATTGGGAAGAGAAATGCAGCGGGGCTGAACAACATAGTTCACATATAGGATTATCGGTGGTCTACGGAGTTCTCGACACGTATGAGGATGAACGTACCATCCCCAGATGGAGGCAATGTTGACCACGATCTTCTCCTTATTAAAATTTCCCATGAGCCATCTGGTTTAAATCATCAAATTCTCTCCCCCTCTCTTGCAAAGTTCATTAGTTGTCTATCGTTGCCCTCTCTTAGCTTTAAAATCACATTTTTAATGCCCAAAGCCCATATTTGAAAATATTTTGGGCCCAGATCCTTTCAGTCTCAACCCCCCTTCACTTTATTCCCCGCGTGACCAAGGCACTAGACCCTGTACTAGACAAAAAGGCGCTCTCCATGTAAGATAATCGAGCACACCCCTAGCCGTCTGATAAAAAGTAAATCAACAGTCCGCAAACAACTTGCCATGGTGGTCCCCGCGCCCACATTCATTGCTCAAAACCGGCCTGTTTATTTCGCACCACCATTTCTGGCAGGCGGTATTCCTCCTTCGGCCAATGATTCCATACGCTGATCGCTACGTGTCCCTCTGTACGGTCCCAAAACTGCTCCATTTCGCGCGTTATCATTCGGTCATAGTCGCGCAGCAGAATTAATGTCAACCGTCAGATTCGTAGGCCTCCATCCAACGGCTACCAATCTCCCAAGCTGCGCGAATTTTAGTCCCAGTGCACAATACCCCGGGCCCGCTATTCCGCCACCCTCCAGTGAAGTATTAACCGTTGATTTCGTTTTTGATCATACGGCCCAGATTTGTTTCCCCCCCACTGTTGACTATTCTGCCATTGCTCCTGTTCCTCCACGTCACCCGTCCCACATAGTCCGTCGCACGTCCACCTCCGCATCACAACTCCATGTGTCTATTGTGTTTTTCTCTCCATCGTTCATATATTCTGTTCATACGTTATATGTATATGTTTCACATTTTAGCTCCGGTCAGCTCGTTTTCCATTCCTCCGCTGCATTCTCCCACCACCCCGCATTGTCTCACCATTTCACCAAGTCTACACCACCATTTCCATCAACCCCACCACATTCACCATCCCTGTGTCTAGTTTTCTTTAACAAGTTTGTGGTTTTGCAGGTGTGTTGCGGCAGAGAATGATCATGATTCACCGCCTCCATTACAGAAAATGAGAATGCATGACAGGACCATGTTTCACGAGCAAAATTTATGAAAAAATATCCGGGAGCTGCTATGATATGACCACCATTAAAGAAAGAAAGGATTTGAATCTATTAAACCCTCTAGGTTCATTCAAATGCATAGGTTGAGCAGATGAAGAATTAATGGTGCAGATAAAAAATATCAGTGGAAGATGAAGAAATTCAACAATCAGCATTCAATGTTTCAGGCCCCAATTTAAAGATTAGAAGGCCAAGGGTACACAGCACATAAAACAATATACCCTGGGTGTTACTTCAGCCAAAGTTTCTTCATGAAAGTACAGGATGTTCATGGGGATCTATCTTTGCACCGTGTTCCTGAAGAGATTTTCTTCCCAGAGCATTTATTTTTGCAAGCAGGTTGTCAAGTACAGACATTATCACCTAGTCATTCAGCAATATGGGTGCGAATTGTTTCCGCCATTTTCTTTTAATGAAACAATTAATTTTTTTCACCTACTTCTTTCATTAGTTTCTCTTCTCCTTCCCCTATAAAAACGGGGAAGAAAGACATTGTAGGGGTTCCATATTTTTATCAGAAAATTGTGCAGTGAAAGGCATTTTTGTATACATTTTGTGTAAGCTCTTGTAGGAAGGCTTAGAGCCTGTAGGGTCTCAGTGAGGAGGAGTTCTATCTGTATTAGAGGATTCTGGTCTTTGGTATTCCACAGTATGTAATCCTCTCTACTGTGATTAATACAATATTTCATTTTATCCTTCTTCTTGTATCATGTACTGGAATGCGAGTGGCTCACTGATTTTAGGTAAGGATTTATCCTAGTTGATAACCATACTTGGATCAGTCAAGCACTTTAAATATGGCTCAGGCATGATATACTGTTTCATGTTCATTTCATCCATCTTTCTGCTATATCAGTTGATTTGGGAGGGTGCTTTTAAAACTCCATTGTCATGTATGGATTCTTAGAATGATAAGCCTATATATGGTTCTGTTGTGTATCTGGGTATCAGGCCAAAGTCAGCTAATATCTTCTTATATTTCTTTCGCCACATATATCTTCTGATATTTGATTTATGTGGCATAATACTTGAATCGGCCCTCTTTACAGTAAATTGTCTCTTAAATGTCTGATGCTTTTGTGTTGGAGCTTTGCATCTTGTCTCTGCAACATTACTTTCCTTGTGGCAGTTTCTGTAATTTCTAGTCCCATTAAAATCAATTTCCTTGTTCTACGAGAGATAGCAGGAGAGTTTTGGATTGACACCACAGTTTTATGATACACCTCTTGTTATGATAAGATGTCTTAGGCACTGGTCTATGGAAACTCTAGGCTGTCTCTAGGAGTGACAATTTCTGTCGACAACACAACCCCTCAAAGGCCAATGAGCCATTTAATTCTGTATTAATTGTAATTGAGATTTTTTTTCAGATCTCACCTCCTCATCCTTCTATATATACCACAACAGAAGATGAGTGAGTGTTGGTTGTTGTTTGATTACAAGTTGTAACATTGAAACTCTCTGAAATAAATATACAAGTCTGTTGAAGTTGAAGAATAAATTGAAGTCGTGGATGTCTTGATGATGTTGCTGCATGTTTGTTCCTGAGAAGGCTATATCATTGGATCCATGAGCTTGGATGTTGGTGAAGTATTCTGAATTGTTAAATGTTTTCCCCTATTTTCATTATGTTTCATAAATTCTTACTACAGTAGGTTGAAAGTTTTAGACTAAGAAATGACTCCTGGAAGCACCTTAGATC
The DNA here is from genome assembly GCA_034641835.2 of Pinus albicaulis. Classification (NCBI taxonomy): domain Eukaryota; kingdom Viridiplantae; phylum Streptophyta; class Pinopsida; order Pinales; family Pinaceae; genus Pinus; species Pinus albicaulis. Next base: position 1,497,871,682 of record CM076579.1, on the reverse strand, counting down.
TGTTCTTCCTTCACTGTTTTAAGTTTTCTTTCGCTGAAGTATTTTAGAGGCTTTAAACTTTCTCTTTAGTCTTCATGCTTGTTTATTTCTATAATAGCTCTAATAGTTGGTTTCAACATGATTTATGGTTTTCCCTGCTTGTCTGCCATCACTTGAAAGTTGTTATTGAAGTCTCCCTTTGAAGTACCATTGTTTTAAGTTAATGAGAGAGGTCGGTTTGATCTTGCCCTTTTCCATTGCTTGAAAAGTTGTTTTGAAGGTCTTTATAGTTGTAAGCATAGATGTTATTTAAGTGTTCCCTCTTCTATGACTGAAATTATCAGTGAATCTTTTTTGTTTTCTAAGTCCTTTAAAATAAAATCTTTGAGGAAATAGGGTGTTCCCTAAATCTTAGATTTCATTTTAAAAGTTGTCTCGAAGTCATTATTTGCTTAAAGAATGTTTGTAGAATTTATGGTTAACCCTGTCTATCAAATATTTCTTTATTGTTAAAGTTCTGTTCTTCAAGTTCCCTTTGTTGAGAATTAAACTTCTCTTTCCAAATCATTAATGTTCACTTCATTCCAAAAACAAAAGGATCTTGTGGTCAAGTTAGATTTGCCCTTTGATATCCCATATCTCTTGAAGAGTTTTTCATGACCTTATTTGGACTCCATTGCCCAATGAACCAGATACTTCCTCTTTCTGTCTATCTTTCTTAGACCTTTCATGTTCTGCTGTATTAAACTCAATCCAACCAAACAAACATCTGTACTTTATAACTGGTCTAAAATCCATACTCTAAGCACACAAGATAAACCTTTGCAAACAAATATTTGAGAGATCCCTCTCTGATAATAGGAGGACTAGATCCTGGAACTCTACAGATTGGTTCTGATGTTGCCTTGTCTTTTGATTTTCCAAACTATCAAAACACGGGACACCAACATAATGGTGATCACGGTGGGACCTACTGAGAATTAGAGGTTTCAAAACCTTTCTTTAAACTTTTTAGGTCCAGTATAACATAAGTAACTTTCTTCAAGCACTACCCAACAAATGGTAATCATGATAGGACTAAATTGAATCAGTGAAAAACTAAGAAACCCTTAGGATTCTTGTAAAGCCTTACCAAACCTTGAAGGAACCAGTTACCAAGCCATAAGAGCAACTCTGTTTGTTCGAAAACCTTAGCTAAGTGAAAAATCAGAATTAGAACACTCTTTTAACCTATAAAACCAAAATAAACTCAAAAAAACCCAAAACAATTCTGAGTTTGGCTCCATAATAAACATGGTAGTGGACCATAAAACCTTTTACCTCCTCAGGAGCTAAAAACTTCCACTTTGTAGTAAAACACTCATTCTTATATATCGCTTACCTTTTGATGTGTTTTACCTTGTACTCTTAGACAGAGTCTGGAAAGGGCCAGATAGCCTCCGGATCTCATCCTCTTTTTGAGGTGAAATATCTGGTGAATGCCCTCCCAATCAATCTGGTTAGAGTTTGTGGTGTTTCATAATATCCTTGCAAAAGGATATTTCACAAGCACTATGGTGGACAGTGTACCCCTTAGAAAACATTCTGAACTTTCCACCTGGCGACTCCAAAATCCTGAACAGACCTTAAGACTCCACTGGGAAGAACCTTTATCATTTGTAATATCATTCAAATCCAGTTAGAGGACTGTAGGATTAAAATTTGTGTAAAAAGATCAGTTAACCTCTCAAAGATTGTTATACTTGGTTAAACGTTTCTTGTTATTTGGGTCTAAAAACGCAACATAGTGTGCTCCCAGAAAGATCCACACTAGAGCCCATCCTAACCCTGATCCACCTAAGATAGTTGATAACCCAGAAATAATCCTTAGGAAGTCTCCTAAGATAGAATCTTCAACTATCTTCAGATCACTTCCAAGATCTAATTCAGCCCCTGAAAATCTTTTAGCTCTACAAAAATCACAAGCTGACTTAGTTAATCCATTTAGGACTAAGTCATTTGGTGATTTAGATTAGCTAGCTTTTGAGTCTTCACTTTCATCTCCTGAAACAAGTGAACATTTTGGTAGAAGAGGAACAACGCCTCTTGATTTACATTTTCTTCTTAACTTAGGTGTCTCTCATCCAAGATCAGGTCAGCAATCTACTGTTGTTCCATCCACTTCTATCCATCCTTCATCCACTGTTCAAACCACTCCATTTCAGCCCACACCTCCTCTTGTCAATCCACCCCTTGTAAACCCACCCCCGCCACATATCATGGCAGCACGGTATGCTCCCTTAGTCCTTCCTGTACCATTAGTCAACCTTCCACAGGACTATCAGTCCAAAATTCCATTATATGATGCTAGCAATGCTGTAACTGCATCAACAACATGTGGATAAGATGGATGACTACTTTGACAGAAATGAGATCGATGATGATTCTGTCAAGCTTAGATTATTTGCTCAAAGCTTAGGGGGAGAAGTAAGAAAATGGTTTAAAGGTTTAGCCCCCCTAGTATTAATGATCTCCAAGCCTTCCATCAAACGTTCCTAAAAAAATGGGAAGTAAAGAAGAATCCTCTCCAAGTCCTTGCTGATTACAATAACCTCCGTAGAAACCCTGGGGAAAGTGTACAAGCCTATTGTACTAGATTTAGCAGTGTATATAATGCACTTTCCCCAGAACTAAAACCCCCACAAGGCTCAGCCTTAAATAAATTTCTTGAAATTTTTTACTCTGACATGACTTATTCGCTAAGAGAAAGAGATTTTGCAACTCTCGAAGATATGAAAAGGGGTGCACTTTCTATGGAATTCAACTTAATAGAAAAGAGGGCAAGAATGAAAAATGAAAAGAGAGTATCTTTTAGAGAGGAATCCCCTCCTTCCACTTCAAGTTCAAAAATGGAGAGAATGTTGGAAGAAATGATGAAAGAGATGAGCATAATTAAGAAAGCCCAAGCAAATCAAAACCAGACTGCACTTCAAAATAATCAAAACAGAAATAGAAATCAAAATTATAGAAGACATAACAACCAAGATAAGAAAAAATAAAGTGACCAACAAATTAGACCTCCCTTTCAACAGAATTATGTATATCAATATGAGGAAGACAGGGAGTTGGAAAGGTTGGAAGAATCACATGTAAACTTGGTTGGATCAGACAGTGGGGATGATTTTTTCCTCACTGAGGAGGAACAAGGTTTCTTCTCTGATGATCAAAATAAAAACACCTATGAATATTCTGATGACTTAGATTTTGAAAATGCAATCATGGAGGTACACAAATAGTATGATCTTAGGAGCAATGGAAGTATAGAGAATTCAAAAGATAAGAATACTAGCACTGCTGTCAAGAAAAATGCAGAAAACCAGTCCAAAAAGACAGCAGAAAAGACCAACATTTCGGCCAAAAAACCAGATGTAAACAAAGACAAGGCAACCCAGCCAAATGTTGAACAGAGTACCCCTATCACTGCAGCTAGTGGTCCTAACAAAACTATTACTATCACTAGTTCAAACAAGGTTTAGCAAATGAAAGCTGCTGAAAAGAATTCAATTGAAAAAACAGATGTAAATATTAACAAGTCAATTATTCCTTTCAGCCTTGAAGGAGAGATTGCTAAGATAAAGATTACCATCCCCCTAGCTGAACTAGTAACCCAAGAAGTTTACAAAAATCAAGTTTTGAAAGCTTTGAATTTAGGAAGTGATAATGAAACCTTAAACTTGACATATGACAAACCTGAGCTGTTGTTTGGCCCAAAGGTTGAAGGAAAATACCAAGAATGACCAGTTCCTCCCTTCTACGTTAGTTTGAACATACACGATAAAATTCTACACAATGCCATGTTAGATTATGGAGCTTCACACAATCTAATTCCCAAGGTAGTAATGGAAAGCTTAGGCTTGGAAATTACTAAACCATACAAATATTTGTATTCCTTTGACTCAAGCAGAGTCAAATGTTTGGGTTTAATCAAAGATTTATGTGTTAACCTAGCTCAGATCCCTGCCAAAAATTTAGTAATGGATATAGTTGTAGCTGACATTCCCCCTAAGTATGGCATGCTCTTATCAAGATCATGGGGAGCCAAACATCAGGGAAGCCTTCAAATGGATATGTCTTATGCCACCATCCCTGTTTTTAACCAAAACATAAGACTATACAGAGAATCCCACAGGAAGTACATGGTGAGTAACATGGACAAACCAAACAACACTCCAATCTATTCTATTCAATCAATTTTAGATTCCTTTATCTTGTGTAACGAATATGAAATTACTCAACAAGGTAAAGAAAACATAGACCCAATCAGTTCACCAGAACAATCCAATCTTACCTCGAATCAACTTCAAAACATTGACGATAAACAGCAACAAGAAAATGAAAATGAGTCAAAAATACTTTGGACAATAAATTTCGATGGATCCTGTAATAAAACCAGTGCAGGGGCAGGTGTCTGGATTCAAAACAAAAATCAGAGTTTTTTATACAAGTTAGACTTCCCATGCACTAACAATATTGCTGAGTATGAAGTACTTCTCCTGGGCTTACAACTGCTTAAAAAATTAGAAGCCCAAAAGATATCTATTTTATGGGATTCTGAACTTATCATCAAACAAATCAAAGGAGAACACTCAGCCAAGAATCCAAGGCTTAGGGAATATTGAAATGCTGCCCTTGACTTATTAAAAACTTTCAAAAAATATGAACTCATTTTCATCCCTAGAGCACTGAATCATCTAGCAAATGAACTTGCCTTCACTGCCAGAAATTGCCAAGTACCTAAGATAAATGAACAACTCAGTATAAAGGTGAAACACAAACCTTCTGTGCCTGATAGAGAAGATCACTGGTAGGTGTTTGAATCCGACAAACACATAGATGATTTCTTGAAATCAGAAAATGATTCCAGCATACCAACACCAGGAACTAGCCATAAAGAAAATTGTTTATATATTGAACAAATCCTAGAGGCGGAAATAACATATCCTGTTGACATAAATCATTGTGAGAATCATTTTGAAGCAGAAATAATGAAAAATGAAGACCATGAATACTTGGAAGTCTTACAATGAAAAAATGATAAAATCCCAAGAGGTCTCACACCTTTAGAACACCTGTTTGATCTAAACAATGTAGCTAAAGAACCAAAAATGGAGCCTGTGGAAACAAATGTAGAAGAGCATAACATAGGCAGTCTAGCAGAACCCAAGATGATCAGGCTATCCAGCACCCTCCCAGCTCACATAAAATTTCAATGCATAGGGCTTTTCAAAGAATTCAAAGATGTGTTTCCTTGGGAATACAAAGACTTAAAATCATATGATACCAGCATCATCTAGCATAAAATCCCCTTGAAGGAAAATCAAAATCCCTTTAAGAAAAAACTAAGGAGAATAAATCCCCTTTTATTACCTTTAGTTAAGGCAGAAATCGAGAAAATGTATAATGCTGGGATCATATTACCCATTAGATTTTCAGAATGGATATCAAACTTAGTTTCTGTTAGAAAGAAAACAGGGGAAATCAGGCTCTGTATTGACTTTAGAAATTTAAACAGAGCCTCTTTAAAGGACAACTACCCCGTACCCAAGATGGAACATATACTTCAAAGGGTAGTTGGGTCAAGAATAATATCCCTATTAAATGGGTTCTCGGGTTACAATCAGGTGTTAGTGTTCCCAAGTGATCAAATCAAAACTGCTTTTACCACACCTTGGGGAACCTTTATGTATGTTAAAATGCCTTTCGGATTAATGAACGGAGGGGCAACCTTCCAAAGGGCCATGGACATAGCCTTCTCTGAAGACATTGGCTATTTTATAATTATTTACCTTGATGGCATAACTGTTTTCTCAAAAACTGATGAAGAGCATTTGATTTACCTAAAAAAGGTTTTTGAGAAGTGTAGGAAATTTGGCTTATCACTGAATCCCAAGAAGACCCTCTTTGGTCTCCAAGAAGGGAAACTTCTTGGTCATATAATTTCAGAAGAGGGAATCAAAATAGACCCTACAAGGATAGATGGCATATTGCAAATTAGCCATCCTAGAAGCCTCAAAGAATTGCAATCTTTCATTGGAAAGATTAATTTTTTGAGAAGGTTTATTCCCAACCTTGCTGAGCTATTAAAAAACATTACAGAAATGCTTAAGAAAAACGTGGGTGTAAAATGGTCTTTACCAGCTAAACAATCATTCGAACTGGTCAAACAAGCTCTTACCCAAACACTAGTCCTGATTAGTCCTGATTTTACCAAAGACTTTTACATTTTTTCTTTTGCATCTGAGCATACAATAGCTACAGTTTTTCTTGAAAAGAATGATCTGGGACAAGAACAACCAATATCTTTCTTTAGTAGGGCCTTAAGAGACGCTCCTCTCAAATATAGTATCATGGAGAAGCAAGCCTTAGCATTAGTGAAAGCATTAAAGGACTTTAGGGTCTACATCTTACACTCTCACATAATTGCTTTTGTACCACATACTGTTGTCAAGGATATCCTAAGTCAAGACCTTGATGGTAAAAGGGGAAAATGGATTGCAACTATTCTTGAATATGACTTAGAAATTAGACCCACCAAACTAGTTAAGGGGCAAGGATTAGCAAAACTTATGGCTGAATCTAACTTCCAAGCATTAGACATGAATATGGTAGATGTGTTGCAAGAGGTAGAAGAAGCTGATGCTCCTTTTATTAAAGAAACATTTCTAAATTCCCCTTGGTATGCTGAGATTTTTTATGTGCTTTTATATTTAAACGCCCCTCCTTCTTTGTCTAAAACTAAAGCTATATTTTTGAAAGAGAAAGCTCTAATTTTTTGCATTATAGATGGGGTGTTATATTGGAAAAATGCTGTTGGAATTTTGCTTAAATGTTTACTTGAAGATGATGCAGGAAAGATCATGCATGAGCTACATGATGGTGAATTTGGAGGACACCTCTACTGGAAAGCCACAACGAAAAAAATTCTCAGATCAGGTTACTATTGGCCTACCCTTTTCCCAGACACTCAGAAGTTGGTCATGTCTTGCCATAAGTGCCAAATATTTGATGGCAAGAGAAAACTCCTTCCCTTACCTTTACATCCTATCAGAGTTGAGGCACCTTTTCAACAATGGGGGCTAGACTTCATTGGGGAAATTCATCCATCCTCCTCAGCTCAACATAAGTGGACCCTCACAGCCACTGAATTCTTCACCAAATGGATAGAAGCTATACCTACCAGGAATGCTAATGACTCTGTCATTATCAAGTTTCTTGAAACCCATATCCTATCCAGATTTGGCTGTCCCAGAAAAATCATAACATACATTGCTGTTGCTTTCAAATCTAAGAAGATAGTTGATTTCTGTCACAAATACCATATAACCTTGGGCCATTCCACTCCCTACTATCCCCAAGGAAATGGATTAGCTGAATCCTCCAACAAGAGTCTCATCAATATCATTAAAAATCTGTTGGAACAGAATCAGAAATCATGGCACAGTAAGTTGGTTCATGCCTTATGCGCTGATAGATTAACTACAAAGAAATCAATAAATATGTCCCCCTATCAGTTAGTTTATGGCATGGATGCAATTTTTCCTACCTCATTGGGAGTTCCAGTCATGAAGCTCCTTCAAGAAGTACAGGTTGAAGAAAATGATATGCAGAGGAGGATCAACCAAGCAATCCATTTACAGAAGACCAGGGAAGAAGTTTATGAAAGAACACAGTTGGTCCAAGAAAAAATGAAGAAACTATTTGATAAGAGGTCCAAGGCAAACAATTTCCAGTTTGGAAGTGTTTTTCTCAAATGGGATTCAAGAAGAGAAGAGAAGGGGAAACATGGCAAGTTTGAGAACTTGTGGAAGGGGCCCTAGATTATTCATACTGAGAGGGGTCATAATACATTTTTCTTGAAAGAATTGAATGGAGAAGACCTATATGGAGGTCCTGTCAATGGCAGGATGCTCAAGCATTACTTCTGCCAAGAATCTTAAGTTCCAAAGCCTTTTTGTTTTACCATTATAAATATCATATTCTAACCATTACATTCGAAGTTATGAAAAATCAAAAATACAAAAACAATATGAAGAAAGAAAAGAGGGCAGAAATGAAAACAAGAAAGGCAAAGCCCCATGCCAAAAAAAAGAAATAAATCTGAAAGTGTGCAAGCTTAAATGCCACTACTACAAAACACACTTCTGGTTAGTCAAACAGTTTAATATTGACTAATTAGTTTTAAATTTTTCTGCTGATAGGATAGTGAATTCGATTTTCCAAACTGTTCAATATTGGCTTATCAGTAGATAGATTAGGATAGAAATTGAAGGTTCAAACAAACTCAAAATCTGAACCAAAGTTTCCAAAAAGGAGAGGACTCAAATCTGTGTTGATTTCTGAGTCAAAGAAATGTAAAGATCTGGTCCTAATCAACTTAAAACCTGAACCAGAAGAAAAGCAAAGAAAACTCAAAACAATTTTAAAACAGAGCTGTAAAAAGAGGAGGCCATGATGAAAACTTGCAGATCTTAAGCCTTCCATTTTGTTTTTAATTTTCTACAAATAATAATCTATGTGCAACTTGTTTTTATGCCATAGATCACAGCAAGTCAAACAGCTTAATCTTGACTTGACTGTTTTTTAATTTTATGTAATAGAATTTTAGAGAATGAAAGTCTGTTGGACAGTTTAATCCCAATAGACAGTATATTAGGTAGAGCAATTATCTGAGCTCAACTGTTTAATCTGAGTTCAGGGAGAAATAAGGAGTAGAATTAGATTAGTTTTTATGCTTTCAAAAGAATAAAATGTTGTAAGAGAGTTTGCCAATCCAAGTGCACTCTGATGAAGAAAAAATGTTAGATCAGTAGGATTGGGTAGGTAGAAAGTTGTTGATGAAAGTTCCATTGTTTTTAATGACTGATAACTTGTTTCTAGAGCAAAAGAAGATCATTCAAGAAAAAGAAAATCGTCCAATGGGTGAGGCAACTGATTAGCCTCCCAGAGAATACAAGTCTGCAGTTCTTGATGCCTTCAAAAAGGCACCATCCCCAAGTGGAGGCACTGTTAGCCACCCATGAAATTATGTCATATCAAATTGTGGCTAAATGATGTTGGATAGCCTTCAAGAAACAATTTCATTACTAAAATTGCTGATACTTGAAGACTTTTGATAATATCCTATCCTTGGATAATATTCACTACTTTTTCCCTGCAGAACTCAGAAATCCTGCTGATTTCCAAAGCCAAAATACTGCTGCAAACCCCATTTTTCCCTTTTCCTCCTTCCCAAACTAACCTCCTTTTCTATCCCTCCATCTCCCATGAAAATCCTATAATTTCATGTTTTCTTCCCTTTCCATTTCATAAAATCCATTTCATAAGGTCTAAGACCCCTTCTTAGCCTTATCGGAACCTTCATTTCCTTTGAAAAAACATTAAAAAACCATAAAAAACCCATATTTTCTATGTTCTGGACTTAAGCCCCCTCAGGCTAAGTCCCTAACCCATTTCTGTCCATAAACCCGAGCGCCAGAACCAACTGCTAGACCCGCCGGGCGCTTATCCTTTCAAAATAATATTTCTCCACCCAAAACATTAAAAACCTTTGTTATTCGTGTTATTTTTGGTTTAAATCTAATTCCAAAGGTTTTCCATCGTATAAGTTGTGGAGCAATCTCCACCGTTGATCTGCTCCGTAGATCGGATGGTGCGGAGCGTGACTTACCGTGTGGTCCCCGCCGTTCAAAACCTAATTGTCACCATTGATCTGCTCCTCAGATCGGACGGTGCAGAACGCGCCATCCCTGTGGACCCCCCCCCCCCCCCCCCATACACGTGCTATTTTCCAAACCCACGTGGTTTCTTTCACATTGCTCTTCAGAAAAGGGCGGTTTTTCCCCGACAACCAGCAATTCCATACGACAGTTGACGCGTGTCCCTTGTACGATTTGAAAACTGTCGTGCAACCGTCGTCCATCACGCGTTATAGTCTGGACCAGGATGCCCAGCGAAATCAATCTTTGTCATCCGATCTGGGCCCAGTCATCCAATGGCTATCGCTCTTCGAAAGTGTCCGATGCATAATCAAAGTGCCCGTGCGATAAACCAGCCTTCGTACCACAACAAATCAATCTCTGTCGTCGATCTGATCTGTAGATTGACGGTCCATATTTAATCGCCCAATTCCATTGCCCAGTCAATGATTCCCCTCGGCTGACTTTCCGTCGCCTGATCCCGACCGTCGATCTCTACGCGATTAACGGCTCAGATTCATCCTTCTCCTCTGACCGCCCCTTTCAATCTCGACCGTCGATCTCTGCAGATCGACGAGTTGGATTTGATATTCCGTTCACTCACTCCACGATCACTCTCGATAAATCTGGACCGTTGGATGATGAAATCCAAGGACCACGCTTCCTCCATGCATTCCCATGCAGTAAAACCAATAAAAGCAGGATTTTATAACATTTTGTTTGTATTTTGTAGGTTTTCGAAGGTTTTCACTATGAACGAAGAAAATTCGAAAGAAGAGGGTGATGACTCTCTTGCTTTTGATTTACCAAATGAAATCGATCACCGAGTTTAAAAATTTCATATTTATCAATGTTTCATGAACCATTGATGCATTCCAGACCCTGTGCAGCCCTACGCAACAGCAAGAAAACATGGATCAAGTGCAGGAAAAGAGTATCAGCGCCAAAGACTAGGAAATTATCAGAGCAGAGGATTAATGGACTGTTTACGAGGATTATGGCCCAAAATGATCATTATAATCCTAATCCCCGGGTTAAAATAGAGTTCAAAGAAAATCCAAAAGGTTTCACCGACAGGAAACCCTCCACCACCACAAATGGAGGCGAATTGATTCCTCCCAGTGATTAAAATGCCACCTTTGCCTCAAAGTATTCAATCAGAAGCTGAATTTATTGATCAGGATCAGATTTTTGCCTCGACACAGCCGAAGAAGTTACTTCTGCCAGGACCTTCAATGCAAAGAATATCTGCAGAGTTACTTCGTCACCACACAATGCCTCAAAGGTCAACAAAACTCCTACCGAGGTCTAAATCATTATGAAAATCATTTAATACAGAGGATATGTATGTAGATCTCCTCATTGAACCCCTCAAAGGCCAATGAGCCATTTAATTCTGTATTAATTGTAATTGAGATCTTTTTTCAGATCTCACCTCCTCATCCTTCTATATATACCACAGCAGAAGATGAGTGAGCGTTGGTTGTTGGTTGTTGTTTGATTACAAGTTGTAACATTGAAACTTTCTGAAATAAATATACAAGTCTGTTGAAGTTGAAGAATAAATTGAAGTCGTGGATGTCTTGATGATGTTGCTGCATGTTAGTTCCTAAGAAGGTTCTATCATTGGATCCATGAGCTTAGATGTTGGTGAAGTATTCTAAATTGTTAAATGTTTTCCCCTGTTTTCATTATGTTTCATAAATTCTTACTACAGTAGGTTGAAATTTTTAGACTAAGAAATGACTCTTGGAAGCACCTTAGATCTGTTCTTCCTTCACTGTTTTATGTTTTCTTCTGCTAAAGTATTTTAGAGGCTTTAAACTTTCTCTTTAGTCTTCATGCTTGTTTATTTCTATAATAGCTCTAATAGTTGGTTTCAGCATGATTTATGGTTTTCCCTGCTTGTCTGCCATCACTTGAAAGCTGTTATTGAAGTCTCCCTTTGAAGTACCATTGTTTTAAGTTAATCAGAGAGGTCGGTTTTGATCTTGCCCTTTTCCATTGCTTGAACAGTTTTTTTGAAGGTCTTTATAGTTGTAAGCATAGATGTTATTTAGGTGTTCCCTCTTCTATGACTGCAATTATCAGTGAATCTTTTATGTTTTCTAAGTCCTTTAAAATAAAATCTTTGAGGAAATAGGATGTTCCCCAAATCTTAGATTTCATTTTAAAAGTTGTCTCGAAGTCATTATTTTCCTAAATAATGTTTGTAGAATTTATGGTTAGCCCTGTCTATCAAATATTTCTTTATTGTTAAAGTTCTGTTCTTCAAGTTCCCTTTGTTGAGAATTAAAATTCTCTTTCCAAATCATTAATGTTCACTTCATTCCAAAAACAAAAGGATCATGTGGCCAAGTTAGATTTCCCCTTTGATATCCCATATCTCTTGAAGAGTTTATCATGACCTTATTTGGACTCCATTGCCCAATGAACCCGATACTTCCTCTTTCTGTCTATCTTTCTTAGACCTTTCATGTTCTGTTGTATTAAACTCAATCCAACCAAACAAACATCTGTACTTTATAACTAGTCTAAAATCCGTACTCTAAGCACACAAGATAAACCTTTGCAAACAAATATTTGAGAGATCCCTCTCTGAGAACAAGAGGACTAGATCTTAGAAATCTAAAGATTGGTTCTGATGTTGCCTTATCTTGTGATTTTCCAAACTATCAAACACGGGACACCAACAGATCCTACCTATATCCTATACTACAATGGACCCTATAACCCTTTTCCTACCTATATCTTCTACTACAATGGACCCTATAATCCATTTTTGGGATTGGAGCCTTTGGTTTTGTTCCTCATGATGATATCATTTGGGTACAAATTAGAAATATTATTATCACCTCTCCACTGGCTCTATATCTACAATAACAAAATCATCCCCACATCTACAGGGGTGAAAAAAATTTAACTACCCATCCTTCTCCATCATCTTCAGCGATCATATCCTCCAATGCTAATTCATTTGCAATAACCTCTACATTATGTTTCAAGGCCTAAAACTAAAAATCATATACCTCTCTAAATTTAGAATGCTTTAGAACTTCCCATGCTTTCTGGACTCTTTGAATCTCTCTAAATGTGCCTCATCCTTGTCCCAAATTTCCTTGTTTGACTGTAAATATGAAGAATATAGATCCCCATAGGATAAAACATCCTAATTATTTTATTCCACTTCATTAAAACTGGAATTCCCCTCGTCTGCTTCAATAATTGGGTTACGAATGCCATGAATCAGCTTGGTGTTGGGAGATGGAATGTGAAAGAAATGAACGCATACATGTATTGTACTTTTATTTAGGCATAAGTGGAATTTTCTCTCACATAGAGAGCTTAGGTGCATCTCTGACATTCAAATTTATCTTTTCATTCAACATTTATTCCATAAATAAATAAAAGTGAGTTATTCAACATTTATGTTGTCATTATATTTCATAGAAATATGCAGACATCCAATGCATGTTGCTATCAAATCAAAAAATATATATTTATTCTCCAAAGCTTATTTAAACATTAATTAGTTAACATTACCTCTTGAATTTGATTAACAACAAGTAACAACCCCAATGTAGCCAAGGCAAAGTGGGATCACATTTCCTAGAAGTAAATTAAAGGCATCAGTTCCTCTGTCCATGATATCCTGCTGAAATACACACACACACACACACACACACACACACAGGTATATATATATATATATATATAAGTTTTCAAATTATATAATTAAGAAACCCAAACCATAGTGAAAATTATCATCATTAAAAATAGATATAACTTAGCGAGTATATTTGGAAAATTTCGATGCATATGTATGTTTTTCACCCACTTGGCTCGCCTTATTGAGTATATTTGGAATATCTTGATGCATATATATGTTTTTCACCCACTTGGGTCGCTAACGTGAGGTCTCTTCCAAATGGGGTTATCTCCCTTATGATTTTCTTTTACTTCAATATAACTAGTACATTTTATTTTTTCTAGGTCCTACTACAAGGACATGACAACGATGTTCACAGAGAGAATATTAGGGACTGGAATAGGAAGACTTCCTAACATTTATCATCAAAAATGAATCTTTCTTATGAGAAAATTAGAAGTAAACTTAGTGATTCCTAGAAGGTGGTGTATTTATGGAAATGATGAGGATAAGTAGGCGTGGGTAAGGTATAAATACAACTCTTACAAGTTTCCCTTGAAATATTTTTGTGGAATTTATGATAATTTTGTACCTACAAAATTTCTCGATTGAAGTAGTAGAAGTATTTTGGAAGCTATATAAATTGGATTTGTTTTCAAATATGTCTTTTTCTCATTAAGTTGGCCATGAAAAACTTTTGGTTCGGTAAAATAATATTTTTCTCTGACATTAATTAGAGAGTTCAATGCTTAAGGTAATAATGTTTAGATATGACTTATTTTTATGTATGACAATTCTACAAGTAAAATAATAATTTTCTATCACAAATATCAATTATGAAGCTCAATGCTTATAGGAATAATGCCCAAAGACTTGTTTATGTGTAGTAATTCTATATTTTAGTTTATAATAATGTATCATGAGGTACAATAGGAATGGAAGCGGGCCACAATGAGAGTTAAAGGATAAAATAAATTGAGTACAAATTGGATAAACATCACAAATTTGTATTCCACATTTGTATGCTACAGTACTAGACAAACCCACAAGTATCTAAAAAGTCATGCGGAAAAATTTACCCTATAAGATGAGATTTGTAAGGAAATGGATATTAGAAATGAAATAATGGGGATGATGGACTCTACTCCTTGCTAAAAAAATGGATACAAGAAATGAAATAATGGGGATTATGGATTGTGCTCCTTAGGACTATGGCCCTATACTCTTTAAATAAAATTAAAAATAATTTTATTTTTTATTAAATTAAAAAATTGTAATCCATGTGGAGACAATTATTTCTTTACTTTGAAAATACAAAAAATGCAAAGACAAAAAATATATTATAAACCTATGAAAAAAATACACAAAAATTATATATTACACAAAAATTACATTTCAGCTCTTAGCCTTTCTAGCTGAAAATAAATTTGATAATTTATTGTTAAAAATGGGTTAGGTTCCATTACCTAAATGAAGTAGGCATGAAATCACTTTCACATTCATAGCTTGGTGCAAGAATCATTAGCATGCATTAGATCTTTGTGCCAAGTGAAAGACACCTTCAGATTGAAAACAAAACTCACCATCTCATGGTTTGGTCATTGTAGAAAAATCGGTTGAGCCCCAAAGCATGAAGAAATCCAAACTCTGATTGTTGTTACGTAGTGACTTTCATCTCTAGATAATCAGATCCCCATTGTTATAGAGCCCTATGATTTTTCTCGTGTGAGGTTTGAACTTCCATTCATGGTTTAGCAGATTCATATGAATTCTATGTGAATTTCTCATATTGTATTTTAAAATATTGAATAGTGAACATTCTACATCTTGTGTTAGTGTTCAATTTTGAGTTCCATAGACATTGACAATTCCCACTTCAATTTTATTATATTCAATTGTGTTATTGTGGCATTGTTGTATCAAATGAGAATGCTCAACCACAGAATCTATTCAGGGTGGGCTTACTCGTAAGCTCGACATTCATGTTTCTTACCATTGTATGGAGTAGATGCTTTATAGCTGGAAGATGTGATCTTCGAGATGTTGGAAATGAAAAGAATTAAATGACGATGAAACCTCTCACAGTCACTAAAAAATTTAGTATTTATGGTATTTTATTTCATTTTGAACCTTGATTACAGGTTTTTGATATTTTGAATTTAAGGTTTTGAGTGTATGGTTTTCATTAGTTTCTAAATCTATAAGAGAGAATATCGTTAATATAGAATTATATATCCATTTACCATAATCAACAAAAAGCGTACAAAGGGGCCAATATTTCTTGGAGAGCCAAAATTATTATTGATCAATTAAGGACTAATTCTCATCAGCTCCATTGTAAAACAAGGTGTTGGAAAAGGCCAAAATAAGTGTGGGAGGAAAGAGAATGTCTTTTTTCTCTTCTATAAAATTTGAAACAAAAAAGCATTTCATTTTAGAATGTGAGGCCTACAAAGATAGCAAGGAAATTTATGTAGATATTCTGGAAGCTAGTGCTTGGGATAAGATATTCAGCAAAGGGTATGTTGAGAAGCTGGAAGAGATTATTATGAAATTTCACAGGAAAAGGGTCGAATACAAGAGCGCAATAAATAAGCAATATGTCCCATAGGTTATATTTAGCCTCGTGGATGGTAAAATAACTTCTTCTTCTTCTAACGCTTGGTCACATGAAGAAAAATTACAAGTGTTCTTCTTCTTCTTGGAACCCTTACCGTTTCTCTCAGTTTTATTTGTCTGCGTGAGGATAATTTGGCTCTGCAACCTTCAGCGTTTGTAATACTCCTAACTTAGCCTACAGCTAATGGTAATATTAAAAAAAAATTTGTCACATTCCTAGGTGAATAAGAGGGTGGGGAGACCCATAAGACTCTTTATTTTGAATAAAACCACTTCTCACGTGAAAGTGGATCATATTTTTTAGCTGAATAAAGCACCCTAAGGTGTGAATAGGGGCTAAAACATGTTGACTGGGTCAACCTTGACCAAATCTAAAATGTTGTCATGGAGGAGTGGCCATCAATGAGGCACAACACAATTTTACATGGAGATGCCTTGTGTGAAAGAAGTGGTTTCATTGGAGGTGTTTTAGGGTTTGCAAACTCTTATCTTATAAAAGGAAGGGGATGGAAACATTAGAAGTTTTTTGATGTTTATCATATTTTCTAAATACATTGTTTTTTTAGACATATATCATTCTCTTGTTGTTTATTTGAGATTGAATGATGTTTAGCTTTGGGTGTTCTTGGTCAAGAATCTGACCTCTTCCCATTGAGTAGCTCTTGGGAGAGTTTGTATTGCATTTTCCACTATCTGGCTTAGGGCCAAGATTCTTCTTTCAACTATAGTGTAGATCCTGTTGAGGGTTTGACTGTTTTTGCAAGCTCAAGCAAGTGGGGATTAGATATTTAATATCTAGGCCATTTCAATGTTGAGTTTCAGTGGGGAAGGGTTATAGCTCATCGGGAGGACAATATTGAAGACATTGAGCACTATTTTCATATCTTGGCTGCAGTCCAACTATATTTTGATCCCTACAACACAGTTTACCTTCCATATCTGCGTTATTGCTGTAGGTGCAATTTTAGGGTGATTTGGCACACTAGTTGGAGAGTTGGTTTTCAAGTGTTTGGGATCTGCCCTTCACTTTGGAGATATATTGGAGGGGATAATCTTATTGTTCATATCAGATCAGATCCACTCTCCAGATCTGAGCATTTCAGTAGATCAGCAGACTTAAATCTCAGATCTACAAGTTTTACATGGTGTAATGCTAAAAACCCCAAGGGTATTATGAATAGAAGCCTATATAGTGTATGGATCTATTATAGATCTAAATTGTCATGCACTTATTTTCTCTAGATCTCAAGTGTAATCTACAGCTATTGTAGCTCAATAAAATAACATTGTAAGGCTTTTTCCAGTCTTAATACATGGTTGCAACACCTCTTTTTAAATATTTTCTTCTATGGGAGGCTTCTATTTCCTATTATACATCTTATGGGTTGTCTTGTAAATATATTTTGATGTTGTAAGTACAAATGAAGGGTCTATATATTGGCCTCCTACTTTGCCTATGATGATCTGTGTTTTTTTTTTTCCTATATTATATTGCTGCATTCCTCATTTGGGAATATGACAGTGGTATCAAAGCATCATCTTGGCACAACCTGTGAAGTCTAAAAAGAAGTACTTTTTTTGGAGGAGGAGAGCCTCTCACTGATAGAAAGATGAGATATCAAGAAATAAGAAACGAGAGATTTGATTACATTGATGAGAAAGAAGACAAGGGTAAAACCCCTTTTATCTGGAAGAATGAAAGGGAAATAGATTTCAAGACTTCTTCTCCAAACTATGCATGAGCTTAAAAGAGAAATCAAGGGAATGAGGAGGGAAATACATGAAGATCCCTCAAGAATATTTTCACATGAAGAAAGCCCCAGTTCTTCATATTATGTTTGTAAGAACTCATCCACACAATCATATCCATGTACGTTTTAACCGTAAACATAAATTATCTACACACGAATCTTATAACAGAAAATAAACAATAGCGAGATCATAAAACATAAAACATATAAACACAATATATAGGAGTCCATGCGGCCATAATGTAATCCTAGTGGGCCACAATGTAATCCTAGCCGACCTAACAATAATAATTTAAGGGCACAATAATAACAAAATGGGGGTTACAAGGGTACAATAATAACAATAAGGGGGTTAGACTAACAACAATAAGGGACTATACTAGTAATATAGGGACCTAACATGTCCCTCTCATTCAAAAAAGTGTTGTCCTCAACACTTGAGTAGCTCTGGGTGCTTCTGTATAAAATTCTCATCCTCCCATGTAGAATCTTCAGTGGGTAAGTTCTTCCACTTGATGAGATACTCTGAAATTGATCGATTCCGTAGTTGTCGAGTTCTTGTTTCCATGACCGCTTCTGGTTCCAATATGATTTTTCCTTCCTCATCAAGTTCTGGCAATATTGTTTGAACTGGAAGATTTTCACCTATAACCTTCTTTAAGCATGAAACATGGAAAACTCGATGTACTCGCGAAGAAGCAGGAAGCTCCAATTTGTATGCCATAGTACCAATCTTTTGCAACACCTTGTAAGGACCATAGTACTTTGGTGATAATTTATTATCCTTCTTAGCTTGCTTGAGGGACATTTGTTTGTATGGTTGTAGCCGTAAAAATACCCAATCTCCTACATCAAAACTTCTCTCGCCGCGATGTTGATCTGCCTGTTGTTTCATTCGATTTTGTGCCAAATTCAGGTTATCCTTTAAGAGTTGGAGAACTTCTTGCTGATGCTCGATGTGATCTTCCACTGCTTGAACCTTCGAATTTTCCCTTAAAGATGATGTGATCGATGGTGGATGATATCCATAAAGTGCCATAAAAGGGGTCATTTTTGCTGCAGTATGGAAGGAAGTGTTATACCACCATTCAGCGAGAGGTAACCACTTGACCCATTGTGTTTGTTTATCAGATACAAAACAACGAAGATATCCTTCCAAACATTTATTTACTATCTCAGTTTGACCATCAGATCGAGGATGATAAGAT